>ONZH01003845.1:0-55283 GCA_900303285.1 Rhinella marina
GCCTCCACATAATTTTAAGAGGTGTCACCTCTTTGGGGCCTCCACATATTTAAGGTGTCCCTGGGCTCCATAATTTACACGTCTCACCTCTTTAGCCTCCACACAATTTTTAAGACGTCTCACCTCTTGGGCCTCCACAAAATTTTCCATGAGCCTCTGGCCAGCCCACGGCCTCTTCCTGCCTTTTGCGGTCCTACGCATCCCTCAACATCCCCACTGCTTTACCTGCTAGACATGACACTGGGCCAGGTCGGGTCACTGACATCTCAAGCGCCAACAATTTGGGCATTTTAAGGCTTCTGCATGTGTTTGAGTTGTTTTTACATTTTAAAGAAGACATGTCTGACCACATCTCACACACACACACAATGACAATTAGGGGTGGGGTCTATTTGCTTTCCCCCTTGCCTATGCCATCTGTGGTTGTCATAGGCAACGTGATTTTAAGGGGTGCAGAATTTTATCTTCTTTTTTGTCTAGTTTGGCTTGGGGTCCATGGCAATGTAGAGGAAAGAAGGTTTCCTTGTATGGTCTCACTTCACAGAGAGGTTAGATTGTGTTTGGAGTGTATTGTTGAGAGGCTGTGATAGTGGCGTAATAGTGCGACTTGGGCGCGTTATATGCACCCAGACATGCTTCCCCTGCTGTCCCAGTTGCATTCCAGCAGTGTTGGCATCCTTTTCTGAGGTTCCAGGGTGGACTTGGTGACCTCCAAGTGGTCGAATTGAGATTTCCAAGTGGCGAGCATTTTTTTCCCATAGACTTTAATGGGATTCGATATCCGGTCGAATAGTCGAATTTCGCGGTCTATTCGAATCGAATTTCGAACTTTCGAATATTTCACTACTCGCTCATCTCTATCTAATAACATATGCCGGTTCACCTTTATATGGATGTTTTAAGAATGCATTAGGTTTATTTGTGTGCTATATGTTTGTAATGTGATTTGTAATAAAAATTGATGTTTAAGGCCCCGTTC
Organism: Rhinella marina; assembly: GCA_900303285.1. NCBI lineage: Eukaryota > Metazoa > Chordata > Amphibia > Anura > Bufonidae > Rhinella > Rhinella marina. Next base: position 980 of record ONZH01003845.1, read on the forward strand.
AGACGGCCGTATTTTTGCGGGTCCGCATTACTGCGGACTCGCAAAAGTCCGGGAGCCGCCCGGCGTGTGTCCCGCAGCGCTCGGAACACACGCCAGGCGGCCCCATTGAAGATGCCTATACTTGTCCGTGCGTACGGGCAAGTACTGGACATGTTCTATCTTTTCTTGCTGAGCCGCGGCATGGAGCCGTGGCTCAGCAAGATAGCGTGCCACCCATAGAGGTGAACGGGCCCGCCCCTATTCCCCAAATTTGCGGAATAGGTGCGGACCCGTTCACACGGTCATGTGAACGGGCCCTAATTCTTATGATTATTTGGTCTACCACATTTTTATTTCCATTTTTGTGTCATATCCCTTTAATTCTCAAGAATAGTAATCAATACACTGAAAAGAACAGAGTCCCTGCTTAGTTTGACTGGCTTTAGTTAGATACTAAAACATCCACATTTTTAAATTATGTATACTAAAACATTTAGGATAAATTACTTGAAGATGTCCACAATAAAAACTCTGGCAGCTGCTGTAATAGATCTAAAGTAAAAAAAGAAGTTATACTTCTCCCCTGCAGCTTCCTGACTGTGCTCCTGTCCTCCCCGCTGTACATTACTGTACACAGGTCACTGCCACAGCTAATCACTGGCCTCAGCATTCTATGTAGTACTAAGGTCAGTGATTGGCTTCAGGGTGCAGACTGCAGAACAGGAGTGCAGCACCAGAAGTGACAGGGGAGGAAAGAGGCAAGATGAGAAAGATGAGCGTATTCTGTTTGGGTCTGAATCAATTCTACTTGAATCAAAAGTGGTTTGTGACACTCTTAGATCTCCCAGAACTCATATTTTTTTATCTCTAGTCTCATGTTTATTTATTTACTAGCTGAAGGACCCGGCTTCGCCCGGGTATGTTTAATTTATTTAATTTACTGTTTGTGTGTGTGTGTTGTTAAAAGATATTGAGAGTGACCTCTACAGTGCCTGCCCCTTTAACAGTGACATCTACAGCAGGCCACCCCTTTAACAGTGACCTCTACAGCGGCCAGCCCCTTTAACAGTGACCTCTACAGCGGCCCACCCCTTTAACAGTGACCTCTACAGCAGCCCGCCCCTTTAACAATGACCTCTACAGTAGCCCGCCCCTTTAACAGTGACCTCTACAGCAGCCCACCCCTTTAACAGTGACTGCAATAGCACCCCACCCCTTTAACAGTGACCTCTACAGCAGCCCGTCCCTTTAACACTGACCTTTACAGCAGGCCGCCCCTTTAACAGTGACCTCTACAGCAGCCCGCCCCTTTAACAGTGACCTCTACAGCAGCCAGCCACTTTAACTATGACCTCCACAGCAGCTAGAGTGGCCACTGTCTTCACCCCAGAAAGCCAGACCTCACCGGCCATTCCCCCAAACGTGAAAAAGCTCCCATGAAGACACACTACTAAACATGAGGCCATGCCCCCCGGGCTCCGTGAAGACATGGAGGAGAAGCTGTCTGAATGTGAGCTACTGAAAGGGTGGACATCCCTGTGTCTCTCCAGGCACTGCGTCGGACGGAGAACAGGTTGCCAGAAAACTGGACTGTCCAGCCTACAGCCGGACATCTGGCCACCCTAACATCAGCCTGGCCCTAGGATGGCCAGAGGTCTTGTTTTAGGCTGGACAATCTGGCTTTCAGACTCCCTGTCCTCTGTCATGCGCAGGGCCTGGATGGACACAGGGATGTCCTTTTGAACAGCTCACTCTTAGCAGCAGCACTGTGCAGTCTGAGCATGAGCTGTGGGGAGAAAGTTACCCTCCCCCACCCCTGTAGCTGACAGAAGGTGATTTTTACCTATATTTTTAATCCTGGTCAAATGCGGCATGGAAGGGGCGTGACCTGCCTTTGTCGGGGGTGTGACTTAGTGGGATCTGGGGGTGGAGCTTTTAAGTCCTTCTTTTGACGGTGGCCTGAATTACAGGTCGATGCCATAGTAATTTAGGAGGAAGGTGGGTAGCAGTGGAAGAATACATCTTTTATTACTACTGAACAGTAAATATGCGAAATTTACATTATATGAGGTAATGATTGATGATGAGTTAGTCTAAAACATAAGTTATAGTTATGGTAACCAGAATACCCTTTTACCATTGTCATCCACAGTGCTCTGCCTCTTTAATGCAGACCTACAGCAGTGAACTGGCTAGTTTGTCATAGAAACCTGGTGTGTGGAGTCTGCCTGTGAGTCTGCCTTCTATTGGCTGATAAGGGTCATGTGACCAGGCTACTATTGGCTAATGCATTTTTTGGGAATATCTCAGGAACGGTACATTCTGGGGAGCTGAAAACTGTTCTAAAACCTTCCCGGACACCTGATGTACATGTGTGCCAAATTTTGTGATTGTAGCTACAGCAGAGCGGATTCCTTCAGCGGACATACACACACACATACACTCAGCTTTATATATTAGACTAGCTGAAGTACCTGGCTTCGCCCGGGTATATTTAATTTATTTCATTTACTGTTTGTGTGTGTGTGTGTGTCGTTAAAAGATATAGAGAGTGACCTCTACAGTGCCCGCCCCTTTAACAGTGACCTCTACAGCAGCCCACCCCTTTAACAGTGACCTCTACAGCGGCCATCCCCTTTAACAGTGACCTCTACAGCGGCCCACCCCTTTAACAGTGACCTCTACAGCGGCCCGCCCCTTTAACAGTGACCTCTATAGCAGCCCATAACAGTGACCTCTACACTCAGCTTTATATATTAGACTAGCTGAAGTACCTGGCTTCGCCCGAGTATATTTAATTTATTTCATTTACTGTTTGTGTGTGTGTGTCGTTAAAAGATATAGAGAGTGACCTCTACAGTGCCCGCCCCTTTAACAGTGACCTCTACAGCAGCCCACCCCTTTAACAGTGACCTCTACAGCGGCCATCCCCTTTAACAGTGACCTCTACAGCAGCCTGCCCCTTTAACAGTGACCTCTACAGTGGCCCGACGTTTAACAGTGACCTCTACAGCAGTCCTCCCCTTTAACAATGTCATCTACAGCAACCCGCCCCTTTAACAGTGACCTCTACAGCAGCCCTTCCCTTTAACAGTGACCTTTACAGCAGGCCTCCCCCTTTAACAGTGACCTCTACAGCAGCCCGCCCCTTTAACAGTGACCTCTACAGCGGCCCGCCCCTTTAACAGTGACCTCTACAGCAGCCAGTAACAGTGACCTCTACAGCAGCCCGCCTCTTTAACAGTGATCTTTACAGCGGCCAGCCCCTTTAACAGTGACCTCTACAGCGGCCCGCCCGTTTAACAGTGACCTCTATAGCAGTCCTCCCCTTTAACAATGTCCTCTACAGCAACCCGCCCCTTTAAACAGTGACCTCTACAGCAGCCCGTCCTTTAACAGTGACCTTTACAGCAGGCCTCCCCTTTAACAGTGACCTCTACAGCAGCCCGCCCCTTTAACAGTGACCTCTACAGCAGCCCGCCCCTTTAACAGTGACCTCTACAGCAGCCGACTCTTTAACAGTGACCTCTACAGCGGCCAGCCCCTTTAACTGTGACCTTTACAGCAGCCCGCCCGTTTAACAGTAACCTCTATAGCTGCCCGCCCCTTTAACACTGACCTCTACAGCAGCCGCCCTTTTAACAGTGACCTCTACAGCTGCCCGGCCCTTTAACAGTGACCTCTACAGCGGCCCGCCCCTTTAACAGTGTCCTCTACAGCAGCCCGTCCCTTTAACAGTGACCTTTACAGCAGGCCGCCCCTTTAACAGTGACCTCTACAGCAGCCCACCTCTTTAACAGTGAACTCTACAGCGGCCAGCCCCTTTAACTGTGACCTCTACAGCGGCCCGCCCCTTTAAACAGTGACCTCTACAGTGGCCCGTCCCTTTAACAGTGACCTCTAAAGCTGCCCGCCCTTTAACTGTGACCTCTACAGCAGCCCGCCACTTTAACAGTGACCTCTACAGCTGCCCGGCCCTTTAACAGTGACCTCTACAGCTGCCCGGCCCTTTAACAGTGACCTCTACAGCTACCCGTCCCTTTAACAGTGACCTCTACAGCTGCCCGCCCCTTTAACAGTGACCTCTACAGCAGCCCGCCCCTTTAACAGTGACCTCTACAGCAGCCCGCCCCTTTAACAGTGACCTCCACAGCAGCTAGAGTGGCCACTGTCTTCACCCCAGAAAGCCAGACCTCATCAGCCATTCCCCTAAACGTGAAACAGCACCTCCAGTTCCCATGAAGACACACCACTAAACATGAGGCCATGCCCCCTCGCTCCGTGAAGACACGGAGGAGAAGCTGTCTGAATGTGAGCTACTGAAAGGGTGGACATCCCTGTGTCTGTCCAGGCACTGCGTCGGACGGAGAACAGGTAGCCAGAAAACTGGACTGTCCAGCCTAAAGCTGGACATCTGGCCACCCTAACATCAGCCTGCCCCTAGGGTGGCCAGAGGTCTTGTTTTAGGCTGGACAGTCTGGCTTTCAGACTCCCTGTCCTCTGTCATGCGCAGGGCCTGGATGGACACAGGGATGTCCTTTTGACGATGAGTTAGTCTAAAACATTATAGTTATAGTAACCGGAAATCTCCTTTACCATTGTCATCCACAGTGCTCTGCCTCTTTAATGCAGACCTACAGCAGTGAACTGGCTAGGTTGTCATAGAAACCTGGTGTGTGCCTGTGAGCTTCTATTGGCTGATAAGGATCAAGTGACCTGGCTACTATTGGCTAATGCATTTTTTGGGGAATATCTCAGGAATGGTACGTCTTGGAGAGCTGAAAACTGTTCTAAAACCTTCCTGGACACCTGATGTACATGTGTGCCAAATTTTGTGATTGTAGCTGCAGCGGTGCGGATTCCTTTAGCGGACATACACACACACACACACACACACACAGACACTCAGCTTTATATATTAGATTTATTAATTTATAAATTGTTGCCCTGCCCCCTTGTAAACTGTTTAACGCATAGAAAGCATTAGTAAATAATCTGAGTGACACTAACATTTATAGTTATGTGCAAACAAATGGTTGACGGGGTAAACAAAAAGCCTGTTTAACACCCTGACGACCTAGGACGAGAATGCTCGTCCTAATATGGCGTTACTTAACGCCCTAGGACGAGCATTCTCGTCCTAGGGTTAAGGTGCTGCTGCTGCCCGCTGCCGCAATCTGCAGCAGGGGCCCGGCTGATGCTAACAGCCGGGCCTCTGCTGTATCCGCCAGCACCGGTGATTACACCAATGCCGGCGGATTAACCCCTTGTATGCCGTGGTCACGCTGACCGTGGCATACAAGGCAATTGCGGCAGCTTTTAAAGCCATCTGGTCCCCGTGAGGCGGTGGGGGGTGGCTGAGATGGAAGCCCCGATGCCTTGCCCAGAGGCATCGGGACTCCCATCTACGGAAGCCCAGGAGACCCAGCCACAGCGCTGGGTCTCCTAGGCAACGGTCAGCGTCTCACAGTGTGAGACGCTGACAGTTGAATGCAGCACAATACAGATGTATTGTGCTGCATTCAATCAGGGATCAGACCCTGAAATGTTAAAGTCCCTTACTGGGACATAAGTGAAATGTTTAAAAAAAAGTTAAATAAAAGTGTTTTAACAAAAAAATAAAATAAAATAAAGTTTCAATTAAAAAAAAAGCCCCTTCCCCATAAAGAAACACATAAAAATAGAAAAAAAAATTAAAAATATACATATTAGGTATCGCCACGTCCGTAAAAACCTGCTTTATTAAAATATCACATGATCCAGCCCGCCCGGTCAACACCGTAAAAAATAAAAAATAAAACTGTCTAAAAAAAGTCATTTTTTGTCACATTTCATCACAAAAAATGTAATACCATGCGATCAAAAAAGCGTATGCCCCCAAAAATAGTCCCAATCTAACCGTCATCATATCCCACAAAAAATGAGCCCCTACCCGAGACAATCACCCAAAAAATAAAAAAACTACAGCTCTCTGATATTAATGTGTAAAACGTAAAAAAATAAAAATAAGTATACATGTTAGGTATCGCCACGTCCGTAAAAACCTGCTCTACAAAAATATAGCATGATCTCTCCCCTCAGGTGAACACTGTAAAAAATAAAAAATAAAAACTGTCTAAAAAAAGCCATTTTTTGTCACATTTCATCACAAAAAATGTAATACCAACGGATCAAAAAAGCGTATGCCCCCCAAAATAGTACCAATCTAATCGTCATCTCATCCCACAAAAAATTAGCCCCTACCTGAGACAATGGCCCTAAAAATAAAAAAAATACAGCTCTCTGACTATGGAGACACTAAAATGTGATTTTTTTTGTGCTTCAAAAATATTATGTAAAACTTAAATAAATAAAAAAAGTATACATATTAGATATTGCCGCATCTGTAACGACCTTCTCTATAAAAATATCACACGATCTAACCTGTCAGATGAATGTTGTAAATAACAAAAAATAAAAACTATGCCAAAACTGCTAGTTTTTTTTTTACCTTGCCTCACAAAAAGTGTAATATAGAGCTACCAAAAATTATATGTACCCTAAAATAGCACTAACAAAACTGCCAACTTATCTCGTAGTTTCCAAAATTGGGTCAGTTTTTTGGAGTTTCCTACTCTACGGGTGCAATTACGGGGGTAATTTTTGGGTGGTTTCTATGATGGAAGCCTCACAAAGTGACTTCAAACCTGAACTGGTCCTTAAAAAGTGGGTTTTGGAAATTTTGTGAAAAATTTCAAAATTTGCTTCTAAATTTCTAAGCCTTCTAACGTCCCAAAAAAATAAAATGTAATTTTCAAAGTGATCCAAACCTGAAGTAGACACATGGGGAATGTAAAGTCATTATTAGTCACTATTTTTGGAGACATTACTATGTATTTTAAAAGTAGAGAAATTGACATTTGGAAATTTGCAAATTTTTCTAAATTTTTGGTAAATTTGGTATTTTTTTTATAAATAAGAATGAAATATTTTGACTCAAATTTACCACTGTCATGAAGTACAATATGTGACGAGAAAACAATCTCAGAATGGCCTGGATAAGTAAAAGCGTTATAAAGTTATCACCACATAAAGTGAGACATGTCAGATTTGCTAAAAATGGCCTGGTCCTTAAGGTGAAAAATGTCTGGGTCCTTAAGGTGTTAAAAACACACTGCACCGTTCAATTTGTTATGCTTCTTTAAACTTAAATTGTACCATAAAGTGTCACTTGTTGGGGGCAGTAGTTAGTAGTACGGTAGCGTCAAAAAAAATTGTGTCTTGTTCTGAACAAGATTCTCTTTTTTGGGAGCAGCAGCAGTGCTCATGGAAACAGCAGGAGATCAATAGGGAGACTATCTTATGTGTCTTCCATAGCACATGGGACTATACAGGAGTATGTGACTCTTAATAATGTGTGATAACCAGCATGAGTTTACCAGGGATAGATATTAACTATACAACCGTGTAATTTGAGGTCCACAATGCACGGGCACTGACATTGTGGCCACCGCATGCGGATCGCGTACCCATTCATTTGAATGGGGTCCGCGATCCGCATCCGAGGGTCTGCACCGCAAAAAAAAGTAGTGCTTGCGCTACTTTTTTGCAGTGCGGAGGCATGGCCAGAAATACTACAGAAGCACACCGTAGTGCTTCCGTGGTGTTCCGATCCGTGCCTCCGCTCCGCATCTCCCGGATTGGGTCCGCGATCCATGAAGTGGGCTGCACACAGCCGGTGCCCGTGTATTGCGGACCCGACTTATGCGGGCCGTGTGCATGAGCCCTTAGGCATCAGAACTTAACCCCTTAGTGACCACCAATATGCCATTTTTTTACAGCGATCACTAAGGGGCTTTAGGCTGGGCCTCTGCCTTTTTACCCATGTGGTGATGGGAGCATGAAAGCAGTTACAGAGGGAGTGGACTCTGTCTCCCATAGGCACTTCACCAACGAGTTTTTGGGGTGCTGATGTCAGTGAAAGCAGGCCTGCTTCTAGTGTGTCCGAGCAGACTGCGTCTCTCTGACGCACCCTTGCTAGTAAATGTCAGTATAGAACTGTATAATATCAGTAGGTAGGGACAGACATTGGCAGCAAGCCCTGTCCGCATTCCCTGCCTATTTGCAGTCCAAGCCCTAGGACGCAAGTCCGTAACTGGTCGACGTTCCCTACTCTGCTAAGGTGCAACACACTACACCAAGAGACAAGGCAAGACACAAAGATGGAGTTGTGCAGAAATTGGTTAAAGCCGATAGGACAACAAAGAACCAGATGAGAAGCTTAGTACCAATACTTTAGATAGACATTGGTCAAAATGGCAAGCCAAGGTTAGAACACAAGTAATTAAACAGATAGAATGCAAACAAAAGATTAACTGGGCAGTTGGGCTGTCATTCAGCCCGCTGCTAATCTCCCCCAGTGCACACACCACGTGGAGAAACAGAGCATTGCACTCAGTTGCTACAGTAGGTACGTGACCTTGTCACTGGCAGCGTGTCTCACCTGGACAGGAAAGTTTGTGACATTAATCCCCCTCTAAAGAGGGGTCACTGGACCTTCAATGTGGGGAGCAGGCTTCAATGGATATTTGAATTGGCACTTCCTAATTAATGTATGTGGTGAGTGTGTTTATGCATGCGTCCATGTATGTGGTGAGCGTGTGTATGAGTGCATCCATGTATGTGGTGAGTGCGTGTATGACTGTATCCATGTATTTGGTGAGTGTGTTTATGAGTGCATCCATGTATGTGGTGAGTAAATGTATGAGTGCATTCATTTATGTGGTGAGTGCATGTATGAGTGTGTCCATGTATGTGGTGAGTACATGTATGAGTGCATCCATGTATGTGGTGAGTACATGTATGAGTGCATCCATTTGTTTGGTGAGTGCATGTATGAGTGTGTACATTAAGTTGGGCAGAGGCCCTGTACAAAATTTTGCTGTCGGCCCAATCAGTTCTAGCTACGCCCCTGATTGGATGCTTTGAACTTTTTTCAGGTCCTTACGAGCCTGGCCGGACTATGCACAGATCATCCAGACCCAGAATTACAAAAAAAGGTGAGATACCACTAGAGAAGCTGATGGTTGCTAATTAGTGATGAGCGAATATATTCGTAAAGATTCGTTATCCGCACGGATATTTGCATACTCGTAAGTATTCGTTACTCGGCCGAGTAGCGTGTGAAATTTGTGTTTTTTTTTTAACTCCTCCCTGCATGTTTAGCGCCTATTTCTTAGCCAATAAACATGCAGGAATGCCTGAGGGACCTCCTGCCATGACCTACTACCTTTTCTACATGTCTAGGAGTGATTGGCTGCCTGCATCAGGTGACGTGCTATTATATATATGCGTACGCCTGGGGCTCGGATCACACACCTTGTGGTTTTAGGAGAGGGAAAAAGTGTGCGTGTGATAGGGATAGCGAAAGTGTACGAAATAGGAGAATATTCGTTTCTATTAGGCAGGGAACTGCATTTGTGACCCAAAAGTCTTTTTTAAGACTACAATCCAGCTACAGAAGTGCAAATCATATTTCTGCAAGCAGCCCAGCAGAAATATACTGCAGTCTGTAGAGTCATTGTCTGACCCTACAGATACAGAATACCCTCCAGTGTTGCTTGCTGTAATCTGTGCTGTATATCATACATTAGCTCTCACAGTGTCATATAGTGTGTGATACTGTAAAGCATCTATTCTAATAAAGCTGATACGTACATTAGTATAGTGTGTATACTGTGGTGCGTTTTGTGCGTGCATAATAGCATTTTGTACACACGCGTGCAAGCTAACTTCATACATCATATACTTATATAGACGTGTATATATATATATATATATATATATATATATATATATATATAAAGAATGGAGAACACCAGGGGCAAGGCTAAAGGTGGTAGAGGTGGGAGACATGGGCGTGGAACTGGTGTGGTTGGCAGAGGCGGTGCCCTTGGTAGTGTGCGGAGTGACACTGTGCCTGCTGCTGTGGGAGCAGTTGAAAGTCGCCAATTCAAGATGCCTGCTTTTCTGCAAAAGCTTGCAGGGCCGCAGGGTACACCTTTGACCGACCCCCAAGAGCAAGAGAATGTGCTGAAATGGATGGCGGAGAGCGTGTCCAGCCATATGTCCACTGCCAAGTTTTCCAGCCAGTCCACTCATAACAGCCAGGGCAGTGGACCTCTCCATCCTCACCCTCCTTCTCCTCAGCCTGGATCCTCCACGGTCCAATCTCATGTGGAGACTTACTCACTGGAAATCTACAGTGAACCCTTCCCTGATGTGCTACCGGAGGAGATTCTCTGCCCCGATTCACAAGAGCTGGTGCAGTCTCAGGGTGGACGATGATGACACAGGTGTCAGGGGGTGAGGTAGTTGGCAGGGTAGTAAGTCAGAGTGGGGACTCTGAGGAAGAGCTGGGTGATGATGAGGGGACAGATCCGACTTGGGTGGATCAGGCACAGGAAGAAAGCAGTTCTGAGTGTGAGGCAACATCAGCACCACAACCGGTTGGGATAGGCAGTGGGCTGGGCAGAGGGAGAAGCAGGGCCCGAGCTACTACTCCCCAAGTGTTCCCAGGGGTCAAGCTCCTGTGCGCAAAGCTCAAAACTGTGTAGTTTGGGAGTATTTTATGGATGGAGAGGGCGATCGACGGGTAGCGGTGTGCAAACTGTGCAACACCAAGATTAGCAGGGAAGTCAACAAAAAGAACCTGACCACAACTAGCATGCACAAGCATTTGGAGAAGAAACACCCCACTAAGTGGTTGGCACTCCAGTCAGCTGGTGATGGTGACACTGCTGCTTCAGCCCCTGTGTCACATGCTGTCAGTGACCTAGTATCCCCCGGCCGGGATGCTCCAACCCTGCAAGGACCCATGCAACTCCTTATCCCTCCCCCGCCTCCACTGATGTGTCCTAGCGCAGTGTTCAATTGTCACTACAGCAGACCTTTGACCGCAAGCGCAAGTACATAGCCATCCACCCCCATGCACAAGCCTTAAACGTGCAGATCAGTAAACTGCTGAGCCTGGAGATGTCGCCGTATAGGCTTGTGGAAACGGAAGCTTTCCGTAACCTCATGGAGGTGGCAGCCCCTCGTTACTCGGTCCCCAGCCGCCACTATTTTTCACGCGTTGCCATCTTCGCCCAACACCGCCACGTGTCGGATAACATCATCGATCGGGCCCTCAGCAACGCGGTTTGTGGGAAGGTCCACCTAACCACAGACACATGGACAAGTACCGGTGGGCAGGGACACTACATCTCCCTCACAGCACATTGGTTGAACCTGGTGGAAGCTGCGACCGAGTCTGACCGTGGGTCTGCTCATGTGTTAACCACACCCAGAATTACAGGACCAACTTCAGTGTCTGTTTCACCGACACATTACGCCTCTTACTCCAATCCCCCCTCCTTCACCTCCCCCTCCTCCAAAAGAGTATTGATGGCCACATCGCGGAGTGTCAGTAGCTCAATGCGCAGCAGCTCTGTGGTGGGGAAGCATCAGCAGGCCGTGCTGAAACTGCTTAGCTTGGGCGACAAGAGGCATACGGCTCAAGAGCTGTTAGAGGGCATCAGGGGGGAGACGACTGTGTAGCTTGTGCCTCAGAACCTGCAACCAGGCCTGGTTGATTGTGACAATGGGCGTAACCTGGTGGAGGCTCTGAAACTTGGTGGACTCACACATGTGCCATGCATGGCCCATGTACTAAACATAGTGGTCCAGCGGTTTCTTAAGACCTACCCCGAGCTTGCTGTGTTGCTCACTAAAGTGCGCCACATCTGTGCACATTTTAGGAAGTCCACCACAGATGCTGCCACCCTCAGGACAGTGCAACAGCGGTTACAACTCCCTGTTCACCGGCTGCTGTGTGACGTTCCTACACATTGGAATTCAACATTGCAAATGATAGCCAGGGTGTACCAGGAGCGAAGGGCAATAGTAGACTGACAGCTGTCAGCTTCCCAGAGAGGTAGTAGTCATGCCAGTCAGCTTCCTCAGGTGTATAATGAGGAGTGGACATGGATGGCTGACATCTGCCAGGTCTTAGGCCCCTTTGAGGAGGCAACACATATGGTTAGCGGCGATGCAGACATCATCAGCGTCACCATCCCGCTGCTGTGTCTCCTCCAAAAATCCTTAAAGAACTTAATATCAGAGGATTTAGGCATGTCACAGGAGATGGGGGAATACAGTCTGTTGTTTGCCAGCCAGAGCACCCTCACATCAGTTTTGCAGAGCGAATTACAGGAGGAGGAGGTAGAGGAGGAGGAGACTCTAGGCCACATGAAAGGGGGCGATTCGATGACAGCAGTTCAGCGGGTATGGGCTGAGGAATTGGAGGTGGAGGTAGAGGAGGAGGAGGAGGAGATGGATAGTCAGTCGATTGAGGAGAGGGAAGTGTTGCGCTGTGGGACTGTACCTCACATGGCTGACTTTATGTTAGGCTGCCTTTGTCGCAATCCTCGCGTGAAGACCATTCTGGCCACCAATGATTACTGGGTGTACACCCTCCTAGACCCATGGTGTAAGGACAATTTCCCCACTCTAATTCCTGTGGAGGAAAGGACTACAAGGGTCAATTCATACCACAAGACCCTGGTGCAAAAAATGCTACAAGCATTTCCATCTGACACCGCTAGCGACAGGGGACGGACTGCAGTGGGCTAAGTAATAGGGCAGAGGAGGGGAAAAGGCAGTGGGTCCAGCAAGGGCAGGGGTTCACTGGGTCAGGCTTTTGCCAAGTTTTTGTCACCCCAGCCAGAGTGTACCACCTGTCCATAGGTTAGGCAGAGTAGGGCGGAACTGTACCGCAAGATGGTGAGGGAGTATGTCGCAGACCAGACCAGCGTCCTGAGCGATGACTCCACGCCATACAATTATTGGCTGTCCAAGCTGGACAAATGGCCTGAACTGGCGCAGTACGCCTTGGAGGTGCTGGCCGGCCTTGCCGCTAGCGTACTGCTGGGGGGATAATCACCGAAAAACGGACCCGCCTGTTGACTGACAGTGCCGACAGGCTGACATTCATCAAGATGAACAAGTCGTGGATATCACCCCACTTCTCTTCCCCACCGCAGGATAGCAGCTGAAGTCCATAAGAGCCCATGTATCCTCCTCCTCTTCCTACTCCTCCTTCTCTATTACAGTTGCTGACGACACAATTTTTAAGGAAAGCCAACAGGCTCTCTAAATTCAATATTTACGGAGGGCCAAAAGGCTCTCTAAACTCAAATTTTTGCGGAGGCCCAAAAGGCTCTCTAAAATCAAATTTTTGCGGAGGGCCAACAGTCTCTCTAAACTCAATTCTTAGCCAGGGCAAACAGCCTCTCTAACCAAAATTTTTAAGGAAGGTCAACAACCTCTCTCAACTGAATTTTTACCCAGGGCAAACAGCCTCTCTAACCAAAATTTAAGGAAGGCCAACAGCCTCTCTCAACTGAATTTTTACCCAGGGCAAACAGCCTCTCTAACTAAAATTTTTAAGGAAGGCCAACAGCCTCTCTAAACTCAATTTTTACCCAGGGCAAATAGCCTCTCTAACCAAAATTTTTAAGGAAGGCCAACAGCCTCTCTCAACTGAATTTTTACCCAGGGCAAACTGCCTCTCTAACCAAAATTTTTAAGGAAAGCCAACAGCCTCTCTCAACTGAATTTTTACCAAGGGCAAACAGCCTCTCTAACCAAAATTTTTAAGGAAGGCCAACAGCCTCTCTCAACTGAATTTTTACCCAGGGCAAACTGCCTCTCTAACCAAAATTTTTAAGGAAGGCCAACAGCCTCTCTCAACTGAATTTTTACCCAGGGCAAACTGCCTCTCTAACCAAAATTTTTAAGGAAGGCCAACAGCCTCTCTAGACACAATTTTTAAGGAAGGTCAACAGGCTCTCTACACACAATTTTTACCGAGGACAAACAGACTCTCTACAAAAATTTTTTACGGAAGGCCAACAGGCTCTCTACACACAATCTTTACGTCGGGGCACAAAAGGCTTGTTGCTCGCCTACTTTCTCTCTCTAAAAACGTCATCCTGAGGTCATTTTAGTGGCTATTTAAAATTGTAGTTTTCCGGTGTTTCACCTACTGTCTCTATTCCAAAATTACTTGAGGTCCAAGTACTACTGGCTTTTGAAAATTTTCCTCCTCCTCCTCCGCTGCGCCTACTGTCTCTCCAAAAAAAATTCTTTGTGAGGCCCAACTACTGTGGTACTGGATTGATCCAGGTGCAGGTGACCAGACCTCAGCATGTCAGTATTGATCACTGGGTCAGTCCGCTACCAGTGTCCGCCACCTTACAGCAGCCATTCACATCCTGTCACCCAGCTTTCCCATGTATGATGCTGTAAAATCTGAGTTGATCTAAACATAAGTGATAAATCCTGACACACATGACTATTAACTTCTATTAGATCGTAATCACCCAGCTTTCTTAGAGTCCCGATCAACAAGTTGTCATTCAAAAATCTCAGAAAGTTGAGTGACAGCTTCTCTATGCTTGCAAGTGGTAATGGTTTCACTGTCTTGAATTCATACGCAGCGTATAGAGTAAATTATATGTAGCAATAGCGTACGTTTATCGGATAAGGTCCTGTCGCTCCTTGCACTGTCTCTGCCTGCTCCATGCATGCTGCCCCTGGTGTTCCCTATCCATTTCCGTGGTGTTTCCATCACTTTCAGAGGTTTTCAGGTGTTTAGGCAACCTTGCCTGCGAAGAACTTGAGTCCCCTGCAAAAATGCTCGTATCTCCAATTGACTTCAATAGGGTTCGTTATTCGGTACGAATATACGAACGTTTGGAAAAGTTCGTACCGAGTACCGAGCACACGAGCATTTTAATATTCGCTCATCTCTATTGCTAATATTGAACTCTAGGGTCAAAAAACTTTTCCACTCTTTTTGGCAGTCAGAAACAAAAACAAAGTAAAAACTGCTCCAAAACCTGGTTGACCCTTTCAGTGTGTCCATTTGTCTTAGGATGGAATGCAGATGAGAAGGAGAGTATGATCCCTAGTTTGTTATGTTGTTACATACTGTATTTTTAACTTTATAAATGCACCTGATAATAATGCGCACCTTGGTTTTTGAGGAGGAAGATAAGAAAAAAAACTAATTTGAACCAAATGGTGTGCTTTTGTAAGGTTTTGAATTAATGGGGTCTGTGGATGACACTGTTATGAGGGATGTGTGGATGACACTGTTATGGGGGGATATGTGGATGACACACTGTTATGGGGGATCTGAGGATGACACACTGTTACGGGGATCTGTGGATGACATTGTTATGGGGGATCTGTGGATGACACACTTATGGGGGATCTGTGAATGACACACTGTTATGGGGGATCTGTGGATGACACTGTTAGGGTGAGATCTGTGAATGATACTGTTAGAATGGGATCTGTGGTTGACACACTGTTATGGGGATTTGTGGATGACACACTGTTATGGGGGATTTGTGGGTGACACTGGTATGGGGATCTGTGGATGACATCGTTATGGGGATCTGTGGATGACACACTGTTATGGGGGATCTGTGGAGGACACACTGTTATGGGGGAATCTGTGGATGATGCACTGTTATGTGACTATAACCCTCCATCGTCCTAAAGAATTCACCCATGTACTGCAGTTAAGGATGAGGAGGGTTATAGTCACAGTAAATATAAAAACTGTCCAGAGACTGTACCATTATTGGCCTGTTTTGTATTAAATATGACTATAACCTCCAACTGCAGTACATTGGTGCATTCCTATAGATGAGGGGAGTTATAGTCATATTTAACACACATTTCATTTTTAGGCCAGCCCCTGAGCTGTCACTCACCCAGGGAATAGCACAGGGCAACAGAGAGCCAGTAAAACTCTGTTGCTTTCTCTCTCACAGCAGGAGAGGTGGATGTTTTTAACAGTGACGCTCGTTGTACAGCAATGGGAGGGAGTAAACTGATTAGTGAAGGCAGGGGAGCAGCAGTAGTTCCCGCCGGCGAACACCACCAATCAGCGTTGCATGCGGACGGCAATGCAGAGGAGAAGAACTGCTCTCCTCACTTTTCCTCCTCTTCTAGTATGGAGCGGACCCGGCCGGCAGATCTGTGGTAAGGATGTGCGGGATGGTGACATTCAACATCACTGAATGCTTAACTACCGCCGCCCGTCCCACACTTAATTAGCACGCTCTGGAGCAGGCTTAGCAACAGCTCCTATCCTGCAATAGTGTCGGCCATCTTAATTTGAGGCACCTTCGCTTTATAAGATGCACTGACCCCCCCTAGTTTGGGGTGGAGGGGGGGAATGGATCTTATAAAGCGAAAAATATGGTAGTTAATATGGTTGAAAAAAGACATAAGTCCATCAAGTTCAACCAAGTTTGTTGCTAAACTCTCTCCAGAATTTCAAAATAATGGAATGTAATTGTATAGACCTAAAGAATAAATTAATTGTTTTATTTATGCCGAAAAATGAATGCTGCAAAATTTATAACGTAAAAACTCAGTGGCAGTATTGATGCTTTTTCCCATCTCCCTGACTGAAGAGTTAATAAAAGTTATATTCCAAAATGGTACATTTAAAAACTACAACTTGTCCTGAAAAAACACTCGTACAGTTAGACAGAAAAATAAAAAAAAAGTTATAGCAATTGGAAGATGACAAAGAAATAAAAAAAAAATAAAAAAAAATCACCTAATCATTAAAGAGGTTGTTCGGTCCCAAAATCAAAATTCTTTCTATGTGCACCTTACACTCCTCACAATACATGCCCCCAATACTTGTTTTTCATGTCTGTGCATTCTTTCCCCCCTGTCTGGACATCAGACTATCCTGGCAGGACTGTTTATAAATAAAGCTAGGTAGTGAAGAAAACTACACCTCCTATGGCCATGTTACTACACCCATACATGAATCCTGCTAGTGTCTTGTCTCTTGCTGCATCACATCACTGACAGTCCACAGGCCCTTCCCTCACTATCTAAGAGTGCAATAAACAGCAAGCACACCAAAATACACCTGTATTTAATCCTGTCATGTATGATACACCCTGGTGAGCCTGATACATAGCATATTGTGTGTGATATTGCCTGCTGAGCTGTGTATCTAATCCCATCTTGTACTATACTGTCTGGTGTGGTGTGTATGTGATCCATACCTCGCTCCTCGCTTCTCCTCCTAGCTAGCTATCCTGTGGGTGAACAGGAAGTCAGTCAGGCTGGCTGGATGCTCCTCAGATCAGTACTCGGCAGGCATGTACAGGAAGTGAGGCTCAAGCTCAGCTCAGCAATAGCCTGAGACAGAGTGCAGTTAAGCTGTGCAGCCTTGGCTTTAGGGACCCACAAGACCAACAGCAGCAGTGGCAGTGCAGTAGGAATATACAGGTGTGTTGGCATCAGACTCAGTAACACAGCAGGCTCCTGGACAGGCAGTGTGACAAAAGCTCCCAGTCATAAAGAGGCAGTGTCCCAGGCCTGAGTGTGTCAGGAAACTAACAGGCAGAAAGAAGTTGCTTGGGCTTAGTTGATAGGTTATTTTTTATTATTTTCTGGATCCTTGCCCCTTAAAGGGATATTCTGCTTAGAGAAAAATCTATTACATTGGTGAGGGTCCTACCTCTGTAATCCTCACCAATCACAAGAACGCTGGCCCTGTACCCCACGGATCCCCCTGAAATGGACTGAATGGCTCATCAGGGTATGCACGCTCCCACTCCATTAATTTCTATGTATAGCAATTGGCTATCTCTGGCGCGCCTATAGAAAAGAATAGAGTGGTTGTGCACATTTCTGACCAGCCACTCCGTCCATTTCAGGTGGACTTCACAGGATACAGAGCCTCCATTATCGTGATCTGAGGAGGGGGGGGGCTGGGGAACCCATATGACCCTCACCAATCCAATAGTGGATAGGGGATTACTTTCTTTAACTGGAATACCCCTTTAAAGCTGAAATAAAATTTGTAAAAATAAAATAAATGTAAAAATAAAAATGTAAAGGTGCATTTTGTGTCCCTCACCAACTCAGCATACAATTATTGGGAAGGAACAGTTCCTGCCTGATAACTGTCTGCTTGTTAGTGGAGGTGAAGAACTACATTTACAGGCAGCGATCACCTCCAATGTACAAGGACAAGCAATGGCCACTGCTGCTGCTCGTCCTCATATAGCTGTATTTTTTCTGTGCAGCAGAGTGCTGTTTAGACTGCACAGACTGCTCCTCAGAAACAACGATTAAGGCTATGTTTACACTGCCATTTTTAAATCTGGCAGGCCATTCTTTCCTGGAACTCTTTCCCCAAGTTCACCTTATACAGCATTGCCAGATCCCCATTGACTATAATGGGATCCAAAGAGGATCTGGACAGTTTTTCAGCATAAAATGCTGGCTTTTGCTCAGACAAAATACTGCTGCATGCAATTGTTGTCCAGCCGACAGCCGGCATTTATGCCATAAGAGCCCACCATAACAGGCTGCCAGATTTCTTAATACAAGTGAACTAGCATATAATGAAAGATAAATTCACCCTATGAATAAGGTGATCTGCAGCACATTTACAAAGGCAGATTAACAGGAATGAGCGTGCATAGTGATATTTGTTCCCCATAATCAGCCTGATTGGTGTAAGGCTCCATTCACACGTCCGTGTTTTGCAGATCCTCAAAACACAAACACCGGCGATGTGCGTTCTGCAATTTACAGACCACACATAATAGAAATGCCTTTTCTTGTCGGTGTATTCGGACAAGAATAGGACGTGTTCTATTTTATTCGGGAGCCGCGGAACGGAAGTGCGGCTTTTGCGTCCCCATTGAAAGTAAATGGGTCCGCACCCGTTCCGCAAAAATCAACAAATCTGTGCATTTTCCACTACAAAAAGTATATATGCTGTAGAATTAAAATCCACTTATTGTGTCTGTTTCAGAGTAGAAAATAACCACAACATATGGTTACTTTCACACTTGCCGGAGAAGGCTAGCGCTAGTGTGAAAGTAGCCTTAAAGAACTGGGCCATATTCATTGGGGCTTGGGCCCCAGATCTTTTGAGACCCTAGCAACACCCCTGAGTAGATCTATAGGTCCCTGGGTGGGGTGACTGAGTCTGAGGTGAATACATAGCAGAAAGTAGTCAGTAAAAGCCATGTAATTCTAGAATAGTCTTGGGAGAGCTGTTTATGGCTCTGTTATGGGGGCACTGCATACAGAATCATTACGTCTGGACAGTCTGTAGAAATAGGCATCTTTTTTCCTATGTCCGTGAAAAAAATAGATGTGTCCATGATTTTTTGGAGGCAGGTGGTACATGACTAGATTGTTTTGGTGGTAATTCCCATCATTTTATAGCTCACAGTAAATGCTGATAATGAGTTCTTTTCAGTGTATTCAGCCATAGACATGTATTACTTCTAAACTCTACCATTCATTAAGGTTTTCCAATTTGTTCGTAAAATATGTTGGCTGTCTGTGATTTTAGGATAAGTTGTCCAGAAAAAAGAAAAATTCTGGTTGGCAACCCTGCTGTCTCTGTAATGGGGAAACTGTATATGGAAGCACTGTGTATGGCAGTGTTATGTGGGCAGTGTTTATCTAGCTATGTTATGGTGGCGGTGGTCTTATGTGTAGTGTATGATGTTAAATAAATTTACAATTGTCTGAATTTGCCGTTTATACATGGAAGACATGATAGAATAGACTAGTGGTGCTATCCCTGCAGAAATATCAGCATCATAACATTACGTAGGCCAGGGGGTGCACACACTTTTTTGGTCTGAGGGCCACAAATAAAAAAATAAAAAAATGTTCGTTGGCGCCTATTACACAGGCCAATGTAAAGTGACTGGGAAGTGACTGCGCTATCACAGTCATTCCTTGTTCGTAAAATATGTTGGCTGTCTGTGATTTTAGGATAAGTTGTCCAGAAAAAAGAAAAATTCTGGTTGGCAACCCTGCTGTCTCTGTAATGGGGAAACTGTATATGGAAGCACTGTGTATGGCAGTGTTATGTGGGCAGTGTTTATCTAGCTATGTTATGGTGGCGGTGGTCTTATGTGTAGTGTATGATGTTAAATAAATTTACAATTGTCTGAATTTGCCGTTTATACATGGAAGACATGATAGAATAGACTAGTGGTGCTATCCCTGCAGAAATATCAGCATCATAACATTACGTAGGCCAGGGGTGCACACACTTTTTTGGTCTGAGGGCCACAAATAAAAAAATAAAAAAATGTTCGTTGGCGCCTATTACACAGGCCAATGTAAAGTGACTGGGAAGTGACTGCGCTATCACAGTCATTCCTTCTTCATTTAGTTACAGTATATTGATTATCAGTAGCACATCCCTGATTACACAGAGATGTGTGGAACGATTATACAGGCCAGTTATCATGAATGAGCGTTCCTATGAACACTTGTTCCCAGTAATTGACCTGAATATCTCGCAGTGTAATAGAGGCTTAAAGAAGAACTCCCAAAATACATTTTATTCCATGTCCTGCTAGAAATGTACATGATATAATCTTTAGTGAATGTCATTTTCTTACCAGTGGCTGTATTTTTGAGTTATATCTCCCTGATGTTTCTCATCTGTGTCATGTGACCAGCAATT
This sequence comes from Rhinella marina, assembly GCA_900303285.1. Classification (NCBI taxonomy): domain Eukaryota; kingdom Metazoa; phylum Chordata; class Amphibia; order Anura; family Bufonidae; genus Rhinella; species Rhinella marina. The sequence goes on from ONZH01003845.1 coordinate 21,534, forward strand.
AGACCCACCAACTCACACAGAGACTTATGTGAGGACAGGAAGTCTAATTCTCTATGTATCCCTATGGGAGCGTCACTCTGAGTCTCATAGGAATGAATAGAACAGTAACTGGCTTCCTGTCCTGGGTCAGTTGGAGGTCAGGGAGTTGGTCACATGACCCAGCTACAATAAGAAGAGAGGGGATAATCAGAATTACAGTGTGTGATGAGAAGATTGCATTCACTACAGATTATATCTTGCACCTTTCTAACAGGTCAGAGAATACATTTTTTTGCGGGAGTTCTTCTTTAACCCTTTCTACCCCGGAGGTTTTTTCGGTTTTGCGTTTTCGTTTTGCGCTCCCTGCCTTGATACAGCCATAATTTTTCTGTTCACATAGCTATATGAGAGCTTATTTTTTGCGGGACAAGTTGTACTTTCCAACGCCACCATTTAATATTGCATATGGTGTAGTGGGAAGCAGGAAAAAAATTCCAAATCGGGTGAAATTGCAAAAAAAACGCAATTCCGCCACAGTTTTACGGGTTTTTTATTTACAGCGTTCGACATGCATTAAAACTGACTTACTTTGACTGAGTTACTTTCATTCTACTGGTCAGTACGAATCCGGCGATACCTAATATGTATAGTTTTTCTTGTATTTTGATAGTGATAAAAAAATTATAAAGTTGGACTTTTTTATTTTTTTCCAGTTCTTGACCCCTATAACTTTTTGGTATGTATGTGTACGGAGCTGTATGGGGGATCATTTTTGCGGGGCGATCTGAACTTTTTATTGATACCATTCTGGGGTGTGTGACTTTTTGATCGCTTTTTATTTAATTTTTTTAAAAAAAAAGAAAGCGACAAAAAATGGCGAATTGGCCATTTTGACGCTTTTTTCCGTTTCGCTTTTTTCCGTATGGGAAATATTTGTATTTATTTTTATAATATGGGTGTTTTCGCACACAGCGATACCCATGATGTGTATTTTTTATTTTTTTAATACTTTTATTTTTATTTTCGTGAAAGGGGGGTGATTTGAACTTTTACGTTTTTTTTTTTTTTTTTACTTTATTCATTTATTTTTACACTTTTTTATAGTTCCCATAGGGAACTATAAGAAGCAATCATTTGATTGCTTATATCATAGACTCCAATGCACTTACATTGGAGTCTATGATGATTTTACTGCTTGCCCTATTACAGGCAAGGGCTCCATAGGAAAGCCTATGCAGCAGCCTCCTGTCATTTACTATGCTCCGGCTCCTCCGATCGCCACATGGGGGAGCCGGAGCAACACCGGAAGCGTACGCTTCCGGTGTTTGCCGCCTTCCGGTGCCGCGGTCAGGTTTGACCACGGCACCCGAGGGGTTAAATGTCCGCAATCGGCACATTAGCTGGTCGCGGACGTTAGCCGCGGGTTCCTGCTAGTTGGATATGCAGGTCACCCACGGCCTGACAGAGCGGGCGCCATCTTTAAAGTCCCGGCCAGCGCCGTACTAGTATGGCGCTGGTCGGGAAGGGGTTAAAGGGATTTCCCAATAAAAATTAATTTTTTAACAAGTTCTTGCAGCATGGCCCCTGAAACCGAAGAGTTGAACTTACCTGCTCCCCGCATTGTTTTTACTTGGCAGTGCATGGCCATGGTCACATGCACCTCTCCAGCCCTATCATGGGCTTCAGCAGTGATGTGGCCACAAGCAGCGTGTCGCTGCTAAAACCAGTCATTAACTGGAGCGCTGTATGTGACCATGGTCATGCACTGACAGGTGTAAAAGTGCAGGAACCAGAACATTGGGGCAGAGGGGGCCAGGGCGGCATGAAGCAGGTAAGTATGAATCTTCTGCTTCAGGGGCCATGCTGCAGGAACTTGTTTTTTTACAGGAAAAGTGGCAACATTTCCTTTTTGCCTCCTATTCATAAATCAGTTCTTTCCTTCACTGCAGATGCTGGCGCTCCCTGGTTATTACCACCTCCTGACAGTTACAGGCGCCATGCAATAACCAGTAAGCATTTATCCTTACTAGTGGGGAAAGTGCTTATTGGTTAACACTGTAATAACCATGCCTGAAGAGACACTTTTTTTGTGATTTAGCACTCGTGGTTGTAACTTTTTTATGTGTTGGGACTACCAAAATAATTTTTGCTACAATTTTTCACTTGATACATAGGCATAGGGCCTTATAATTTATTTTTTACTTTTATTTGGGGGAAACTGTACAACACATTTTTAAAAAGTATTTTTTTTCAAACTATAGCTCTTTATTCTTTAAATATGCAAACTGACACCAAAATAAATTATTATAATTAATTCCCTATTTTGTGTTGGTAGTTTTGTTATATAATATGTATAGTTTCATGAGAACGGGGCGATAATGGTGACGGTTTTGGTTGATGTGGGTGTTTTTTCTCTTGTATTTATGTATTTTATTATTTTTCATCTTTTTAACTTGTGCTCCCTCACAGAACTATGGCCAGCTGTGCCCCCTGTAATATGCCCAGTTATGTGCCCCCAGTAATATGCCCAGCTGTGTCCACAGTAATATGACCAGTTATGTGCCCTCAGTAATATGCACAAATTGTGCCCCCAGTAATATGCCCATATTGTGCCCCTCACAGAAAGTAAAAAAAAATAAAATAAAAACCACATACATCAGCTTCTCTAGTTTGTGAAGGAGGCAGAGCAGAGGCTGACTGCTGGCAGGCCCCGCCCCCCACACAGACAAGAGGTGTGGAGAGCCAGCAGGGGGGAAGGATGATGAAGCAGGGAGCCAATGCCAGCTCTCTGCTTCATCATAATACAGGCAGCTGTCTCTACTTCTTTTGGATACAGAGACAGCCCCCTGTACCGGGACAGCCACTGCAATTCGGGACTGTCCCGCTGGATCCGGGACAGTTGGGAATTATGTGATGTGTGTCTGACCACATAGTGCCTGCTGGGGAGCACAGGATGTCATACAAACATTGGGGGATCGCCTAGGTGAGTATTTATTATTTTATTGACAGAGGTGGCACTACTAAAAGGGGGACACAGAGTGGGCACTACTACTAAAACAGGGGCACAATATCAGCTATTATGCATTCTTGTCATTTTCATAAGTTGAGAGTTACGATATTTTTCGCCCTATAAGACACACCGACCCATAAGACTCACCTAGGTTTAGTGGAGGACAATAAAAAAAATATCTTTCATTAGACCTCAGCTCACAGCCCCAATAAGACCTCAGATCAGACCTACAATGTTAATCAGACCTTAGCTGAAAACCCAATGTGAATAATCCCCAATCAGACCTCAGGTAACAGCCTCAACATAAATAAGACCCCCATTCAGACCTGAGATGAGATCCCTATACCTCATATCAGTCCCCAGCCTTATTTACTCAGCCCCCAACCTTTTAATCATCCTGTAGCCTTTTAACCCCTTCTACCCCAGAGGTTTTTTGAATTTGCGTTTTTGTTCTGCGCTCCCTGCTCTCCATTCACATAGCCATATGAGGGCTTGTTTTTTGTGGGGCAAGTTGTACTTTCCAACCACGCCATTTAATATTGCATATGATGTAGTGGGAAGCAGGAAAAAATGCCAAATAGGGTGAAATTGGGGGGGAAAAAAGCAATTCCGTCAGTTTTACAAGGTTTTTTTTATTTACGAAGTTCAATGTGCGTTAAAATTGAACAGTTACTTTCATTCTACAGGTTAGTACAAATCTGGCTATACATTATAAGTATTGTATATGTATATACATTTTTCTTGCTTTTTTATAGTGATAAAATAATAAAAAAGTTGGAAAAAATAAGTTATTTTGTAGTTATGTGTACAGAGCTGTGTGGGAGCTCATTTTTTGCAGGGCGATCTATACTTTTCATTGATAGCATTCTGGGGTGTGTATGACTTTTTGATAATTTTTTATTTAATTTTTTTGTGGAAAATAAATCGGCCAAAAACGGCGAATCGGCCATTTTGATGCTTTTTACATATGGGGAAGATATTTTTTATATTTTAATACTATGGGCCTTTTTGCACATGGCGATACTCATGATGTGTGTTTTTTTAAATTGTTTTTAGTTCTTTTATTTTGGGGGAAGTGGGTGAATTTAATTTGTTTTTTTATTTTTAAAAACGTTTTATTTTTTATTTCTACACTGTTTTTTGTAAAAAATGAACTATACCTGTATTAATAGCTCATTGGTATACGTGTGATGATTTATTCATGTATATGTATAAAGCCACCTGCTGGTTGTTTTTTATTTCTTTGTCTTACTTACTGAGGAGGCCTGCACATGCTCAGTTTCATCCTTCAACTGCCTCCTGAGCTGTGATAGGGAGAGAGCTGCAGAAGAAGAAGAAAGACATGCCCCCTGAGAAAGTACACTCCCCTTGAGCTGCCAGCTTGAAATGAATCTAATAGAGCAATTGAAGCAATGAAAGAGATATCTCTGGACCCAAGTGAGGTACAGAGCTGGTTCTAGCTTTGTTAGAAACAGATTGTCATGCACTATATGATGGATGATGAATCATGGGACAACCCCTTTAAAATAACAGTGTGTATCATAATAAACAAATATACATAGTTTCACAGTGTGGTTCACTGTGACACAGATCGCTGGGTTTTAGCTGCAGGTTTACTGTGTAGGTTGTTTGCCGCATCCTGTATGTCACAGTGTGTTCACTGTGACACGGGCTGCCATGTTGCTCACATTTGTTGCTCTGGCGTACTGGTTGCAAGCTTACTGTGTAGGTTGCTCACCATGGATGAAGTGTGATTATGGCAGCCTGTGTGTGTTCTGTCGCTTCCTTGCTTCCCCCTCCCTGTCTTCTGGTTCATGTGGGGTTAATAGTCTGATTTGCTAGGTGGTCAGATGACCTCGTTACTGTGCTATAATTTCCTGTGTGCTGTTGGTTTGAGGTCAGTCTGTCTGCAGCCTTGCTGTGTGCAGGTTCTATGCACCTGACCTGGAATTATTCTGCTCTGTCTGTGTGGTCACCTAGTGAGACATCAAGGTGACCTTGTCTGTTTCTGTGTCTTGTTGTGCATCTCTGTCTGCATAGGGTCCAGGCATCTGCTTGTCTGCCTGTAACCGCCAAGCATCTGTTCCGCATGGAGTCCAGGTATCTGCGTGTCTGCTTATATAGGCAGCTTTGCCTGTGACAGCCATGCATCTGTTCTGCATGGGGTCCAAGCAACTGTCTTGTTTTCTGGTTCCTGTTATGTCCTGTCTCATCAGTGTCCTGAATTTGTTTGGGTTCCTGTTTGTGTGCCTGGGTTCCATTTTGTCCCTTGTCTGTCTGGACCGCTGGTGTTTGCACCAATGTCTGTCTCTGCAGGTAAGTGGCCAAGTGCACCAGGACCATCCTGAAGGTGTGACCAGTGAACTAAGTTCATCCCCACCATCAGGGGCTCACTGAATTTCCGCCCTCTGGGTTTGGCCCCAAGTCAAACCGATGTACTTGGTCCAGTGGTATTACCTGCCACTGGTCCAGTTTCCTGCCATGTCTGTATCTCTGTGAATAAAGTTTTCATTTTGGTCCTTGCTATGCTGTCTTATTGCTTGCCTTGTGTTGTTGGCCTGAGATATGTTCTAGGTGTCCGTATCACCCCCAGTAGAACATGGCATAGAGAGAGGGAGAACACTAAAAATAACTCATTCATAAAAACAGCAAATTAATTAGTGTACAGATTGTAATTATCAATGGATAAGTAGCTTCCTAATATTTTAATATTAAAATACATCAATAAAGTGTGAAGAGGTAGTTTCTGACCATTCGGAATCCATTTTGTTTCTGGCCAGTTATGTAGGCCTTTTAGACCAAAATGATTTCAAATGATCAAGGGTGGATTAAAGTGTGAAGATGTAGTTTCTGACCATTCGGAATCCATTTAGTTTCTGGCCTGGGAAACTTAAAGGGAACCTGTCATCAACTTTGTGCTGCCCATACTAATGGCGAGTTGATTTCAGCGGTCTGTCATTTATAAGTTATAAGTAAGTGGTTGCCGACAACCAACATCACAATCATTGCAGACTGGGCCTGGAAAAGAGTCAAATCTTTTTGAGAAGAGTCCTGGCTATTCATGAATTCCTGCTCTCCCTGCCCACCTGCTGATGACTGACAATCTTCTACCTAGTTTTGTCCCTTTCTCTCTAAGAGAGAACTGCCAATCATCAGCAGATGGGTGAGAGAGCAGGAGATTATGAATAACCATGACTCTTCTCAGGTAGATTTGACTTTTTTCAAGGCCTGTTCTGCAATGATTATGATGCTGGTTCTTGGCAACCACTTATTTTTAGCTCATGAGTGAAACACAGCTGAAATTAGTGCATATGTCACTACTTTATACCGCCCTCAGTACAGTCAGCATAAAGTTGATGACAGGTTCCCTTTAAGATAGTTTCAGGTTATTTTCAGAAAATGGCCTGAGAAACTTCAGGTTGTTTTGGGAAGATAGTTTCAGGTTGTTTTGAGAAGATGGCCTGAGAAACATCAGGTTGTTTTGGGATTCTGACTCGCTGCGGACCTGGGAACTGGCCGCTCCAAGGTCTGCAGTGAGAGCAGATGAACAACACGTACACAGTGACAATTATACAGCGCATGTGCTGGCTACGTTCCACTAGGGAATGGAGCTCTTTGTTTAATTGGTATATAGCTGTAACCCTTCAGGAAATAAGTCAGAAGCTCATTCTACGGGGGGACATCTCGTGTAGGGACCGGTGTTTTCCCGATCGAGACTCTGACTGCTTTCGCTGAAAGGGATTCCCAGCTGATGTCGCTGCCAGATGATGATAACTCAATTGGTGATGTATGTACCTTCATTCTGGATGTAGCCAGGACTCCAGATGAAGTGTTGATATAATTGTGTATTATGTTCTTTATCCTTTGTGTATAAATAAGTGCAAAAGAAGGACATTATATCACTATAAGTATACACTACTTATTATATTTAATAAAATCATATTATAAACCTTCCTTTGAAGTGTAGCTGTAGTTCAGTTAAGAGTCTCTCTTTAAAGAGTATCCGAACCTGAAGTCTTGCTCTTATCAGCAAAACAATCAACAATATCAATAAATTATCAATAAATTCATTGAATAAAATTAGTACGTTGACAAACTAGTATACTATATTCACAGGGTCATAATTAGAGATGAGCAAATCGATGTGGAAGAAGTGGAATTTATAATTCGATTTGCACCGAATCCGAATTTCCTCATGCTTTGTGGTAACTACCGTATTTTTCGCCCTATAAGACACACTCCCCCCCCAAAAAAAGTAGGGGGAAAAATGCAGTGCGTCTTATAGGACGAATACAAGTGAGCGCTCACTTGTACGTAGGGACCCCCATCAGACCTCAGATCAGCCCACCCAGCCACTTATAAAAACCTTACTTACCTGTCCTGTGCTGCCGCTGCCCTCCGGTCCCACGCTCCACTCTTTTCCCTGCCGGTGCGCACTATGATGGTAATCACATTTTTTTTCTAAACTGGCTGCTGCACGTGTTAGGACATGAAGCAAAGAACTCTGGGAACAAGGGATCACCCACAATGCCATGCATGCAGCCAATCAGCAGCCAGCCAGCCCCTGTAATGTCACAGCTCTATAAATACCCTCAGCCACTTTGGATATTGCCATTTTCCAGTGTGCTTAGTGCAGGGAGAGACATCAGCAGGCGCTAGGGACAGTGCTAGGAAAGACTTCATTGTTCTGAGAAAACGATTTACAAGTTCAGGGAAAGATTAGTCAAGGTGTAGGGAAAGGATAGGGAGGCATTATCAATGCAATAAAAGGAGACTAGGGTGAAATAGGTTTGCAATGCTAAATTGCTTTTAGGTTGTTTTCCACTATATGATCTATCACTAATTCCAGCAAACTTTGCTTGTGATTGGGGTGCAAGTTCTGTGATGCAGCCATTTACGGGGTGTATTAATAGGAAAGATATGTATGTCTTATTAGCAGTTCTGCATTGATTTTACTGTTCAGAGGTGAAGATACATTGTACTACAGCCATTTACGGGGTGTATTAATAGGATAGATATGTATGTCTCATTAGCCACCTTACGTTGATTTTACATTGTTGTTTTTTTTTTTTTTTTTTGGGGGGGGTGTATTAACCCTTTGGATACCGGAGGTTTTTTCAGTTTTGCGTTTTCATTTTTCTTCCCTATTTTCTGTGAGCCCTAACTTTTTTATGTTTTTGTTCACATAGCTGTATGAGGGCTTATTTTTTGCGGGACTTTTTGTACTTTCTAATGTCACCATTAATTATGGCATAAAATGTTGTGAGAAGCGGTAAAAAAATTCCAAATAGGGGGGAATTGGAAAAAAAAATGCAATTCCTCCACTGTTTTACGGGTTTTGTTCCCACGGCGTTCCGTTTGTGGCAAAACTGACCAATCGTTCTCTGGGTCAGTATGATTACAATGTTACCCCATATGTGTAGGTTTGTTATGTTTAAATAGTGTAAAAATAAATTTAAACTTTGAAAAAAAAAATTTCTTTTTTACTTCATCATATTCCGACCCCCATAACTTTTTTTTTGTTACATCCACTAAGCTGTTTAGGGGCTCATCTTTTGCGGGACAATCCATAGTTTTTATTTATATCATTTTGGAGTGTGCGTGACTTTTTGATTACATTTTATTACATTTTTTTGGTAAGAGAAGTAGTGAAAAAATGGCAAATTGGCCATTTTGACCCTTTTTTCCATCACGCAATTCGCCGTATTGGAATTTTTTTTTGATATTTCAAAAGTATGGGCATTTTCGGTTGCGGTGATACCCATGATGTTTATATTTATTGTTATTTAGGTATTTATTTTTTAATTATACCGAAAGGGGGGTGATTTAAACTTTTATATTTTTTTTATTTTTTTATATATTTTTTTCCATTTTTTTTTTTTAATTTTTGGTGATTATTTTAAGGATCATATATGACTATATATATAATGTTTTTTAATTTTTCATTTTGAGCAATCAGGGATTTTTAAAACTCAATTTTAAGTCCCCTTTGCTCATTTCTTATCATGGCCTGCCATCTGGTGGCCAAAATAAGAATTGCAGATTGAAAGCTGTAAACCTCATCAGCGAGGTTTATAGCTTTCAGATTGAATGCAGACACCCCGATTGACCACATGGGGTGTCTGCACAACAACTGGATGCGCGCGTGCTAATCCCTTTATTTACCGCGATCGGCATTATTGCCGGTTGCGGTAAGTAGCGACAGGTCTCTGCTGTTTGAAACAGCAGAGTCTTGCCGGCCATGACGTTAATAGGCGTAAGGGTTAATAGGGAAAAAAATGGAAAAATATATGTCAAAATTGCCATTCAGCAGTGAAGAAACATTGTACTACAGCCATTTACGTGGTGTAGAAAAAGAAAATATACGTACTAGTGTCGAGCGAGCATGCCTACGCTCGGGTCCGCTCAGTGTTCGGCCGAACACCTAGTGTACTCGAGCGCAATGCTCGAGTCTCTTCCCCGCACTGTAATGATGATTTGTACGCTAATGCGTACAAATTTGTATGCTAATGTGTACAAATTTGTATTCTAATGTGTATGAATGTGTATGCTAATGAACACAAATTTGTACGCTAATGCGTTCACATTGTGCGCTAATGTGTACAAATTCAGTTAATTAGCATACTTTTACAAGTGACAGGAGTAAAAGAGGAGAAGTCGCTATTCTGACATTTTTCTATTAACCAGACACCCTCCCCTCTTCGGAGCGGGGGGTGCCTGGTTTAGTCCCATTGACTAACATTATGCTCGGCCGAGCACTCGAGCAACCTCGAGTGCTCGGCCAGAGCACCCTAGCATACGAGCACAGAGGTGCTCGCTCAACACTAATACGTACGTCTCATCACCCGTTCTGCGGTGATTGGGAATGTTATATATATACAGTACATACCAAAAGTTTGGACACGCCTTCTCATTCAAAGAGTTTTCTGTATTTTCATGACTATGAAAATTGTAGATTCACACTGAAGGCATCAAAACTATGAATTAACACATGTGGAATTATATACTTAACAAAAAAGTGTGAAACAACTGTAAATATGTCTTATATTCTAGGTTCTTCAAAGTAGCCACCTTTTGCTTTGATTACTGCTTTGCACACTCTTGGCATTCTCTTGATGAGCTTCAAGAGGTAGTCACCTGAAATGGTTTTCACTTCACAGGTGTGCCCTGTCAGGTTTAATAAGTGGGATTTCTTGCCTTATAAATGGGGTTGGGACCATGAGTTGTGTTGGGCAGAAGTCAGGTGGATACACTGCTGATAGTCCTACTGAATAGACTGTTAGAATTTGTATTATGGCAAGAAAAAAGCAGCTAAGTAAAGAAAAACAAGTGGCCATCATTACTTTAAGAAATGAAGGTCAGTCAGTCCGAAAAATTGGGAAAACTTTGAAAGTGTCCCCAAGTGCAGTCGCAAAAACCATCAAGCGCTAGAAAGAAACTGGCTCACATGAGGACCGCCCCCAGGAAAGGAAGACCAAGAGTAACTTCTGCTGCGGAGGATAAATTCATCCGAGTCACCAGCCTCGGAAATCGCAGGTTAACAGCAGCTCAGATTAGAGACCAGGTCAATGCCACACAGAGTTCTAGCAGCAGACACATCTCTACAACAACTGTTAAGAGGAGACTGTGTGCAACAGGCCTTCATGGTAAAATAGCTGCTAGGAAACCACTGCTAAGGACAGGCAACAAGCAGAAGAGACTTGTTTGGGGCTAAAGAACAGAAGGAATGGACATTAGACCAGTGGAAATCTGTGCTTTGGTCTGATGAGTCCAAATTTGAGATCTTTGGTTCCAACCACGGTGTCTTTGTGCGACGCAGAAAAGGTTAACGGATGGACTCTACATGCCCGGTTCCCACCGTGAAGAATGGAGGAGGAGGTGTGATGGTGTGGGGGTGCTTTGCTGGTGACACTGTTGGGGATTTATTCAAAATTGAAGACATACTGAACCAGCATGGCTACCACAGCATCTTGCAGCGGCATGCTATTCCATCAGGTTTGCATTTAGTTGGACCATCATTTATTTATCAACAGGACAATGACCCCAAACACTCCTCCAGGCTGTGTAAGGGTCATTTGACCAAGAAGGAGACTGATGGGGTGCTATGCCAGATGACCTGGCCTCCACAGTCACCAGACCTAAACCCAATCGAGATGGTTTGGGGTGAGCTGGACCGCAGAGTGAAGGCAAAAGGGCCAACAAGTGCTAAGCATCTCTGGGAACTCCTTCAAGACTGTTGGAATACCATTTCAGGTGACTACCTCCTGAAGCTCATCAAGAGAATGCCAAGAGTGTGCAAAGCAGTAATCAAAGCAAAAGGTGGCTACTTTGAAGAACCTAGAATATAAGACATATTTATAGTTGTTTCACACTTTTTTGTTAAGTATATAATTACACATGTGTTAATTCATAGTTTTGATGCCTTCAGTGTGAATCTACAATTTTCATAGTCATGAAAATACAGAAAACTCTTTGAATGACAAGGTGTGTCCAAACTTTTGGTCTGTACTATATAGTGTCCTCAACCTTGTATACACATACACATGGCTGACTTCTACTGAGAAATCATCTAAAAGTTTTGTTACACTATAGACCTAATATACTAACAAGGTCTCATGCACACAAGCATACTTGCTCAGTGCCCATGCTGCAGGGCACTAGCCGTATGCACTCAGTTTGTGGATGCGTACCTATTGACTTGAATGGGTTTGTGATCTACAACATACTGCCAAAGATAGAACGTGTTCTTTGTGTGGTGCGGAGGCACAGATCAGAAGCCCACAGAAGCACCTTGTAATGCTTCCATGGGCTTCCAGTCCGTGCCTCCGCACCGCAAAAAGATAAGTGAAGTCCTGTCTTCAGTCGTATCTGGAGGATGCAGATAATTTCAAGTCAATGGGTCCGCATCCGTGATGCAGAGTGCACACAGCCCGTGCCCATATATTGCGGCGTGTGCATGAGCCCTAAAGATGCTATTTACTTGGGGATTAACCTATGATTATTGAAACCAAGAGGTTCTTAATTGCCTGACATAACTAGATTTGGTCTTACTAAGGCCAAAATTATCTTCTTAAGACTATGTTCACATCTCTGGTGAATGTATCTGGCAGGCTGTTCCAGAAGAGAACAGCCTGTCAAAGTTCACCAGATCCAGCATTTCTGGATTCTACAGTTCACTGCCAGATCCTCATTGACGCTAATGGGATCCGGCGTTGATCTGGCAGCTTTCTGGAATAAATGCTTGGAAAATACTGCTGCATGCAGTGGTTTTGATCCAGTTGGCATTTATGCCAGAACAGCCTTCTAGATCAGGCATGCCAGAGGTGTCAACAAACCTTTATTTACTAAATGTATAAACTTTAACATTTTGTTAATTTCTTTGTAGAAAATTGAAATAAAAATGCATGTAGCTTTATATTACCCAATATTTGGTAGTATATGAAAGTGTATATGTCAGGAGGTCTACACATGGTTGTTGAAAAACATTCTATTCCACATTTTTTCCTGTAATCCTTATTAACTATGATATAGGAGGAGTACCCTCTCTAGGAGAATGTTTATCCCAAGAAACTTAATAGATGTTGTGGACCATATGAAGGGGAAATTTCTTTGCAGATCTAAACCAATGTGTTTTGGAAGAGTAATATTGAGTATTTGGGATTTTGCTAGGTTTATCTTAAAGTTAGACAATCTGCCAAAGTGCTCAAACACTGACATAATTGCTGGTAGTGCTGCACTTGGATTGGATATGAACAGTAAAACGTCATCTGCAAAGGCCGCTAATTGGTGTTCAGTAGAGATGAGCGAACCTGCTCATAATGAGCGGTTCAGTGCTCGGATCCCCTGCGCTCCCCTGCCCGCAGCCATCCGGATCCGTCCTCAACCGACTGTAAGTCAATGGGGACGGATCCGTTTAGTGTCACACACTAGTCACATACCAGTGTGTGACACCAAACGGATCCGTCCCCATTGACTTACAGTCGGGTGAGGACGGATCCGGATGGCTGCGGGCAGGGGAGCGCAGGGGATCTGAGCACTGAACCGCTCGTTACAAGCAGGTTCGCTCATCTCTAGTGTTCAGTATTACCTATTTGGATACTTCTGATTCTAGGTTCTTCTCTAAAGGTTTGTAGTAAGGTTTCGATTGTCAATACAAAAAGTAGAGGTGACAGGGGGCCTCTAATGTCAAAGATAGGGGAAAGATTTCCATTCACCCAAATCCTGGCCTTTGGAGAACAGTACATGGACATCACAGCGGATATAAATTGTGGTGGGATACCAAAGAGAGAAAGAACTCTGGACATGAATAGCAAATCCACCCGATCTAATGCTTTTTCAGCATCAGTGCTGAGCAGCACCAATGGGAAGGATATCATTTTGGCTTGTTGGATGATGTGAAGTAATCTTGTTGTATTCATTTTACTTTCCCTGTTTGGTACAAAACCAACTTGCTCTGGAGAGATCAAGGTAGAAAGGAATGGCTTAAGTCTGTTTGCAAGCATCTTGGCAAAAAGTTTCAAATCATTATTGAGAAGCGAGATGGGGCGATAGTTAGCACACTGGGACGTGTCTTTGCCCTCTTTAGGTATGATAGTAATGTGAGCCATTAACATTTCATTGGGTAGTGACATATCTGATAATGTAGCATTACATACTTTTAAGAAGTGTGGGAGAAGTATTGAGCTAAACTTTTTTATAATATATTGTGGGTAGTCCATCAGGGCCCGGAGATTTATTTATTGGAGATTCTTTGAGCGCACATTCCAATTCAGACAATTTTAAAAGAGATGCTAAGGTAGAAATCTGGTCATGTGTTAAAGAGGGGAGTTTAATGTTTGAGAGCCAGTTGTCAATATATGTTTGCCTATTTAAAGAAGTGTCCGGTGAGGATGGGTTAGTCAGATTATAAAGTTCACTATAAAATTCCGTAAATCTTTTTGCTATACAATCGGTATTGCGGAGTTCATAGGCCTCTTTATATTTGCAATAAAAGATCTAGCTTTCCTTTTACGGATTTGGGATATTAGCAGTTTGGAAGCTTTGTCCCCATGAGCATAATATTTTTGTTGTGTGGAGACAAATAGTTTCACAGTATATTATACTGTATATTACAGTATATATCACAGGATATTTAGTAAGTTTTTAAGATTGTTTCTGGTAGATACTAACTGATCCCATATTACCTGATTATGTGATTTTTTTATGTTCAGTTTCCTATGTGTATTCAGTTTCCTATGTGTGTATTCAGTTTTCCTATGTGTATTCCTATGTGTATTTCCTAACTGTATTTTCCTAAGTGTATTTTCTCGTGGAGTTCAGTTATGGCTTTTTGCCTGAGTTTATTTAAATGGGCACTCAACCCTATACAATGGCCTCTAATTACTGGCTTATGTGCTTTCCATAGTATGCCATCGGATATGTCCGGGGAGGCGTTAAGTGTAAAATATTCCTTGAGAGCAATTTAGTTTTAATTTAATTTTTCTGTGTGTTGTGAGTTATCTAGAAGAGTGCTGTTTTGTCTCCACTGATATTGAGATTTAGGTAACCCAGTTAAACTAACGGATATGAAGACGGGAGCATGGTCAGATAGTATAATATTTCCTATTGACGCAGAGCGGCATAGATAGAGTTGTGCAGGGGGAATTAACAAGTAATTTAATCTATGATATATTTTATGGACATGCGAATAAAAGGAGTAGTCCCTATCTTGAGGGTGTAGGGATCTCCATATATCTGCTAAGGTGAATTCTGCCAACTTCTTTTGCACTCTTTGTATTGTTTTAGAAGAGAGAGAGGAGGTGGACGTCGAAGAATCCAAATCAGGGTTTAAAGGGATATTAAAGTTACCCCCTAATATGATACATCCTTCTGCAAAAGATCTAAAAGTGTCCAGAGTTACATATACATGTCGCTTGGTTGACATTTGGAGCATACATGTTGCCAAAGGTATATAGCTGATTGCCAATTGTACCTTTTAGAAAGATGTATTGCCCATCTGGGTCATAAAGTACTGAGCGCACAGAAAAATAAACGCTTTTATGAAAAACTATGCTAGTTCCTCTAGAGGCAGAAGAAGGAGATGTGCTGTTATACCACTGGGAATATATCATGACGTGGAACATGTTTGTCTCTGAAACGGGTTTCCTGTAAAAAGGCGACCCCCACTTGGTTTCTATTTAGATACCTGCATATTTGGCTTCTCTTTTCCGGTGTGTTCAAACCCTTCACATTGAAGGTACATATCTTTAATTCAGCCATAGTCATCATATGGGTGTAGAGGCTTGCTCGCTAGTGAGGGAAGCAAATATATATTACTAAACCAGGTCATTGTTAAATACCACATCTGTAATGAGATGAGAAGCTTATTGGAGGGAGAAGGGAAAGATTAGGGAAAGGGGATGGAAGAAGGGGGTGGTAAAGAAGTGAACCAACAAAATTGTGCAAAATCAGAAAAAGAAAACTAATCATGGAGAACTGCATCTTAACATACGGTATAATGTTAACCAAGAGTATGAAATATCATCATATAAAGGTGGGAGAGGACCTTCCATTTTGTTAGCCAAAGGTCCCATCCCAGGCTCGTGTAGGATAATAGAAAAGAAAAAATATACCCAAAAGTAATCTATTAATAATGAGCAACATGTATAAGGGACAAAACATTGATCATAAACTTTTAAGTCTGCACCTGAGTATATTAAACAGTTACTAACATAACAGTATATAATGACTAGAAGTATAAGTAGAGGGTAAGGGCCATTTTGGGATAACCCAAGACAGTATATCAATATTGGGTTTTCAGATTCAACTTAAATCTAGATGCGATAAGCAGATTAAATATCTCTAATGTTAATACCATTTCTGAAGGAATATGTTCAAGCACTAGTGTTAAGGCAAGCAAGTAATTGAAAAGTGATATAAATAGGAGGACAGGAAAGCTCTTTGATAGTTTAGAGAGGAGGATGAGGAGATAGCAAAGTAATAGGCGATTATGGAATCAGATACTTATAATGTCCCATATGTATTTCAATCGGCTTCTATTTGTTGTATATCCTGGATCTGAGTCTCTTCGGAGTCAGTTTGTTAGGATTATTTCTTCCTCTTTGTGCTTTTCCTGAGCGTACTGGTGTCCAGGGTATCATATTTGGAAGTGTAAGTAGGTCTGCAATGTTTTGGGCTTGGCACCAGTCTTGGATATCCAAGGGCTCTACGTCCAAGGCTTTGTAAGCCTGTTGTAGATCTGTAAATGATCTAATAACTAGTTTTCTTCCTGATGTGTTAGCTAGCAAACCAAAAGGGTGAAGCCACCTATATGTATTATTTCTGTGATGCAGAACCTCCAGTAGCGGTTTTAGGCAGGTGCGTTTTTTCAAAGTCATAGGTGACAGATCCTGGTAGATACTTATAGTAGACCCCTCATGTTTGATATTTGGGTTTTTCCGGGATGCTAGTAATATCTGTTCTTTAGTAAGATAATTAGACATTCTACAGATAACGTCTTTCGGTGCTTCCTGTGGTTTAGGGAGTAGGCTTAGGGCTCTGTGAGCTCGGTCCATTGATAGGTCTCCCAGTTCAGGGCCTAACATGGTGCCGAAGATACTTTGCAATGTGGACATCAAGGCATCTGGCGGGATGGATTCTGGTAGACCTTTCAGGCGCAAATTATTTCTCCTACCGCGATTGTCCTGGTCCTCAACTAGTGAATACAGGTAATTCACGTGGGCCTGGCAGTTATCCAAGTTTTAGGAGACAGCAGAGTTAAATTCTACTACAGCCACTTGGGAAGTTTCTAGTGTTTCGATTCTGTTATGCATGTGGCGTATATCCTGCCTTAGGTCTTTTAGCTCATTCAAAATAGATTCCAGGGAAGATGTGAGCAGATTAGTAAGGAAAGACTTAAAAATCACCTGGTCATCTCTGGGTGTAGGCTCCTCTGCTTCGCTTTCCCCCTCTCTATCGGAGCCTCCTGCTGCAAGCGCCATCTTGTTTTGCTGTGAGCTAGGCAAAGAGGGATCTTTTTTCATTAAACGCTCGATTTCCCCTTGAGTCGTCAGTTGTCTTGGGGTACCCCCACAGTCTCTGGACCTGTCCCTTGAGGTTTTGCCCATCTTTTTGGGTATTTGAAACTAATAAAGAGCCTGGAATGAGAGGCAAGCGATGGAGCTCAGGCTAGCATGTGCATGCAGCTCAGCCACGAAGCTCCACCCCCTCTTTGTGACCTTTTTACTACGAAATCACAGTGACAACTTTATCTCACAGTGATTTTATAGTAAAAAGGTCACAGAGATGCACTGAGCATTATCAATCATGTTAATGCTCTGTGTCTCTGCTTTCATGCAGCAGATTACCTGTACGGCATCTGCTCGTGTGAAAGAGCCATAACTGAATTAGTACTTAAAGTCGGTTTGAAAATTTTCTTTAAAAATTTCAAAATTGCTTCTAAAATTCAAAGCCTTCTAACATTCTAAACATAAAATTAAATTTACAAAATTATGCCAACATAAATTAAACATATGGGGAATTTTAAATAACTATTTGAGGTATCCTCCATCTTAAAAGCCGAGAAATTATAATATAGAAAATAGTGAATTTTCTGTAACTTTGGAAATTTTTTACACATAAAGGTAAAACTTATTTTACCATAATTTACCACTAACATGAAGTACAATAGGTCACAAGAAAACAATCTCAGGATTGTTTGGATAAACAAAAAGAATTTACAGATTTATTACCCCATAAAGTGAAACATGTCAGATTTGCAATATGTGACTTGGTCCCTATGCTGAAAACTGGCTTGGTCTTGAAGGAGTTAAAGAATGTTAAATAATTGGGGAAGTAAAATAGTTGAAATCAATTATTTCCAGAATTCATGCTCTGATAACTTCATTGGAACCAAGTATTTGTCTCTACCTGGTTTGTCTCTCAGCTGACACACTGTAGTGAATGAGTCCCCTCTAATTCCATATATTGATGCTAATATAGCATTGTGAGAATTTGTCCCTTGAGAAGGAAATTGGTTTAGCAGCTTAAGTGGCTGTCGGTTTCCATTTTAATAGCATACAATGAATTTCATGTTTTACAAATAAGTTGTTGTCTCTGAAGCTCCTCAATTTCTCAGTTTGTCTCTGTCGATTACTATAAACATAGCTGCTTTTGCTGTGCCATGTCAGATTGTTATGACTAGATGTAGCTTGTAGAGATTAAATACAGTATGACATTTTAAGGAAAGCACATTGGTGATTATGGATTAATTACTATTATTCATGCTCTGTGCATATTCATCTATATAAAATATGAACCATAACTTTTAGATCAGAAAATCAGTCCTGTTGGCCTGGTCTCATGTACTGTATGCAATAAGCAAGTTTTTTTCTTTATTTGAACCGTGAACTAGATGTTTTGATAAGAGAATTCCATAACATTCAGTATGTTATGCCGTTCCTAATATAAAAATACATAGTGAAAAGAAAGGGTAGACGGACAGTGAGTGGTTTAATATTACATTTTCATGTCATACACTGAGAAAAATAAGATTACCTGTTTAGAATATTCAATGTTGTAAACATAGCTATTGTTGAGCAGAATTGTTGCGGATTTTGTTGCAATTCAATGGCAAACTTATTCAAACATGGCAAAAAATCTGCAACAAAATCAGTGAAGGGAGTTGTGTTTCCTTCCCATAATCTACTGGTCCTGATGCTCCTGCTCTTCCTCCTCCTCCTCCCCTTCAGTCATTTCATCAGCAATCGATCCCAAGGGCGATTGCAAATAGACAACAGTATGGGATGCGGACTGTTAGATGCAGATTCAAATGAATGGGTCCGCGATCCGAATGCGGCGGCCCCGCGGTCAGTGTCCGTGCGATGTGGACCGCAAATTGTGGTCCACAGCACGGGTACTGAACGCACACGTTCGTGTGCATGAGCCCTAAGAGCGACACCTGTCATGTGCGTGTCATACTGGCTAACAGTACTATTTCACTAGCACAGCAAACTCCCTACGCATGTTTCTGCAATGCACATCGTTCTACACCACTATACAGGCTCATTGTAGCCAGGAAATAGCTGAATTGAATGTTTTTGGGAAATTCGACGAACTGTCCGGACGGAATTTTTGACAACTAAGCTCATCTCTGTTATTGATGTTGCAGATTTTCTGGCAGAATTTTCTGCAGTGTACGGAGGCACCCTAACTAAATTATTAGGCAGGTGATTTTATTACCTGCAGGAGCAAGTACATTGTATACCTAGTTCTCTGTCAATGTGGTCGATTTTATATAGGTAAGACAATCAGATGTTTGTATGAGAGATTCAGGGAACACCTAAACTCTATCGTTACAGGCAAAGGATGTCCCAGATTAATCGATCACATAAGAAGAGAACATCAAGGCAATACAAATGTGCTGAGTTTTGCTGGTTTAGAAATGATACATATTCTGCCACAGGGAGGGGACAGGCACAGAGTCCTCTTACAAAAAGAAGCAAGATGGATTATCAGAGCGGGAGCCCTTGGACCTCTTGGTATGAATGATAGGAATGATCTAAGTTCCTTTATTGGCACTTAATTCCACTATTTGGTAGACAGACTTTGCTTCACATACATGTGTATATTGCAAATGGTGTATAATATTAAGACTTTGTGCTGAGATGTTGTTGTGCTGCTGTTCCATCACAGTGTGCCAGGACAGCGGCCCTTTAAGAGGCGGTGACGCAGTTGCGCCATCAGGAAGCGGCCAGAGGAAGCACGTGTGTGCGAAACGGCCGTTGCCGCTGGTCTCCTGGTGCACTGAATGGCGTCTGCCCTGCAACCTGTTTTTATGTTGGTGTTTAA
Organism: Rhinella marina; assembly: GCA_900303285.1. Classification (NCBI taxonomy): domain Eukaryota; kingdom Metazoa; phylum Chordata; class Amphibia; order Anura; family Bufonidae; genus Rhinella; species Rhinella marina. Next base: position 41,350 of record ONZH01003845.1, read on the forward strand.
TAAAACTTTAAGAAGCAAGAAGACTCGGTGAAAACATCGATGCCAGCACATTAACCCTTGCACTGCCGTGGTCAGCACTGCCGGGTGTGGGGTGTCCACCGGGTCCCCGCGCTGCTGTGACGTGGGCCTGATGTCAGGAAAGGCAGCCAATGCATTACAATACAGAAGTATTGTGATGCATTGTAAAGTGAATCAGACCCCCAAAAGTTGAAGTCCCAGAGTGGGACAAAAAATAAACAAAAAAAAGTGTTCTTTTCCCAACACAAAGTTTAAAAAAAGGCAAAAAAAATTAAAAAGAGATAAGTAGACATATTAGGTATCGCTGTGTACATAACGACCGGCTCTGAAAAAAAGATTACATGATTCATCCCGTCAGGTGAACAAATTAAAAATAAAATAAAAACAGTGCCGAAACCATTTTCTGGTCGTCGACCTCACAAAAAGTATAATACCAAGTAATCAAAAATGCGTTTTTAGCCCAAAATGGTACCAATCAAACCATCTCATCCTGCAAAAAATTAGACCCTACCTAAGTCAATCGCCAAAAAAACAAAAAAAAACTATGGCTTTTAGAAAATGGCAACACAAAAGCAAGATTTTATTCTGTTCAAAAAGGCTTTCACTGAGTAAAACTTAATAAAAATAAAAATGATAGACATATTAGGTTTCAACACATCCGTAACAACCTGCTGTATATAAATATCACATTATATGCCCCCTCAGGTGAATGATGTAAAAAAAAAAAAAAACTATGCCAAAACAGCCATTTTTTCACCTTGCCTCACAAAAAGTGTAATACCAAATGATCAAAAAGTCTTATGTATCCCAAAGTGGTACCAATCAAACCGTCATCTCATCACGCAAAAAATGAGACCCTACCTAAGACAATCTCCCAAAAAATAAAAAAAAATTTGGCTCTCAGAAAATGGCAACACAAAAACAAGATTTTATTCCGTTCAAAAACTTAAGTAAAATGCTGTAAAAAAAAGTTTCTAAAATGGGGTCATTTATGGGTAGTTTCCATTACCTAAGCCCCTCAAAATCCCTTTATAACTGAATTGGTGCTTAAAAAAAATGGTTTTGGAAATTTTGTTGAAATCTTCTAACGTCCTTAAAAAAATAAAATAATATTTACAAAATGATGCCAACATAAAGCAGACATATGGAGAATGTTGATTGATAACTATTTTTTGAGGCATTACTATCTGTTTTAAAAGTAAAAAAAAAAATCAAATTTTGAAAATTGTGAATTTTTCCAAATCTTTGGTATATTTTGGATTATTTTATAAACAAATGTGAAATATATCTAATCATATTTACCATTGTCATAAGGTACAATGTGTCACAAGAAAACAATCTCAGAATGGCTTGGATAAGTAAAAGTGTTCCAAAGTTATTACCACATCAAGTGACATGTCAGATTTGCAAAAATCAGCCTAGGATTTAAGGTAAAAAGTGGCTCAGTACTGAAGGGGTTACATTATTCTTTCGATATGCAAAATTATTTCCACCAATGCTTCATGCTGATCTTCAAAACAATTGACTATTGTTGCCTAAGATATACAGTCATGGCCAAAAGTTTTGAGAATGATACAAATATTAATTTTTACAAAGTCTACTGCTTCAGTTTTTATAATGGCAATTTGCATACACTCCAGAATGTTATAAAGAGTGATCAGCTTAACAGCAATTACTTGCAAAGTCAATATTTGCCTAGAAAATGAACTTTATCCCCCAAAACACATTTCAACATCATTGCAGCCCTGCCTTAAAAGGACCAGCTAACATCATTTCAGTGATTGCTCCATTAACACAGGTGTGGGTGTTGATGAGGACAGGGCTGGAGATCAATCTGTCATGATTAAGTAAGAATGACACCACTGGACACTTTAAAAGGAGGCTGGTGCTTGGCATCATTGTTTCTCTTCTGTTAACCATGGTTATCTCTAAAGAAACATGTGCAGTCATCATTGCACTGCACAAAAAGGGCCTAAAAGGGAAGAGTATCGCAGCTAGAAAGATTGCACCTCAGTCAACAATCTATAGCATCATAAAGAACTTCAAGGAGAGAGGTTCCATTGTTGCCAAAAAGGCTCCAGGGCGCCCAAGAAAGACCAGCAAGTGCCAGGACCCTCTCTTAAGTGTTTCAGCTGCGGGATCGGGCTACCAGCAGTGCAGAGCTTGCTCAGGAATGGCAGCAGGCAGGTGTGAGTGCATCTGCACGCACTGTGAGGCAGAGACTCTTGGAGCAAGGCCTGGTCTCAAGGAGGGCAGCAAAGAAGCCACTTCTCTCCAGAAAAAACATCAGGGACAGACTGATATTCTGCAAAAGGTACAGGGAGTGGACTGCTGAGGACTGGGGTAAAGTCATTTTCTCTAATGAATCCCCTTTTCGATTGTTTGGGACATCTGGAAAACAGCTTATTCTGAGAAGACGAGGTGAGTGCTACCACCAGTCTTGTCTCATGCCAACTGTAAAGCATCCTGAAACCATTCATTTGTGGGGTTGCTTTTCAGCCAAGGGAATCGGCTCTCTCACAGTCTTGCCTAAAAACACAGCCATGAATAAAGAATGGTACCAGAATGTCCTCCGAGAGCAACTTCTCCCAACCGTCCAAGAGCAGTTTGGTGATCAACAATGCCTTTTCCAGCATGATGGAGCACCTTGCCATAAAGCAAAGGTGATAACTAAATGGCTCAGGGAACAAAACATAGAGATTTTGGGTCCATGGCCTGGAAACTCCCCAGATCTTAATCCCATTGAGAACTTGTGGTCAATCATCAAGAGACGGGTGGACAAACAAAAACCTACAAATTCTGACAAAATGCAAGCATTGATTGTGCAAGAATGGACTGCTATCAGTCAGGATTTGGTCCAGAAGTTGATTGAGAGCATGCCAGGGAGAATTGCAGAGGTCCTGAAGAAGAAGGGTCAACACTGCAAATATTGACTTGCTGCATTAACTCATTCTGTCAATATAAGCTTTTGTTACTCATAATATGATTGCAATTATATTTCTGTATGTGATAAAAACATCTGACAAACACACATAAAAACCAGAGGGCAGCAGATCATGTGAAAATATAATATTTGTGTCATTCTCAAAACTTTTGGCCATGACTGTATACCCTAAGATGATGATACCTATAATTATTTTATGAAGACAAGTATGTATTTAACCCTACAAATATATTTGCCTATTTATGTTTATATATGGTTTCTGCATTTGCTTATTCCCTTCTCTGTGAAATAAACGCGTGGCCAATAAAAACTTGTATGCTTGTGGACTGTCACGGGGGAGACAAGGGAAAGTGTGCCCTGTACTGAAACCCACCTCTTTCCCTACCTACTTACAGTTGGAGCCCTAAGCGGCAACACCGTAACTTGGCGGCGTTCCCTATACTGCGTAAGTGCACAGGGGGGGAAAGGGATACACAGGGAGAGACCAAACACAGACAGTACAAACACAATAACAGAATGGTAAACTAGCCAGGTCAAATACAGGAGGTCACATCACATACAAAGGGTCAAGCAAAGAATAGTCAAAGTCCGAGTCCAAAATCCGAAATACCAAAATATCCAATACAGCAAGGTCACACACAGCACTGATCAAAGGGAGAAGACTAATCACAGGCACTGAATGAGGAAGTTGCCATCTTTAAATAGCCCACCCAGGATCATGTGATGTGGCCAGCATCACATGACCTGAGGCGGAGCAAGCTGTCAAAACAATATGTAAAGTAGCCATGTGGTGTGATCAGCACCACATGGCTAAACCCAAACAGAGAATTAACTGATGAAGTGCTGGCTGACCAGACCAGCACTTCAATTCCCTACTGCTCGTCTCTAGGGGGGGCGGAGAGGTCCGGCGACGCCTTGCAGAGGGAGGGCGACGTCGGCCTCCCATGACAGGCACTGCATGAGGGAAGCGCGCCGCCTGCTTCCCATGACATGGACATAGTTTGAGGTGTGATCCTCCATAGAGTAAGTGTTGTCTAATCCTTCTTTCTCAAAAAAGTAGCATAGAGTATATTAGAACAAGGAGCAGTCCAGAGAGTGTGTTGTAAAAAGGATTTTCTTTAGACTGCCATTTTTATTCTCAATTAAGCTTCCTTATTGCTTAATTTTGCTTTCAGGTTAACTGCAATAAGAATGGGTTTAATCTGTATATCTTTATATGCAGTCATAACAAAATGAACATAAACTCAAACCATTAACATGATCTTTTTTATTATGGTCCTGTTTTTTATTTTGAGATTAAAATTAACCTGCACTGACTTGTCTAAGATATGGGGCCTTAGGGAAATTAGGAAACATACTGAAAAGATAACTGCCTGAACAAATAAATTGTTCTTATAAAGAAACACATCATTTTGTAGTGCTTAAAGAATACTGTACCTCAAGGGAGAAAATGGTGAGTAAATCTCTCAGTAAGGGTATTTAAATGTTGAGTTAAAGAAATTCATTAGGTATGAAATAAAAGCTCTGCAGAATTCTAATCAGAGGATAATTGCTCGTCTTCGGGACACTGGAAAGAGCTAAATAAAATGAAAAAAAAATGAGGCAAATAAAAATGTTGTACTGCACAAAATAATTTTCTTATAATTAAATTATAGTAATTACATAGCAATTTGCGGGTCTGTCCAACAATTTTCAGACCCCCACAAACCTATCAAATATTGCAGCAACAATGTAACCACAAAATGTCTTGTGACATTCTATTATGACTAGAGATGAGCGAATTTTTCAAAAATTCCATTCGGCTGGTTCGCTGAATTTTCCGAAAAGATTTGCTTCGATCCAAATAAATTTGTTGTGAATCGTGTTAAAATATGGCTACTTCCGGGCTGCAGAGAGCCTGGATAGTGGTGTAGAACACTGTGCCTTGCAGTAAAACGCATAGGGAATAGTGTTGACCGAGCACCTCTGTGCTCGTATGCTCGAGTGCTCTGGCCGAGCACTCGAGCATAATGTTAGTCAATGGGACTAAACCAGGCACCCCCCGCTCGAAAAAGAGGAGGGTGTCTGGTTAATAGGAAAAGGTCAGAATCGCGACTTCTCCTCTTTTACTCCTTTCGCTCGTAAAAGTATGCTAATTAACTGAATTTGTGTGCATTAGTGCACAATGCGTACACATTAGTGTCCAAATGCATAGGCATTAGCATACAATGCGTTGCATTAGCGTACAAATCAACATTACAGTGAATGCCAACATTGCGCTCGAGTACACTCGGTGTTCGGCCGAATGCTCGCTCAACACTAATAGGGAGTCTACTGTGGTAGTGAAAAAATACTGTGAGCCAGTGTGACATGCACATAACAGGCTTCGCTCTTAGAATCGCTGCACACTTTTATGTATTTGGGCAGTTAAGGTGCAAAAACTCACCAAACAACTCAAGTCTGAACTCAGCCTTATAGGTCAATGTTAGCGCCAGCTATAAAGAATCGTGCAGAGGCCCAAGATCCTACTAGAGCACCAAAAGGGCACGCCCTTTACACCAATTAACTGATTCCACATACATTTCGACAGAACCTGCCCTATTACACACTTATACAAGCAGAGCCCCCACAGACAGCGTGGAGATGGCAGTGGCAGCAGCATCAGCAGACTATAGAGTGGCACGACAACAGTGTGGCCAGTTGGCAGCAGCATGAGTAGGCCACAGAGTGGCAGAATGACAGACCCTGGAATTGGCAGCAGCAGTGGGAGTAGTAGTACAATTTGGAGGCCACAGAGTTACACAATTACCTAATTTTGATGTAGCGGTAGCTAGGAGACGGCATGTGCAGTCGGTGGCGGCAGAGCATCAGGCTGGAGAGTGGCATGTTGACATACCCTGAAGAGCAGACCGTAAAAAAGAATTCTTGGCCTTTTGGTTAAGATCAACTGTAGCATATGTTCTTATCAGCAGCTGCAAGAGGCAGCAACAGTCAAAGAAATTTCAAGGCCACAGAGTGGCACCGTAACAGCAGCTGCAAGAGGCAGCAGCAGTCGAAGAAATTTCAAGGCCACAGAGTGGCACCGTAACAGCAGCTGTAAGAGGCAGCAGTCGAAGAAATTTCAAGGCCACAGAGCTGCACCGTAAAAGCAGCTGCAAAAGGCAGCAGTAGTCAAAGAAATTTCAAGGCCACAGAGTGGCAACGTAACAGCAGCTGCAAGAGGCAGCAGCAGTCATAGAAATTTCAAGGCCACAGAGTGGCACCGTAATAGCAGCTGCAAGAGGCAGCAGCAGTCGAAGAAATTTCAAGGCCACAGAGTGGCACCGTAACAGCAGCTGCAAGAGGCAGCAGCAGTCGAAGAAATTTCAAATCCACAGAGTGGCACCGTAACAGCAGCTGCAAGAGGCAGCAGTAGAAGAAATTTCAAGGCCACAGAGTGACACCGTAACAGCAGCTGCAAGAGGCAGCAGCAGTCGAAGAAACTTCAAGGCCACAGAGTAGCACCGTAACAGCAGCTGCAAGAGGCAGCAGCAGTCGAAGAAATTTCAAGGCCACAGAGTGGCACCGTAACAGCAGCTGCAAGAGGCAGCAGTGGAACAAATTTCAAGGCCACAGGGTGGCGCCGTAACAGCAGCTGCAAAAAGCAGCAGCAGTCGAATACATTTACTAGGCCACCGAGTGGCACCGTAACAGCAGCTGCAAGAGGCAGCAGTCGAATACATTTCAAGGCCACAGAGTGGGAGAGGCAGCAGGGGTGATAATTATTTTAATGAGACAGAATGGCACAGTGACATACCCTGGGAGAGGCAGCAGCAGTCATAAAAATTTAAATGCGATATACCGGAGAGTGGCAGAATGACATAATTTGGAGGTAGCGGCAGCTAGAACACAGCGTGTGGAGGCGGTGGCAGCAGCATGAGTAGGCCACAGAGTGGCAGAATGACATAATTTGGAGGTAGCGGCAGCTAGGACACAGCGTGTGGAGGCGGCGGCGGCAGCAGCATGAGTAGGCCACAGAGTGGCAGAATGACATAATTTGGAGGTAGCGGCAGCTAGGACACAGCGTGTGGAGGCGGAGGCACAAGCATGAGTAGGCCACAGAGTGGCACAATGACATAATTTGGAGGTAGCGGCATCTAGGAAACAGCGTGTGGAGGCGGTGGGGGCAGAAGCAGAAGCATACCGTAGAGTGGCACAATTACATAATTTGGAGGTAGAGGCAGCTAGGACACAGCGTGTGGAGGCGGCAACCGCAGCATGAGTAGGTCACACAGTGGCACAATTACATAATTTGGAGGTAGCAGCAGCTAGGACACAGCGCGTGGAGGCGGCAGCTGCAGCAGCAGCAGCATACCATAGAGTGGCACAATTACATAATTTGGAGGTAGCGGCAGCCAGGGCACAGCGTGTGGAGGTGGTGGCAGCAGCATGAGTAGGTCACAGAGTGGCAGAATGACATAATTTGGAGGTATAACTTGAACATACACCACCTTATCAGCAAAAAAGTAACCGGAATACTCAACAAATCACTTTGCAACCATCAGGACACGAGTACCAAAAGCTTCCTTAGATAAATACTTTATTAGTCATCAGAGATCAGATCAGGGAATCCAAAAAACAACGCCTGGCACATCAATACATATTATAATTGCAATATATGTATAAATATGATACAGTTCCTATAATGCCCTAGTAAGATATCAGGCGGATATTAAAGGTCACTACTTAATAACATTCATACTATATGGCAACAATGTGTCTGCTACTCATAGCTGTATACCGATAGTGACCTGCAAGCTCGACTAACAGTGGCTATTGTATCAGGAGCACGTCATATATACTGCACACATGGGCTACGATCATATCAAAGTGAAATAACGATAACCTACCCACAACAATGCCAGAAGACACCAGGCGCCCCCCCTCGACGCGTGTTTCGCGTATTTGCTTCTTCTAGGAGGAGAGGCCAGGGAAATATCGCAACGAATATTTAAAGTGCCAGGGGACCACTCATATCACTATGATGACATCATGTGATTAGAAGGCATTTCGGATCGTAATCGTGGCGCATGTCCAATCAACACCATCAACGTCAATAGTGCTTCCGCCCTCTCCCCGAGGCCAAACTCCGGGAAGGGCAGCCGCACGTCAGATACTGACATGCGCTGCCTGTTACCAGAATCTCACCTCATTGGAAAAGGAAACCGAAGCACCGCGATAGTGAGAACAGACATGCGCACATTATTATTATAATTTGGAGGTAGCGGCAGCTAGGACACAGCGTGTGGAGGCGGCGGCAGCAGCATGAGTAGGCCACAGAGTGGCAGAATGACATAATTTGGAGGTAGCGGCAGCTAGGACACAGCGTGTGGAGGCGGAGGCACCAGCAGCATGAGTAGGCCACAGAGTGGCACAATGACATAATTTGGAGGTAGCGGCATCTAGGAAACAGCGTGTGGAGGCAGTGGGGGCAGAAGCAGAAGCATACCGTAGAGTGGCACAATTACATAATTAGGAGGTAGAGGCAGCTAGGACACAGCGTGTGGAGGCGGCAACCGCAGCATGAATAGGCCACACAGTGGCACAATTACATAATTTGGATGTAGCAGCAGCTAGGACACAGCGCGTGGAGGCGGCAGCAGCAGCAGCAGCATACCATAGAGTAGCACAATTACATAATTTGGACGTAGTTGCAGCCAGGACACAGCGTGTGCGGGCGGCGGCAGCAGCATGAGTAGGCCACAGAGAGGCAGAATGACATAATTTGGAGGTAGCGGCAGCTAGGACAAAGCGTGTGGAGGCGGCGGCAGCAGCAGTAGCATACTGTAGAGTGGCACAATTACATATTTTGGACGTAGCGGCAGCCAGGACACAGCACGTGGAGGCGGTGGCAGCAGCATGAGTAGGCCAAAGAGTGGAAGAATGACATAATTTGGAGGTAGAGGCAACAAAGACACAGCGTGTGTACGCGGTGGCAGCAGCAGTAGCATACCGTAGAGTGGCACAATGATATAATTTGGAGGTAGCGGCAGCCAGGGCACAGCATGCGGAGGCGGCGGCAGCAGCATGAATAGGCCACAAAGTGGCACAATGAGATAATTTGGAGATAGCGGCAGATAGGACACAGCGTGTTAAGGTGGCAGCAGCAGTAGCATACCGTAGAGTGGCACAATTACATAATTTGGAGGTTGCGGCAGTTAGGACACAGCGTGTGGAGGCGGCGGCAACAGCATGAGTAGGCCACAGAGTGGCATAATTACATAATTTGGATGTAGCGGCAGCTAGGAAACAGCGTGTGGAGGCAGCAGCAGCAGCATACCGTAGAGTGGCACAATGACATAATTTGGAGGTAGCGGCACCTAGGACACAGCATGTGGAGACGGCGGCAGCAGCGTGAGTAGGGCACAGAGTGGCACAATTACATAATTTGGAAGTAGCGGCAGCTAGGACACAGCGTGTGGAGGCGGCGGCAGCAGTAGCATACCGTACAGTGGCACAATGAAATAATTTGGAGGTAACGGCAGCTAGGACACAGCGTGTGGAGGCGGCGGCAGCAGTAGCATACCGTAGAGAGGCATAATTACATAATTTGGAGATTACGGCAGCTAGGACACAGAGTGTAGAGGCGGCGGCAGCAGAATGAGTAGGCCACAGAGTGGCACAATTACATAATTTGGAGGTAGCGGCAGCTAGAACAAAGCTTGTGAAGGCAGCATCAGCAGCAGCATACCGTAGAGTGGCACAATGACATAATTTGGATGTAGCGGCAGCTAGGACACAGCGTGTGGAGGCGGCGGCAGCAGCAGCAATAAGTAGGTCACAGAGTGGCACAATGACATAATTTGGAGGTAGCGGCAGCTAGGAAACAGCGTGTGGAGGCGGCGGCAGCAGCATGAGTAGGCCACAGAGTGGCAAAATTACATAATTTGGATGTAGCAGCAGCTAGGACACAGCGTGTGGAGAATGCGGCAGCAGCATGAGTAGGCCAAAGAGTGGCACACTTACATAATTTGGACGTAGAGGCAGCTAGGACACAGCGTGCGGAGGCGGCAGCAACAGCAGTAGCATACAGTAGAGTGGCACAATTACATAATTTGGAGGTAGCGGCAGCTAGGACACAGCGTATGTAGGCGGCGGCAGCAGCATGAGTAAACCACAAAGTAGCACAATTACAGAATTAGGAGGTAGCAGCAGCTAGAACACAGCTTGTTGAGGCAGCAGGAGCATACCGTAGAGTGGCAGATTGACATAATTTGGAGGTAGCGGCAGCTAGGACACAGCGTGTGGAGGCGGTGGCAGCAGCATGAGTAGGCCACATAATTTGGAGGTAGCGGCAGCTAGGACACAGCGTGTGGAGGCGGCGGCAGCAGCATGAGTAGGCCACAGAGTGGCACAATTACATAATTTGGAGGTAGCGGCAGCTAGGACACAGCGTGTGGAGGTGGCGAAAGCAGCATGAGTAGGCAACAGAGTGGCACAATTACATAATTTGGTTGTAGCGGCAGCTAGGACACCGCGTGTTGAATCGGCGGCAGCAGCATGAGTAGGCTACAGAGTGGCACAATGACATCATTTGGAGATAGCGGTAGCTAGGACATAGCGTGTGGAGGTGGTGGCGGCAGCAGCAGTAACATACCATAGAGTGGCACAATTACATAATTTGGAGGTAGCGGCAGCTAGGACACAGCGTGTGGAGGCGGCAGCAGAAGTAGCATACCGTGTGGCACAATTACATAATTTGGAGGTTACGGCAGCTAGAAAACAGCATGTGGAGGCGGCAGCAGCAGCATGAGTAGGCCACTGAGTGGTACAATTACATAATTTGGACGTAGCGGCAGCTAGGACACCGCGTGTTGAATCGGCGGCAGCAGCATGAGTAGGCTACAGAGTGTCACAATGACATCATTTGGAGGTAGCGGTAGCTAGGACATAGCGTGTGGAGGTGGCGGCGGCAGCAGCAGCAGTAACATACCGTAGAGTGGCACAATTACATAATTTGGAGGTAGCGACAGCTAGGACACAGCATGTGGAGGAGGCAACAGCAGCATGAGTAGGCCACCGAGTGGCACAATTACATAATTTGGATGTAGCAGCAGGTAGGACACAGCGAGTGGAGGCAGCGGCAGCAGCAGCATAAGTAGGCCACAGAGTGGCAAAATTACATAATTTGGACGTAGCTGCAGGTAGGACACAGCGTGTGGAGGCAGCAGAAGCAGTAGCATACCGTAGAGTGGCACAATTAAATCATTTGGAGGTAGCGGCAGCTAGAATACAGCGTATGGAGGCGGCAGCAGCATGAGTAGGCCACAGAGTTTCACAATGACATAATTAGGAGGTAGCGGCAGCTAGAACACAGCGTGTGGAGGCGGCAGTAGCAGCATGAGTAGGTCACAGAGTGGCACTATTACATAATTAGAAGGTAGCGGCAGCTAGAACACAGCTTGTGGAGGCAGCAGCAGCAGCATACTGTAGAGTGGCACAATTACATAACTTGGAGGTATTATGACAACACAATCCACCTCAAGATCACAACTAGTGACCGGGATACTCCATATGATAATCACTTTCAACAAAAAGAACAAGAGTATAACCAGTAGCCCCTTAAAAACATTTGTTTTTATTAACCAATATAATAATAAAATTTTTTTTTTTTTTTTACCATCCACATAATACAGTAGGAGAACTATGACAACACGCCATGCGGATGCTCTACCCTCTTAACATGAACGCCTATTAATATCTGCTAAATGAAAATCACATGCATATACATCAATATAGCTAACAAAGTGACAAGTGATGCAAAACAATGCCTAATGACACTAGCCACCGCCCTAGTATATGTCCTGTAGTAATAATTATTCAATGCAGATTATGTTACAACGTGCATATGGAAATAAACAAGTGATAACCACACATACCTAATAAATGGGAGAGCTTCCGCTGGCGTCCCCTCTACGCGCGTTTCGCGTGTACAGCTTCGTCAGGAGGCAGCAGCAACAGCATGAAAAAGCGTGTGGAGGCAGCAGCAACAGCATGAGTAGGACACAGAGTGGCACAATTACATAATTTGGAGGTAGCGGCAGCTAGGACACAGCGTGTGGAGGCGGCGGCAGCCGCATGAGTAGGCCACAGAGTTTCACAATGACATAATTAGGAGGTAGCGGCAGCTAGAACACAGCGTGTGGAGGCAGCAGCATGAGTAGGCCACAGAGTGGCACAATGATATAATTAGGAGGTAGCGGCAGCTAGAGCACAGCTTGTGGAGGCAGCAGCAGCATACCGTAGAGTGGCACAATTACATAATTTGGAGGTAGCGGCAGCTAGGACACTGCGTGTGGAGGCGGCGGCAGCAGCATGAATAGGCCACAGAGTGGCACAATTACATAATTTAGAGGTAGCGGCAGCTAGGACACAGTGTGTGGAGGCAGCGGAAGCAGCATGAGTAGGCCACTGAGTGGCAGAAGTACATAATTAGGAGATAGCGGCAGCTAGGACACAGCGTGTGGAGAAAGCAGCAGCAGCATACCGTAGAGTGGCAAAATGACATAATTTGGAGGTAGCGGTAGCTAGGACACAGCATGAGTAGGCCACAGAGTGGAACAATTACATAATTAGGAGGTAGCGGCAGCTAGGACACAGCGTGTGGAGGAGGCAGGCAGCAGCAAGAGTAGGCCAAAGAGTGGCACAATTAAATAATTAGTAGGTAGCGGCAGCTAGAACAGAGCTTGTGGAGGCGGCAGCAGCAGCAAGAGTAGGCCAAAGAGTGGCACAATTACATAATTAGGAGGTAGCGGCAGCTAGAACACAGCTTGTGGAGGCAGCAGCAGCATACCGTAGAGTGGCACAATTACTTAATTTGGAGGTAGCGGCAGCTAGGACACAGCGTGTGGAGGCAGCAGCAGAAGCATGAGTGGGCCACAGAGTGGAAAAATGACATAATTTTTAGGTAGCGGCAGCTAGGACACAGCGTGTGGAGGCGGCAGCAGTAGTAGCACACCGTAGACTGGCACAATTACATAATTCAGAGGTAGCAGCAGCTAGGACACAGTGTCTGGAGGGGGCGGCAGCAGCATGAGTAGGCCACAGAGTGGCACAATTACATAATTTGGAGGTAGCGGCAGCTAGGAAATAGTACGTGGAGGCAGCGGCAGCAGCATGAGTAGGCCACAGAGTGGCACAATGACATAATTTGGAGGTAGCGGCAGCTAGCACACAGAGTGTGAAGGCGGCGGCAGCAGCATTAGTAGGCCACAGAGTGGCACAACTACATAATTAGGAGATAGCGGCAGCTAGGACACAGTGTGTGGAGGCGGCAGCAGCAGCAAGAGTAGGCCACAGAGTGGCAAAATTACATAATTAGGAGGTAGCGGCAGCTAGAACACAGCTTGTGGAGGCAGCAGCAGCATACCGTAGAGTGGCACAATTACATAATTTTGAGGTAGCGGCAGCTAGGACACAGCGTGTGGAGGCGGCAGCAGAAGCATGAGTGGGCCACAGAGTGGCAAAATGACATAATTTTTAGGTAGCTGCAGCTAGGACACAGCGTGTGGAGGCGGCAGCAGTAGTAGCATACCGTTGACTGGCACAATTACATAATTCAGAGGTAGCAGCAGCTAGGACACAGTGTCTGGAGATGGGGGCAGCAGCATGAGTAGGCCACAGAGTGGCACAATTACATAATTTGGAGGTAGCGGCAGCTAGGACACAGCGTGTGGAGGGGGCGGCAGCAGCATGAGTAGGCCACAGAGTGGCACAATTACATAATTTGGAGGTAGCGGCAGCTAGGATATAGTACATGGAGGCAGCGGCAGCAGCATGAGTAGGCCACAGAGTGGCACAATGACATAATTTGGAGGTAGCGGCAGCTAGCACACAGAGTGTGAAGGCGGCGGCAGCAGCATTAGTAGGCCACAGAGTGGCACAACTACATAATTAGGAGATAGCGGCAGCTAGGACACAGTGTGTGAAGGCGGCAGCAGCAGCAAGAGTAGGC
>ONZH01003846.1:0-32120 GCA_900303285.1 Rhinella marina
ATGACTTTTTAGATGGAGATTGCATGTGGTCACGTACTCCCTGGAACCCCATAGTCACCCCTTCTCTGATGTGCTACCCCAGAACATTCTCTGCCCCAATTCGCAAGACCTTTTGCAGTCTCCGTGTGCTGACAGTGGGGATTTACCAGTGTTGTCTGAGGAGGTGGTGGACAATGGCGAGACACAGGTGTCGGGGGGTGAGGTAGTTGTATGGGAAGCAAGTTACAGTGGGGACTCCTTGGGGGGACTTTCTCATGATGGGACAGATTCAACTTGGGTGGATCAGGCACAGGAACAGATCAATTTTTTTTTTTGGTGTTTATTTAACTTTTATTTAGCACAAATAACCACAGAGATATTTATTCGTTATCTTCGCTGCGCAGTCTGGCGTTGGGGTTCGTCACTTTGATGGCGAGCTGTGCCGCTCTCCACAATGGTCTTTAGGTTCTTTGAGGAGACGTTGTGGGCGATTTCTGCACAGAAGGACTTGTTGCTCATCAACAGAACCTCGAGCTCCTTGACATTGTGGACCAGGAATTTGCGGGTGGACCAGAATTTGCTGAACCCTGTGGGCAGCATGTGTTTGGTCTTCTTGTTGCTACCGTATCCAATGTTGGGCAATATAGATACGCAGTAATATTATTTTTCACACCTATCCCAAAAAAAAAAATTTACGCAGTTTGCGCAAATAAAACTGGAAACTGGAAGAGGGCCTGAGGTGGAACTGGAACCTGTAGGGGACCCCAACTTAAAAATTAGCAACGACAAGTCAATTATGAGCTTGATCAAGTGTGGCATGTGTCTCTGTAACTTCTCAGTTTATACCGTATATGGCAGCTATCCGGAAAAATAGTTTTGGAGAGAGAGAAAGAGAGGAAAAAGACGTAATTGTTTGGAGAGAGGGCCTGTAGGTGGACCCGGAAAAATTGTTTTGGAGAGAGGGCCTGTAGGTGGACCTCCGGAAAAATTGGTTTGGAGAGAGGGCCTGTAGGTGGACCTCCGGAAAAATTGTTTTGGACAGAGGGCTATAGGTGGACCTCGGGAAAAATTGTTTGGACAGAGGGCCTATAGGTGGACCTCCGGAAAAATTGTTTTGGAGAGAGGGCCTGTAGGTGGAACTCCTGGAAAATTGTTTGAATAGAGGGCCTGTAGGGGTCCCTCCCTGAAAATTGTGCTAAAAGAGTGCCAGTTGGACTCTAAAAAATGGGCGTTTTTGGGCTTCAGCGTTAGGCAAAGACGATATAGAGGGGGGAGTAGAGAAGAGAGTAGAGAAGAGGAATGGATACATAAGTTATTTAAATCTTTAGCTGCTGTTCCCCCAGGAGGAGATTTGAATTCCGGTGAAAATCCAGGCTTTGTTCATTTTAATAAGCGTCAGCCTGTCAGCGCTGTCAGTTGACAGGCGTGTACGCTTATCGGTGATGACGCCACCAGCTGCACTGAATACCCGCTCTGACAGCACGCTAGCGGCAGGGCAGGCCAGCACCTCCAAGGCGTACAGCGCCAGTTCAGGCCACGTGTCCAGCTTTGAAACCCAGTAGTTGTATGGAGCAGAGTGATCGCTACGGACGTTGGTATGGTCAGCTAGGTACTCTCCCTCATCTTTCTGTACAGCTCCCCCTACTCTGCCTAGACTGGGGACAGGTGACAGTGTCTTGCTGGGGTGACATAAAACTGGCAAAGGCCTTGGAGAGCGTTCCCCTGCCAGTGCTGGACAAGCTGCCTGCTCGGCTCCTCTCCCCCGCTACTTGGCCCACAGAACCATGCCCTCTGCCGCTAGCGGCGTCAGATGGGAAGGATTGTTTCAGCTTGTGCACCAGGGCCTGTTGATATCTATTCACTCTCATACTCCTTTCCTCTGCAGGGATGAGAGTGGAAAGGTTCTGCTTGTACCGTGGGTCCAGGAGAGTGAACACCCAGTAATCGGTGTTTGAAAAAATGCTTCTAACGCGAGGGTCACGGGATAGGCAGCCTAACATGAAGTCTGCCATGTGCGCCAGAGTCCCAACACGCAAGAATTCCCTCTCCTCACTGGCCTGACTCTCCATTTCCTCCTCCTCCTCCTCCTCCTCCTCCAAGTCTCCTCAGCCCATACACGCTCAAGAGTTAAGGACTGAGCACTGGTACCCTCTTCTGTCTCGCCGACATTCTCCTCCTCCTCTCATCCTCATCCCCTCCTCCGATACGCGCTGAGAAACAGACCGGAGGGTGCTCTGGGCTATCAAGCGACGTATCTTCCTCCACCGTCTCTTGTGACAAGCACAAAGCATCCGACTTGATGCTGAGCTGTGAGTTTTTCAACAGGCAAAGCAGCGGGATGGTGAGGCTGATAATGGCGGCATCGCCGCTGACCATCTGTGTTGACTCCTCAAAGTTGCTCAACACCTGGCAGATATCAGACATCCACGTCCACTCCTCATTGTAGACTTGAGGAATCTGAGAGACCTGACTACCAGTTCTGGTGGAAGTTGACATCTGGCAGTCTACAATCGCTCTGCGCTGCTGGTAAACTCTGGATAACATGTTTAATGTGAATTCCATCTCGTGGGCACGTCGCACAACAGTCGGTGAGCGGGCAGTTGTAGGCGGCGCTGCGCTGCCCTGAGAGTGGCAGCATCTGTGGTCGACTTGCGGAAATGCGCACAGATGCGGCGCACCTTGGTGAGCAAATCAGACAGATTGGGGTATGTCTTGAGGAACCGCTGAACTATTAGATTGAACACGTGGGCCAGGCATGGCACATGTGTCAGTCTGCCGAGTTGCAGAGCCGCCACCAGGTTACGCCCGTTGTCACACACAACCATGCCTGGCTTGAGGTTCAGCGGTGCCAGCCACACATCGGTCTGCGCCGTGATGCCCTGTAACAGCTCTTGGGCGGTGTGCCTTTTGTCACCTAAGCTCAGCAGTTTGAGCACCGCCTGCTGGCGCTTACCCACGGCACTGCTGCTGCGCCTAGAGCTACCGACTGAAGGCGCCGTGCCCACGGATGGTAATTCGGTGGAGGAGGAGGAGGGGTCGGAGGAGGAGGCATAGTACGTCTGAGAGACCGTGACCGAGGTAGGCCCCGCAATCCTCGGTGTGGGCAGTACATGAGCGGCCCCAGGGTCAGTCTCGGTCCCAGCCTCCACCAAGTTAACCCAATGTGCCGTCAGTGAGATGTAGTGTCCCTGCCCGGCAGCACTTGTCCACGTGTCCGTGGTTAGGTGGACCTTCTCAGAAACAGCGTTGGTCAGGGCACGGAGGATGTTCTCTGACACGTGCTGGTGTAGGGCTGGGACGGCACATCGGGAAAAATAGTGGCGGCTGGGGACCGAATACCGAGGGGCAGCCACCGCCATGAGATTGCGAAAGGCCTCGGTCTCTACCAGCCTATAGGGCAGCATCTCCAGGCTCAGCAATTTGGAGATGTGGACGTTGAGGGCTTGGGCATGTGGGTGGGTGGAACTGTATTTCCTCTTGCGCTCCAGCGTCTGCTGTAAAGACAGCTGAACGCTGCGCTGGGACACATTGGTGGACACTGTGGAGGATCGTGGAGGCGAAGGTGTGGTTTTCCGGCGGGAGGCGCTCGTGCCGGGGTCCTGGGCAGGGGGTTGACTAGCAGAGGCAGCGAGTGACACAGGGGAAGGAGCAGTGGTGTGACCCGCAGGAGGTGGTGAACGGCCTTGGTTCCATTGAGTGGGGTGTTTAGCACTCATATGCCTGCGCATGCTGGTGGTGGTTAGGCTAGTAGTGGTGGCACCCCTGCTGATCCTGGTGTGGCACAGGTTGCACACCACAGTCCGTCGGTCATCCTCCACTTTCTTTAAAGAACCTCCAGACTTGCGAACATCTAGGCCTCGCCACGGGAGCTTCACTACGTGAAACAGTTGCTGCTGATGCACCAGCTCTGGCCCTGCTTCTCCCTCTGGCCACACCACTGCCTCTTCCAACCTGTTCTGGTGCAGCACTCGCCTCCGCCTCAGAAGCACTGTCTTCACTCGGCTTATCAACCCAGCTTGGGTCAGTCACCTCGTCATCCTCCGATTCCTCAGTCTGCTCCCCCTCGGACTTCCTGCCCTGACAACAACTTCACCACTGTCTGACAACCGTGTCTCCTCATCGTCCGACACCTCTTTACAAACTTCTTCCACTAACTCAACATTGTCATCATCATCATCATCACACAGACTGCGACAGTTGGAAAACTTGGGCATCGGGAACGAGGTCAGCAGCAACCTGAGAAGTGGTTTGTGACTCTGGGAAGGGTCCAGAAAACAGTTCCTGAGAGTATGCCGGATCGCATTCCAAATTTTCCTGGGAGGGGGCAGACTGGGGGGAAGGAGGTTGAGGTGGAGGAGCCAGAGGAGTGCTCCCTTGGGTAACGTGGGTGGACTGCGTGGAAGACTGACTGGTGGACAAATTACTTGAAGCATTGTCCGCAATCCACGACATCAGCTGTTCGCACTGTTGTGGTTTCAACAGTCCTCTACCACGTGTCCCTGTAAGTTGAGACATGAAGCTAGGGAGTGTAGCTCTGCGGCGTTCCCCTGCTCCCTCATCAGCAGGTACTGTCTCACCCTGCCCAGGACCACGGCCTCTGCCCCCTGCAGTAATTGAATGCCCACGCCCGCCCTCGACCCTTAGCCCTGGGGTTCAACATTTTCTGTATATAAGTGTATTATATAAAAAAAAAAAATAAATGGGCCTGCTGTACTGAAACCCACAAACTTGTTCAGTCTGGTTTAATTAAGTGACGTACAGAAAGTGTCACCTGGACAGAAAATACGGATTGGAGTGAGTGTACTGAACTGTGACACACAGAAAGGTTCCACGCAGCTGTGTGAAATGGATTTGTATCACTGAGCTAAAACAACAAAAAAAATTTTTATTTTTTTTTAGTTTTGTTTTTTTGGGAACGTGACGTGCAGAAACTATCGTAGAGCTAACTGACACCCTAGTGACGGTGGCTATTTAGACTGCGACCCAGACAAATGTCGCACAAGAGATTTTTGGATAAGCTGTATATACGTGGTAGCAAAAGACTTGGTTGTATTCTGTGACGTACAGAAAGGTCACCTGGACAGTAAATACGATTGGAAGCGAGTGTGCTGAACTGTGACACAACAGAATGGTTACCACAGCTGAGAAATGGATTTGTATCACTGAGCTAAAACAACTGAAAAACAATTTTTTTTTTTTTATTTGCTTTTTTATATTTTTTTATAATTTTGTCTTTTTTTGGGAACGTGACGTGCAGGAACTATGGTAGAACTCACTTGACACCCTGTTAACGGTGGCTATTTAGTCTGCGACCCAGACAAATGTCACACAGAGAATTTTCTGATCAAGCGGTCAGATGATATTGGTAGCAAATGGACCTTGGTTGTATTCTGTGACGGTACAGAAAGTGTCACCTGGACAGTATATTACGGCATGGGACGCTAGTGTACTGAACTGTGACACACAGAAAAGTTACACAACAGCTGAGTAAAATGGATTTTGTATCACTGAACTAAAAACAATTGAAAAAAATTTTTTTTTTTTGTTTTTTGGGAACGTGACGTGCAGGAACTATGGTAGAACTGACTGACACCCTGTTAACGATGGCTATTTAGTCTGCGACCCAGACAAATGTCGCACAGAGATTTTTAGGATCAAGCTGTATACGTTATTGGTAGCAAATGACTTGGTTGTATTCTGTGACGTACAGAAAGTGTCACCTGGACAGTATATACGTATCGGAGCGAATGTGCTGAACTGTGACACACAGAAAGGTTACACACAGCTGAGTAAAATGGATTTGTATCACTGAGCTAAAACAATTGAAAAAATATATATAATTTTTTTTTATTTTGTTTTTTTGGGAACGTGACGTGCAGGAACTATGGTAGAACTGACTGACACCCTGTTAAGGGTGGCTATTTAGTCTGCGACCCAGACAAATGTCGCACAGAGAGTTATCTGGATCAAGCTGTAGATGATATTGGTAGCAAATGACTTGGTTGTATTCTGTGACGTACAGAAAGTGTCACCTGGACAGTATATATAGATTGGAGTGAGTGTGCTGAACTGTGACACACAGAATGGTTCCACACTGCTGTGTGCAATGGATTTGTATCACTGAGATAGCCCTTAAGACATCCAGACGGCATCTGAGCCGAGCGCCTTTGCCAGTCACTAGTATATTCCAGGGTCACCTGATCAGGCCAGCCAACCCCTGCTATCGACATATAAGGGCCCCACGTGATGCTGGGTGTACCGAAGAGTCTCCTGGCTTGTGATTGGCTGTGTTTATAGGCGCCAAAAAAGCACGATGCGGAAGTTGCCATTTCCTCGAGTATGGCGAGATACTCGTCCGAGCAGCGAGCACTTACGAGTACCCTAATACTCGAACGAGCACCAAGCTCGGACGAGTATGCTCGCTCATCTCTAATTTCTAGTCCTCTTTAATGTTAACATGAAAAAGAAGAAAATGGAGAAAATCAAGAACAAATTGAGTAAAAAATGAACTTTAATCCTTTCTTTACATTAAAAGCTTCAAAACCAAATATTATAGTGAAGACCCACCCTAGTTATAAGTCTAGTATGAATTAGGTTCCATTTTCAAAGGGGTTTCATACTGATATAAGATAATGGTACCAAAACTACGCAAATGGATTCCTTATGAACAAAAGTAAAAGTATGAAACAGATAAATACATTGCAACTTTCACCATATATTGCTCTTTGGCCAAACATGCCAGAAAGTGCACACATTTATAAGGTTTAATTAAAGATGCACTGCCAAAATTATTATTGTGTGACCTGATATAAAGGTACATGATATAAACTGTACTGAAGGTAATTTTCTTACGAGTGACTGTTGTTGCAAGTTATAACCTCCCTTCTAATCCTCTTCTGTGTCATATGACTGACACTCTTACTTTCCAAATAACACAGCATCTTATTTGATGACAGGAAGTGAGTTTTTTGAGTATTCCTATGGGAGCCTTAATGTCAATCTCATAGGAATCAGTGTGTACCATTACCGTTAGTAACCACCCCCTGTTTTCTATCACTGAGCCAGTTACTTACCCACATACAGACATTTTATGTTGCGCAGTATCAAATGCTTTGAAGAAGTCAAGATATATGACATCCATTGATTCGCTGCAGTCAAGTCTAGAACTTACCTCCTCATAGAAACTGATTAAATTAGTTTGACATGACTGATCCCTCATGGAGCCATGTTGATATGGTGTTATTTGCTTATTTTCATTGAGGTACTTCGTGATAATATCTCTCTATCTCTAAAACCTTTAAACAGTTTACCTACAACAGATTACCAGCAATAGTTTCCGGGCTCTGTTTTTTAACTCTTTTTGAATATTGGCACCACATTTGCTATGCGCCTATCATGAGTCCTTAATTATCAGAAATAAAGGGTCTGGCTAGGACACTATTTGATTCTCTTAGGATACGGGGGTGTATGCCATCCGCTCTTGGCGATTTGTTTTTAATCTTTTATGACACAACTGTACTTCATCCTGGGTCAGACAGCACTTTTAATAGGGCATTTACTTTTATATTCTGCATTTCATCTGACAGTTTATTTTCCTCACAATAGAAAATTCGGACCAGCGATAAATATATATATATTTTCATAAGTGCATATCCATAAAGCAAAATTATAGAAATACAAAGATATATGGATATATAGTTGCACAACATGTAATAAGCAATAGGAGTAAAAGTAAATCTGGATATATGTGGCGCTATGCCGACTAAAGATAAAAAAGGAAGTCCTTAGTTACACATATTTGCAAATGCGTGATTATGCCCACTCACCAAACTTCACGGTAACTTCCTGTGGAGTGGGTCCCTACACTCATCTATGCCTCTGAAAATATATATATATGAGCCTCTAGGGGCATTCCCATTACTCCTAGAGGCTGAGCTGTCTCTGCAACTGCCATACCCTCTGCATTTTGATTGACAAGGCCAGGTAGTGAAACCATCATCACGTCTGGCCCTGTAAATGGAAGTGCAGAAGGTGTAGAACTTGCAGAGACATCTGAGACTCTAGGTAGAAAGGTAACTCCCCTGTTACTCCTAGAGACTCATTTGCATATATTAAAACATAATTTTTCTCAGCAATGTGGGCACATTTGAACATGGGACCAACACAGATGCCTTCAGCTGCCAAGCTCACATGTAGCAGGTCAGCCAGTTTCATATGGACAAATCTGCTGACAGATGCCCTTTAAACAAAGTATTTTTTCAACAAATGCTACAATAGTCCTCTTATATGTAATGGTCACAGAACTGAAGTGTACTCAGCCAACCATCACTTAGTGTCATTTTATGTTTGACCTTTCAGATATAAACAGGCTAAAAGTATTAAGGTGGTGAGAACAGCAATGGATATATGCATTTAACTCCGAAAAATATCCCTTATGGTGCCCAGTTAACAAAAACAATTTTAGCTGCTTTTCATCTATTTCTCCTCTGTGACAGGCATGTTATCATTTAGGCCTTACATGAATCTACATTATGGAACCACCACATGAGATGAACACTTAAACATGGATCATTTCTGCCGTTAAGAGTCAATTAGATTTTTAGTAATTCTACTTTAAGGCACAAAACATTTAAGTTTTTCTTTTAGCTCTATTAATCCTTGACCCACTGCTTTGCCATAAGTCACTTGAGAATTTATGAGATGTAGCTCTTTAGCTATAAACACCACCAGATGTACTAATGGTAATGGTACTGCAATATTTTAATGTTGCAGGGCTTTGTTTCCCCTAAAAGCTTAAAGATATCAGTCTCTACAAAATTTAGCATTTTCAACTTTACATCATAAATCTAGCTAATTTCCAATTTTATATTTTTGTACTGTTTATCCTAATATGTTTTCCAGAACTTAAAAGGGTTGTCCCATTATAGCAACTTATTCACCATAAGCAGAATAAGTGGGTGAGGGTTCGACCACTGGTACCACTGCCTCTGATGAGAATGGGGACTTATGTTCCCACAGTTGATAGATGCTGGGGACATGCAGGTGGGCTTAATTTGCTGTAGAGATGCCCAAGTTCATGTACAGTATTTCCAGCAGTCCCATAGAGCGTAAATACAGTTCCAAGAAAGAAAAATATATATGAGGGATGGCACTACCTTAAACAGAGCCCTGAGTGGACATTCCACATCTTGTATCCAGGTCGCTGTGAGTTAAGCGATTAAGGGTGGTGCTCTGCCCGACAGTCCAGGGATGAACAGCAGCAACAGTTAAAGAATAAAAGCTGGCGGCACTCACCCATCCTAGTCGCAATCTTTATTCGCTATACAACAGGAGTAACACACTTACATCATCGTGTGGGGGGTGGACATACGCATCTCACCATAGGTGAGTCTCTGGCGACGGCCGTTTTGCACAGACTCGCGCTTCCTCAGACCAGTTGTGTGCAGACGCACGCACGTCTCACCCTTTTGACCCGATCAGACCTGTTGACGCATGTGCACCATTACAGGTTGATCGGTACATACATAAAATAATATATAAAACATATTTCAGGACTACATATTAAAACCATTATTCATAGAAACACACTTAAATAATTTTTTTCACTTAAGCCTATTGACTCTATTATTAGGCGGACAGACAGGGTCATTTGTCGCCGAGACTGTGAATGCCAAACAGTGTGTTGTCTCCCGGGTGCTCGGGTTCGGCATATCGCGGATCAGATTGACAGATTGCTGGGTGGGACTGGGGAAGACCCGGCGGTCATGGTACACATCGGCACCAATGACAAAGTCAGGGGGAGATGGAAGGTCCTTAAAAATGATTTTAGGGAACTAGGAGAGAAGCTCAAGTCCAGGACCTCCAAGGTAGTGTTTTCAGAAATACTACCAGTGCCACGAGCGTCACTAGTGAGGCAACGGAAGCTTAGGGAGTTAAATAAGTGGCTCAGAGGTTGGTGCAGGAAGGAAGGGTTTGGGTTCATGAAGAACTGGGCCGACTTCTCTGTCGGCTACAGATTCTACAGTAGTGACGGGCTGCACCTTATTGGGGAGGGTGCAACTGCCCTGGGGGAAAAAATGGTTAGACAGCTTTTAAACTAGGATCTGGGGGGAGGGTGGGGGGTCATACTAATAACGGGGTAGATAGTGTATATAGAGAGTGGGTCATAGGAGGGGACAGTGGGGGGGTTAGTGGGGTGGGTTAGTGAGGAATGTAGGGGAGAGACTGGGCAAAACAACAACCAAAGTTACCAAAAAACCCCGGTTATTCACTTCACAGGTAATAGTAATTTAAAAAGTGGGGTAAAAAATATACATAGACCTCTTAATTGTATGTACACTAATGCCTGACTAATAAAATTGGTGAACTGGAATTGGTGATGTGTGAGGAGGACTGTGACATAGTGGGAGTAACTGAGACATGTCTGGATGATAGCTATGACTGGGCAGTTAATGTACAGGGTTACAGTCTGCTTAGAAAGGATCGCCAAATCCTGAGAGGGGGAGGGGTTTGCCTTTATGTAAAGTCCTGTCTAAAGCCCACACTCCGGGAAGATATAAGTGAGGGAAATGAAGATGTGGAGTCTTTGTGGGTAGAAATAAATGGAGCCCAAAACAATAATAAAATACTAATAGGAGTTTATTATAAACCACCTAATATATCAGAGTCCACAGAAAATCTACTTCTAAATGAAAAAGATGAGGCGGCAAATCAAAATGAGGTCACTATTATGGGGGACTTCAACTTCCCAGATATAGACTGGGAAACTGAAACCTGTATATCTCATAAAGGAAACAGGATATTGGAAATAACCAAAGACAATTACCTTTCCCAACTGGTTAAGGACCCAACTAGAGGGACAGCCTGGGGGGACACCTGGGAAATAGTGACCATAACATATTAACTTTCAAATTGTCATTCAACAGAGCGTTTCTTCAGGGAGGAACAAAAATACCAAACTTCAAAAAAGCAAAATTTAACCAACTAAGAAAGGCCATAGACCTAACTAACTGGGACAAAGTCTTCCAAAATAAAAATACAGCCACAAAATGGGATATTTTTAAAAGCATCCTAATATCTAATTGTGAGAGGTACATACCTTATGGGAATAAAAGGTTAAGAAACAAGAAAAAACCAATGTGGATAAATAGAGCTGTAAAGAAAGCAATAAATGACAAAAAGAAAGCATTTAAATCACTAAAACAGGAGGGTGGCCAGGAAGCATTGAAAAACTATAAGGAAAAAGATAGAATATGTGAAAAACAAATAAAAGCAGCCAAACTAGAGATGGAGAGATTAATTGCTAAAGAGAGTAAAACTGTAAAATGTTCTTCAATTATATAAATAGTAAAAAGTATATCATATCCAGACCCTTATTTCTGATATTTAAGGACTCTATACTGACAGGGAGTGTTCTAGAGAATTGGCGCATAGCAAATGTGGTGCCAATATTCAAAAAGGGTCCGGGAACTATAGGCCGGTAAGTTTAACATCTGTCATGGCTAAACTGTTTGAAGGTTTTCTAAGAGATGCTATCTTGGAGTTCCTCAATGAAAATAAGCAAATAACTCCCATATCAGCATGGCTTCATGAGGAATCGGTCATGTCAAACTAATTTAATCAGTTTCTATGAGGAGGTAAGTTCTAGACTGGACCGCAGAGAATCAATGGATGTCATATATCTGGACTTCTCCAAAGCATTTGACACTGTACCACATAAAAAGTTAGTATATAAAATGAGAATGCTTGGCCTGGGAGAAAATGTCTTTTGTGGGTAAGTAACTGGCTCAGTGATAGAAAACAGAGGGTGGTTATTAACGGCACATATTCAGATTGGGTCACTGTCACTGGTGGAGTACAACAGGGGTCAGTATTGGGCCCTATTCTCTTCAATATATTTATTAATGATCTTTTAGAAGGCTTGCACAGTAAAATATAAATTTGTGCAGATGACACTAAACTGTGTAAAGTAATTAACACAGGAGAGGACACTACACTGCTACAGATGTACCTAGATAGATTGGAGGCTTGGGCAGAGAAGTGGCAGATGAGTTTTAACACTGACAAATGTAAGGTTATGCATATGGGAAGGAATAATGCAAGTCACCAGTACATATTAAATGGTAAAACACTGGGTAACACTGACTTGGAAAAGGACCTAGGAATTTTAGTGAACAACAAACTAAGCTGTAGAAACCAGTGTCAGACAGCTGCTGCCAAGGCCAATAAGATAATGGGTTGCATCAAAAGAGGCATAGATGGCCATGATGAGAACATAGTCCTGCCACTCTACAAATCACTAGTCAGACCACACATGGAGTACTGTGTACAGTTCTGGGCTCCTGTGAACAAGGCAGACATAGCAGAGCTGGAGAGGGTTCAGAGGAGGGCAACTAAAGTCATAACTGGAATGGGTGGACTACAGTACCCAGAAAGATTATCAAAATTAGGGTTATTCACTTTAGAAAAAAGACGACTGAGGGGAGATCTAATAACTATGTTTAAATATATCGGGGTCAGTACAGAGATCTCTCCCATGCTCTTTTTATCCCAAGGACTGTGACCGTGACGAGGGGACATCCCCCCATAGAAGAGGATTCTTCACGGTAAGAGCAGTAAGACTATGGAACTCTCTGCCTGAGGAGGTGGTGATGGTAAGTTCAGTAAAAGAGTTTAAAGGGTTATTCCCATCTTGGACAATGGGGGCATATCGCTAGGATATGCCCCCATTGTCCTATAGGTGCGGGTTCCACCGCTGGGACCCGCACCTATATCGAGAATGGGGCCCCGAAAGTGAAGGAGGGCAAACCTCGCATGCGCAGCAGCCCTCCATTCGTTTGTATAAGGGCCGCCGAAAATAGCCGAGCGCCGGCTCGGCTATTTCCGTCTGCTCTATACAAATAAATGGGAGCTAAACCGCACATGCGCGGTGCGCTCCCATTCATTTCTATGGAGCCAACGGAAATAGCGGAGCCTTTTTATCACTACGGAGTAGTTCTCTCCTAGACACCATCGATGCCCTTTTTTGGGCTTCATTAAACATTATAAGGGGATACCCTCTAGCCAATAACCTCTTCTTCAAATCTTCGGCTTGCTCTTGGAAACCAGTCCCTGTGGTATTAATTCTTCTTAATCTAATAAATTGTCTATATGGGACTGCTCATTTAACACTATTGGGGTCATAACTTGAGTGGTGCAGCAGTGAATTGGTCGCTGTGGGTTTTTGCAAAAACCCCTGGCAACCAGATCACCCCCCCACCACCTCCAACGATACATCCAAAAATTCTAACTTTTGTCCTCCAAATACATGTCTGAACCTCATATTCATAATGTTTGACACAATTAAATATTCAACAAAACTGCAGAACTGGTTATTTTTACCTGACCATACAATAAATATGTCGTCCACATATCTGAGGTATAGCTATATATATGACAGGAAGGGGTTCTGGGTAGTATATATGTACTTGTCCTCCAACCCTGCTAGGTATATATTCGCAAATGTACAAGCCACCGACGTCCCCATGGCCGTCCCAAAACTCTGACCATACCACTGCCTACCAAACATAAAGGCATTGTTTTTCAAAATTATGTTCAATGCTTCTCTAATAAATTCGATAAATTGTCCTGTCTTATTAGTACCTTCAAGTATTTCACATACTGCCTCCACTCCCGCATCTTGGGGGATGTGGGTGTAGAGACTCTCTACGTCCAGGGACACAAGTTGAAAACCCTCCTGCCACTGGAATGCCTCCAGTGAGAGAAGGAAATCATTTGTGTCCCTAACGTAGGCAGGGATGTTCTTTAACACCGGTCTAAGTAACCAATCAATATATTTGGACATTGGTTCAGTCACGGATCCAATACCTACAACAATGGGATGGCCAGGGGGACATGTAGCACATTCATGCAATTTTCAGCAGTCCCATAGAGCATGCATGCTTGTCTGCTGCTCCATTCAATTGGGAGAAATGGGAGAAACAAGTCAGACCTCTGCCAATCAGACAAATTCCCTATTCTGTGGATAGGGTATAAGTTGATGGAATAGGACAACCTCTATAATGAAAAATCGTATAATAGACTTATAGAATAAAAACTAATAGCATACTATATAGCATACTATTTTCATCCAAAAGCCTGCCAAAAGTCTGCCAAATGTCATTTTAGAAAGTAGAGAAATTTACAAGAAATGTAAGGAGGTTTGTTACTTTAAATGAGGCTTCCAACTCAACATCTAAAGAGTTAAAGATGTAGTAAGTAGTCAGTTACAATGTACCTTTTCTTACTTTTAACTTTTATTACTGTAAAGGGAATGTGTTACCATGGAAACTCCCCTAAAGTACTAAAATAACAACTGGAAAACATGAAAGATATAGATTCAAAATATGTAATCTTTATCTTTCTAAAGGCTTTCATTCCCCGCTTTCATGGAGTCTTAAGCTCTGCAATATAATGAGGCGGACTCCTAAGTTCTGTGATATAATGGAAAGGACTCCTTCTAAGTGCTTCAGCACATAGACCATTTGCAGGCTGACTGCTGAGTGATGCAAGTACTGTAAGTACCTAGATTTGAATGAATTTAAAAACTGTGTCTTTTGAGCTATCCTGTCATTTCAGTAGTTAAGGGCAGTTTTTCATTGTTATTGTGACTAATTTTTTTCAATCAACAATTTCAAAACTGAAGATAAAATAATATTTTGGAACTGAAGTAGAACTGTCTGTGTAAGGCTGAGTTCACACTTCACTTATTTGGTTTGCTATTTCCCTCAGCTATTGTGAGCCAAAACCAGTAGTGTATCCTACTCAGAGATTAGGTATAATGGAAAGATGTAGACCCCTTCCGTACTTTTGACTCACACCTGGCTTTGGCTCACAATAACCGATGGACATAACAGGCCAAATAACTGAAGTGTGAACTTAGCCTAAATAGAACCTCAACAAAAGCATCCATGATACATGCAGCTCCATACTATGAAACTGTAGGCACTCTTTATGCAGTGGCCCAGTGGGGAGGGTGGATAGGATAGGAAAAGTAGTACAGATAAGAGTTGTAGTAGTCACAGATGCTTTTCTCATTATGTTCCTTAAGGCCATGCAAGTTTCTATTTCTGGGTATATTTAGATACCCCAGTATCCTCAGTGGAATACAGTCTCTGAGCAGTGGATCCTTTTTGTTACAGTGGGAAGCCTGAAGCTTATTGTTACACTACAAGCAGAGATGTATTTTATTACATGACCTTTTTCTGACAAATGACAGCAATCCTCTTTAATAACCGCTACACGTTCTGTAAGATCTTCTTCCGTTAAGAATTGGCACATAAATTGTCACTTGTTATCCATGGGGTAAAGGATTTCCTTGATCAAAATTGCTCCCCTTGTCGATAGGAGCTGCAAACTCATCAGCACCTCACAGTAGACTCACTTCCTTCTAGAGAGAAAGAGGAGGTACCAACCCTGCCCAGCCACTAGGGAACCTCACACTCCATACACAACCTTTAGTACATACAATACATGAAAACAGTGACATTAACACTTTAGTCACTTGCAGTGGGAACACTGCACTTATACCACCATATGGTTCCTACATGCAAGGATGTATTATGACAATATTCTCTTTTTAAACTAGTGTTGTTTGAGTATATTATCTCCATGATGCAGTATAAACAATTTTATGTAATTTTTCAGTTAGATTCTTATAATCTGACAAAAAAAAACTGTTTGTCTCTGTATAAAGTTTGGAGGTTATATGCAGCTGTAATATGGTAGAGTGAACACAACACTAATGTTGATCGAATCAAAGCCAAATTTACTTTGATACAAACTTCAGGAAAAATTGAATTCACTGCGAAGCCAAATTTCCTTGCGCCTTATAGTAATGAATCTATTGTTCTGTATGGCTATAATAAAAAAACCCTCATCCATTTGCTCATGGAGAGAGATCTTGATTGAAGATACCATGCAGAATCTTTTGCAAGGTCATGTATAATGTCACCACACCAGTGTGCTGGCTGGGCGTGGTGACATTACATCGCCCAGCTAGCGTGATGACATCATGTCAACGTGTGAGATTTTGCATGTTGTCTTCAATCAAAATGGCTGTGATGCCCTTTCCAGGAGAAAATGGATAAGGTGAATATGTATGTATTTTTTTAACCTGATTAACCCCTAAAAGGCCTCAATTGTAGCATCAGATGCCGCAAATCAGTGATGAACGTGGTATCTGAGGGGCTTAATGACCTGGGGCAGCATGATCGCCATTCCCTGTCATTACACCTGCTACATATAAAGGAATGTGGTTTGTGATGAAGTAATTCATCACCAATTAAATTTCTTTGTGAAATTTGGCAAAGCAGCAGAATCAAATTTTTCATAACTTTGATTATCACTATCAATATCTTGCTCCTCCCCTAGCATAGCTGGAATTCATAAATGTAAACATTATGGCACATGCAGATTGTTCTTCACAATCGTACATTTTTTAATATTACATATGAAACTTGTGAAGGGAGAAAAGATGAGTCACCAGTCCATATGTAAGAAATATAAGGAAATGTAATACATAAATAAGACATGTAAAAGTGACACTGATGAAATAAAAATCAGAAGGGAATTTGGTTAATAACCATCTGATAGCTAATAACTATGTAAGAATGATTAGCTCCAGACTAGGTGTAATGTAGGAGGAAGACAGACTCTATGTCTATCCAAGGCTAACGTTTGAATATTCATGAACATCTGCTGACATCAGTGTAATTACAGAATACATTATATGATGGATATCTACTGGTGACATCATTGTCAATGAATGCCATGTATTTTCTGTAACACTATAGGTGCAGAGTTGTTATCTGCTGATTGTGCATATGTTCTGGTTGCTAAAGTGGCACTCAAAAATTAGTTGTAAGTAGAGATGAGCGAATATATTCGTTAAGATTTGTTATCCGCACAGATATTTGCATACTCGTAAGTATTCGTTACTTGGCCGAGTAGCGTGTGAAATTGTTTTTTTTTTTAAACTCCTCCCTGCATGTTTAGCGCTTATTTCTTAGCCAATAAACATGCAGGGAAGCCTGGGGCACCTCCTGCCATGACCTACTACCTTTTCTACGTGTCTAGGAGTGATTGGCTGCCTGCATCAGGTGACATATTATTATATATATATATATGCGTACGCCTGGGTCTCGGCTCACACACCTTGTGTAGGAGAGGGAAAGAGTGTGCGTGTGATAGGGATAGCGAAAGCGTACGAAATACATATGTACATTGGCATACATTAGTACGTACATTAGTATAGTGTGTATACTGTGGTGTGTATTGTGCGCCCATAATAGCATTTTGTGTACACGTGTGCAAGCTAACTTCATACATCAGCTTATTTATGCTTGCAAGTGGTAATGGTTTAACTGTCTTGAATTCATACGCAACAGCGTATAGAGTAAATTATACGTAGCAATAGCGTACGCTTTATCGGACAAGGTCCTGTCGCTCCTTGCACTGTCTCTGTCTGCTCCATGCATGCTGCCTCTGGTGTTCCCTATCCATTTCCGTGGTGTTTCCATCAATTTCAGAGGTTTTCAGGTGTTTAGGCAACCTTGCCTGCGAAGAACTTGGGTCCCCTTCAAAAATGCTCGTATCTCCAATTGACTTCAATAGGGTTCGTTATTTGGTACAAATATACAAACTTTTGGAAAAGTTCGTACAGAGTACCGAGCACACGAGCATTTTAATATTCGCTCATCTCTAGTTATAAGTTCACAATAGATGAATTAGATGTAAATACATTTAGTGACAACATAAGGATTTGGAGCTTGTTCCTAAGATAGATGTAAGACTATAATATCTCATTCCTGTAGTACAGTGTGTGGTACTTCTGTTTTCTCATGCACGTAGTAATTTAAATCTTGTATGCTTGCTGCCACTACCATAGAGCGCTGATCCAAATGCTGCTTTTATTCCCTTAATAGAAGCTGTAAACAGGTGTCTTCTAGACGCTGTAACAGGCACTCAAGACTTTTACAAAGTGTGTTCAGGATGAGTAGCAGGGTAAATAAAGAAATAGAGCAGCAGTTCTGAATTCAGACGGAGGATCCTAGGTGTCCAGACTCCTCACACCCTGCTAGAACTGATGCATTGGAGGTGGGTAGTTTCTCTTCTGAAGCATCTACGATGGCAGCCCTGTTGTGAAGAGTGGAACTAGCCAGCATTAGGACTTTGTGTGCAATGGCACTTGAAAGTCAAGAGGAGCCAGAACTGGTAATTATATATTTTTCTAAAATAATTTATGGCCTGGTCTGGTATCTGGCTTTATTTTAGGGGTTTAGACCAGTGTTTTGAATTAGATTAGATTTAGATTTGAGGGTCTGGTTTTGGGTCTAAATGAGTTTAGAAGTATTTTGGGATCTGAATGTGTTTTAGGGTGTGAAATTAGGTCAAAATTATTTTAGGTGTCTAGTCTGGAATGTAAATATTTTTAAGAGTCTAAGGTGTTAATTTTGGCTTGTAATGTAAATTTACGAGTTTAATCTTGCTTTTCTATTAACAATAAATGTTGATATAAATAGTTCTACATATGTGAAACTCTTTGTATTCATTCTTGTGATATATGGGCCACATGTTACTTTGTATCAGGCTGTACAAGAGACGCAGCCAGATAGTGCCTGTCAGTATTCCACTGTACTGCATAAGTAGTACAGTCTACTATGCGAGCAATCAAAAGAATCGTATGTCAAAGTCCCCTTCTGGGTCTAGTAAATGGTAAAAATAAAGGTGAAATACATTTTAAAAAATCTCCAAGTTAGAAAAATACACCATTTTCCATTGAATTCCATTCCATGCTTTTCAATGACAAAAAGTTGCAAAAATAAAATCTCCTAAAATATGGAGATATTTGGAATCATCAAGGCTGTAATAATCTGCATTAAAAACGGAAAAAAGTGATCAAAAAGTTTTATGTACCTCAAATTATACCAATGAAAACTACAAGTTGTCCTGCAAATATGAAGCCATCATATAGTTCTGTAGAATTGAAAATAAAGTTACGAGCCTTGGGATGCAGCAGTACCAAAAAAAAGTATTTTTGTATTGTGCAAAAGTAGTAAAATTTAACAAAACAAAAAAACTTTTTACTTGGTATCACTGTAATGACCCAGAGAATAAATCATGTTAATAATGAAGCAAAGTAAACTTTGCAAAATTTACAATGTAAGAACTCAATGGTGCTATTGCTGTTTTTTTTTCCCATCCCCCTAGGAAGAGTTCAAAAAAGTTAATAAATGAGCTATGTGTACTCCAAAATGGTGCCCTACAAACTACAACGTGTTCCATTGGAATGTGACAATGAAAAAATTGCTTGATCACTAAGGTGCAACACAGGCTTGGTCACTAAGGGATCAAGAATTATATTAGGGCTACATATTATTCTTAGAAATTAGTGATTCTAAGAGAATTAAATTTGTTGTTTTAGCAAATCTGAAACTTTTGGTATTAAATTTGGACAAATCAGTGAAAATGGGTGCTTCCATTTTACAAATCAGAAGACAAAGAAGAAGGTATTCAGCACCAAAGAGGGATAGTTTTTAGACACCCTTTTAAGTAAAAAAAAAATAAAAAATCCAACAGTGCAATGTGTTATTAAGCAGGCTGTTTGTTGCCACCAGCTACTATCTGTTTACCCACAGCCATAAATGTTGCTTTCACTTTGACATTACTAATGCTGTCTTGGTGTTAAAAAGCTTGAAAAGGGTTGGATACAGTCCTAGGAGACCAAAGAATTTTATACACCACTTTTCAGGGCAATTGGGTCTCTTGATTTGGACCTGAATTAAATCTGACAACCAATTTATTAGACTATATTTATAAGACTATTTATTATACTACAAACTAATTTCAAAAGGATTTCATTCATCTCATCTTATTCTGGTTGCACTGGGTTTGTTATCTTGAGAGCCAGCTCATATGCATATGGGTTTTGGCTTTCTTTGAATGTAAGGATACTTGACTCCATTCTTATTGTAGCAGATCTGAATAAGGCTACATCCACATCTGTGTCTATAATTCCAGTATTCTGTTCCAGCATAGGAACAAAATACTGAAATTGCTATATGAGCCATGTGCAAAACCTGGAAGACCCCTTTATACTGAAAGGGATGCCTCCGGGAGCTAGAGGTTTGTCTGACGACTGACATATATAAGAACACCGGAATTTCAAGTACAGATGTGAACGTAACCTTAGCGATTACTTTGTTTTTCTTAACCTCTTGCCTACCTCCACATGACTTTATACGCTGTAGCGGAAGACTCTTATCTGTAGATTCTTTTATATATCAGGTTACATCGTGATCTGCCAACACCCCATGGCACTGCAGATCATCTAATGGCACAAAAGAAAGGTCTAAGGTGTCATGTGAAAAATAATTTTAAATACATCTAGGTTGGATAAGAAATTAATTAGTTATTTACAGTTAGATAGGCCCATTGCTACAACTGAAAACTTTTGCAGACAAAAGTAAGCATGCTTTCACTAAAACTAGCTGAGTACCCCTGAAATAGAAGACCATTGCAGCCTTATCAGCTGTACAACAGTAGACAAATACTCTAAAAACTGTAATTATGCTACTAAATAGTTTTAATGGTGCTTTAAACATTTGCTTCAACACAGTTGGTATAACCATTTCTGCATCTGTTCAAATTAGTCTAATTGAGGTGTTCATGACTCGTAATGAAATATCATGCCTAGCTTAGGAAGCATCTAGAGATGAGCAAATCATCAAAAATTTGCTTCGGTGAATAATCGACAAATTTATGACAAGATTTGTTTTTAATACAAATTTATTCGGTCGAATTTGCGTTAAAAAATAATTGTTGTTTTGTGAACATTCCTGCACAAATTACGAACATACAGTCTAAGCATTGTTAAAAGTACGCTACTGAACTGAATGCGTAAGCATTGGCGTACAAAGTGCGTGCGAATCCTTAGCATACTATTGACTCGCGATTGCGTCATACGTATGAGGTAGAAAAGTACTAGCTATCCGGCTAAGTGCATAATTTACTACAAACACCATACAATAAGTGCATAATAGGACACATTGCAGTATCTGAAAAAGAATACACACAATAGGCTAAAGTGCTTGATCATTGCTGTACCTATAAAAACATTATTGCTAAAATACTGCAAAGACATAATTATGCAAACATTTTAGTGCAATCAATTTCACATTTGCAAGCATAATAGGCT
Source organism: Rhinella marina (assembly GCA_900303285.1). NCBI lineage: Eukaryota > Metazoa > Chordata > Amphibia > Anura > Bufonidae > Rhinella > Rhinella marina. Next base: position 21,215 of record ONZH01003846.1, read on the forward strand.
TAGATATACGTTTGAGTCTCTCCTCATGGCTACTTGGCATAAAACACTGGAACACATAGTCCAAAACTCAATTGTAATCCACGTGAGATAATTTTGCAATCCAAACAGGTAATGTATAATCCACATGGATAATATAAAATAGCAGCAAATAGAGAACTCTTTTTGCAAAGGGGGCTCCCAAATAACCTGAGAAGGCGGGGAAAGGAAAATAGTTGCGGTTAGGCGCATCTGGGAATTTTCTGCAGAATAGGGGGGGAGTCCTGACAAGCCATGTCCATCTGGGTGAGAGTCAATCAGGGGGCAATACAAACTAGATAAACTAAAAACAAGTGCCAACTAGCTCTCACCCATCAGATGCAGTCCACGTTGTGGATCCGATAGGTCCAGAGGTGTCCTTTAAATCAGCCAGACTGACAGCCAGTAGAAGGGTTCCTCAGATGAGGGACCTGAAGTCCTCCTCGCTGGAACTGCTGCTGAAGGACATAAGAGAAAGCTCCTGCCTCCTGTATGCCAAGCTGGCTGCCGTGGATGAGCTCCACTGCCCTCTGCTGCCAGAATTCAGACTTGATCGGGTGGTGGTCACACTGGTGAGTGCCGCAGCCACTTGCGCCTTCACTTTTTCAGATACTCCTGCCGGGACAGCAGGGGTAGGGGCTTCTGACTGCAGTGGTTCAGGCAAGGCTGCACCCAGGGAAGAAGCCCCAGCTCTCCTGGCTGTTGCTGACTTCATTTTCCATGGTAGTTGGTACTGGATCACCATGCACAGGAAAGTGAAGGATTATGTAGTCAGCTGACCCAGATGAAAGGACTGTGATGGTGGTGGTGATGGCAATCCAGGGATCAGAGGCTCTGGCTGTGGCTGCTGGTTCCTCCGGCCAAACTTCTGGTGGTGATGCAGGGACCAGGGGCTCAGACAATAAGGTAACCCCAGTAGCAAAGGGGCCTTTCAGGGATGCCTTGGGGGTATATTCTACCTGATCCCCCACGTACAGGCTGTGACGGGCTTGGGGCAGGAAAGACCGTTTCACAGACCTGTGGCCCACAAAGTACTCCTTGCCGTCCTCATCGTCCGCAAGGAAGCCACAGCCATAAACGGTCCCTTTATGCCGATCCAGTATAGGGTCTCCCGGCCTCGGATGGTCCAGCACTTGGATGACCCAGTCCTCCACCGCATTCTTGTAGTCCCATAGGGTCTGGGCATGGGCCATCACTGATGCAGGCACAATGGGATTCTGCTGCATGCAAGGTGTTGTTTTTCTCCTCCTGGGCGGCGAAGTGGACGCTCCAGCCGCCTCCGCCACACCAGCTGGCACGGCGAACATCGAGTCAGGAGCCAGTGGGATTCTCTTGGCCAATTGTGATACTCTGATGTCCTCTGGAGTGGCCGGTGGTTCGGGGTACTAGCTACCAAACACCATCTCTCCCCCCTTTGGTCGTAGTTGTTTCGACATGCTGTGGTACCGTGGTATCTTGTTCATCTCCGGCTTGAACTGGAGAGGAGGGCGGAGTAATGAGGGAGGAGTGTTAACTCCCTATACATGCAAATAGATAGTTCCCGGGGGGCCGGGCTGGTTTTTCCTGTTTCTGAGGGGGGCGTATCTTCACTTTCCCACTCTTGAGTAGGCGTATCATATCGCCATTTTCCCGCTTCGAGGGGGCCGGGAGGGGCAAGAAGAATGCGTACATAGCATTAGCGCTCAGAATTTTAAGAACATTTATGAATCGAGCAAAGCGAATCTGAATAAATCCGGATTCGCTTCGGAGTAGGAAAAAAGGAGGATTCGTAACGAATCTACGAAGCGGCAAATAGATTCGCTCATCTCTAGAAGCAGCCAATTTGTACTGTACCTACAATGATATTTTTGGAGCAAAGCCAAAGCTTTGGTTAAAATTATCACGAGATCAATGATTTCTTTCTTTTCTCCTACTAAACCTGTCCTAACCCTGGGAATTGTAACAATATACATGTTTTATGCAGCCATAATTATATATAAGTGGACTGTAAGATACAGAATATGTAGCTGTATTTTGTGTGGATTTGTGATAAACTATCCATGTCTCCCAAAATTTTTATTTGCCAGTAAAAACAGAAAGCAAAAAATATCCTTTAGGATTCAGATTTTATTTCCTGATTGCAGACTTCTTTTTTTCTTGAACATGATTATGGGGATGGCCATCTTGCTTGAGCTATTCTTAACAGGATTTAGAAAGCATTAAGAAAATGCTTCATGGTAGGGGGCTTCATGGCAGCCCCGTGGTCCATAGACACAATGGACAGGAGGGGACCCTATTGACTTCTATATGATAGTTTTCTAGGCATGCTCTGTGACCTGTGCAGAGGTCATTATACTAGGAAAGAATAGATAAGCTTTGAAATGTGTCTTAGGGCGGGTGAATTCCATTATTACTTTCCGTTATAACATGGTTAAAATGGAAAATAACGGAATTTGTAAGATGGAATTCAAAACGGAAACCTTTAGAGGCATTCCATTGTTATCCATCATAATAGAGATTTATGGGAAAGCATAACAGATTTGTCTGGTTTCCGTGATGCAGGACAGCATATATTAAACATCTATTTAGACCTTTTTCTACTCCTGAAACAACGTAGAGAATGGTATATAAGACGGGCCTGCCGGCCCGGCTCCTTTCCCGCACACCCCCATTTTTTTAGACCAAAGAAAACTACAGTATTCAAAGGTATTTTCCGGGACGTACACGTCTCCACATCTGCACATGTTCTGTTGGGCGTTTAGTGGAGGTGCAGTGTGTTTCAATGGAAGAGACATCACATGAAGGTGATTTTCCTGGTCACATGACCCTCCATCTGCAGCCATCCTATGGACAGGACCTCTTTGTAGACAGCACAAAAGACTTTGTAAACAATGGGACATACCTGATAAAATATAGGAAATGGTGCCAATTTCAACAAAGGCTATATTAGTGTTATATAATCATCTAACAAACACATTAAACAAACGTAACCAGAAAGTGGTCAACTGCTTTAACCTTAGCTAAATATAAGGGGTGTTACAGAAAACGCCAAAGGTGAGCTGATTCCAGTAGGATTAAGCCCTGGCATTCTTTGCTCAGTCAGAATGCACTAATTATGCTTTACAAAGGCCCCAGTAAAGCCCTGTAAAAGTTATAATGACCTAGGTCACATAGTGACTGGTACAAGAGGTAAACATTGTTTTTCCTGAATATACAAGTACTTGACTTTTCAACTGTCTAAATTCATCCATATATATAATGTTATGTTGACCAATTCAAATGAAGAATATAATGTATATCTGTAAATTTGGTTTTTATGATCAAATGCCTTTTCTATGCCCATTGCATAACCTTTGATTAATCACTAAGCTAAGAATACAGCGTAATCTCCAATATAACTTTACTTGTTTTATGAATATTTATTTTAGGTGAATGCAATCTTATGTACAACATGTGCTACTCTTCACTTCAGCCAGATCCATGCTTAGAATTCCTGACAGATGTTTGCTAGCACATAAGTTATTGTGGCTAATTTTTCCATGCTCTAATTTATTGTATTTTTCCTTAGGATAGGTTCAGTCATTATGAAAAATGATGTAAGTTGCTTACTACGTAAGAAGCAGATATTTTCACGTTATTCAACTAATACTTTATTTACTTGAACATTCATGGTGAGAGATTTATGGAGCAGGCAGTAAATGGATACCCTTATTCATTAATCCCAAATCTAGAGGGAGATGAAATCTGAGAATCCTGTTTGCTGCAGGTATAATATTCATTCTGACTTGTTGGGTTGCAATTGTCTGTCATAACCATAAGGCACTTTTCTTTTTGACTCTGATTCTTTTTTGTTGCTCCTCGGTCCTGGGTTTTGACACTGTTTTTTGCGACACACAAAAAATACAAAAGAAATATTTATAAAAAACATTATAGATATTTGTGGTTATACTATTGGTTTAGACAAATGGTGGCTAATGGTGGCACTATTGGTTTAGACAAATGTCAACATTTTACTACAGAAGGGTTACAGGTATATGGTATTGCTGGCCCCACTTACTTGTGTTGGCCATGCCTTCCACCATTTGGATCTGACTACAAAACGGGGCCCCTTTTAATATTTTTTTCTAGGCCACTTTAAGTTCCCAGTCCGCCCCGTCTACAGGCCTGGATGTCCTCTCTTCCTAAATAATATTGCTTCTATTGATAACTTACTTTTTTTAATTCATTTATATATCATCAACATTTTTCACAGTGCTGTACAGAGATTAAAAATTAAAGGGAATCTGTTAGCTCCAAAACACCCCCTAAACTAGAGTAATTGGTGTATAGTGTAAGTGATGGAGAGTCCATTTATGTAATTTTATCTTCATACTCACTTGCATTTGGAAGCTGTGCTCTCACAAACCAGCAGTAAAATGCATTGAGAGAACTCCCGAGCTCAGGCACATAATGGAGAGGAGTCAGGGAGGAATCCTCTTGTTGCATTTTACTGCTGGTTTGTAGAAGCTCGCTCTAGTTTGGAGGGGTGTTTTGGAGCTGACAGATTCCTTTTATCTTGTTATCAGTATGTGTTTGGAGTGTGGGAGAGAACTGTGAGCATACAAAAGAAAATCACACAAGCAAGGAGGAAACATACAAACTCTGTCCAGATAGCTGTTGCCACTGGCTAGAGCCAAGGACCCCAGCACAGGAGGGAAGCAATGTTAACCACCGAGCCACCATACCGTCCATCATGTAGCACTCTCCCTCTAAAAATGCCTGCCTTCTAACAATATAGTTCTTCTCCCCCATTGACAAAGATGTATTGTATATAAAAGCACACTGGGGGACATTTATTAAGACCAAAGTATTACACTCTGGCCTTAATTTGTCCCATAATGCTGTATGCTGTATGATGCCCCACAATTACTAAGAGGTTAATAATTGTTGCCCACCTGTGCAATCTACTCCTGCTAGCAAGTTGGTTTACATTTCCACTATAATCTATACCAATTTCCTGGGGTAGATTATAACAAATACATTAGGATGGCTAAGTCGGCCCTGCTCTGCACACTTTTTGGAAAATTGATGAGCAGGGCTGCAAACACTACAAAAATCACAACATTTTGCTCTAACATGACATGTCTCAAACGTTGTGACATTTTGATGCCAGTGTTCTGGCAGAGGATGATAAATGTCCTCCACAGTGTTTAATAGGATTAGTAACTATTAACTATTTGGAATATGTTAGTTCATATGATTTTATGGAACACTGTGACAGTACGAATATGTATCCAAATACTGTACAATTTGTTTATGGAAATTAGTTGGAAGTTCAGTAGAATATTGTTTTGAGTTTTACAGTTCATCCTAGATAATCCATATATAGTTGATCTCTAGAATGATGATGTTTCTACCATATTTGCATATGTCAGCAAACATAGAAAAGTAAAGTAAAACGTAAACTTTTGGTTTTCAGTAATACTCCTTGGCATGTACAGTACAAGTACAAAAGATGCTTACAATGTACAATTATGGTTACACCTAACCATGCATTTATACAGTTCATGGAGAGATGCACTACCTAAATATTAAAACCTCAGAGAGAACTAACAGAACTTGAACTTGCAAATTTGATACCATCTTCCTTAGTTTTAGTACTTATTATAAGTTAGAATCCAAGATAACAGATCACTTATAGTACTACAGTTTAGTATTATGTAGTATTCTAGTAAAACATATATGTAGGATCTGGGTTTTGGAAAACTGCATGGTTGTAAAAGGAGTATCACTTAATTATGTTTTTTTTTTTCAGACAGGCTTGTTATGCCTTCATAAGATAGATGTCTGTTTAAAGGGGTTATCCAGGAAAAGGTATTTATGACTTATCCTCAGGATAGGTTATCAGTAGGGATGAGCAAAGCGAGCTTCGAATCCTAGATCCAAAGTCGCTTGGCTCACAACTTCGTTTTAATATTGTACGAAGATTTGTCTCTGTAATGCATTAAAATGTATGGGCTCCAGCAAGACAAATTCATTATCATCAAAGTCTTATGGGACTTTGGTGAATAACTAGAATCCAAAGCTTGCTTTGTTCATCCCTAGACCCCAGCCAATCAGCTGTTAGAATAGGCCTTAAGCCAGCCAGTGACATTACTGTACATTGGTCACATGGTCTAGTTGCATCTCAACCCCATTCAAGTCAATGGGGCTGAGCTGTGATAACAAGCACTGCCACTATACGATGTCCGATGCTGTCCTTGAAAAGCTGCCGGGAGCCTTCATCGCTGACCAGAGCTCTGGTTAGTCCAGCGGCTCCCTGAAACAGCTGATAGGTGGGGTGTTGGGACTTGGACCCCGCTGATGTGATAATTATAACCTATCCTTAGGATAGGTCATCATTATCATTTGGCAGATAACTGATTTAATACCAAAATTACCATAGAATTATTTTAGATTATTATAGGATTCATATGAGGTGGGAAAACATTTTTTAAATGTCTTTACTAGAGATGAGCGAGCACTAAAATGCTCGGGTGCTCGTTATTCGAGTCAAACTTTTCCCGAGGCTCGGGTGCTCGTTTCGAATAACGAACCCCATTAAAGTCAATGGGAGACTCAAGCATTTTTTGCAGGGGACCAAGGCTATGCCTAGGGAAGGCTGGGTGAAAACCTGGAAACCTCAGAAAATGATGGAAACACCATGGAAATGGACAGGAAACAGCAGGGGCAGCATGCATGGATGCCTCTGAGGCTGCCTAATCCCACCATTACCCCAAATTCTCCTGCAACAGCCTGGTAGTTACCCTCATGGCAATTGTGCTCACCCAGACAAAGAAAGGCGAGGCACATGCCCATCACATGTTAGGGAAGCACCCAACTAGGTGCAACGAAGGTCCATCACCGCCAATTTTCAGGGACACGGTAATGGTGACCCACTTAAAAATGCTGCCTGACAACCTGGCGGTGAACCCCTGATTGTCTGTCTTTCAATAAGATTGCAGTGTAAAGCATGGTGGTGAGCCTCAGTATGACTTTTTAGATGGAGATTGCATGTGGTCACGTACTCCCTGGAACCCATAGTCACCCCTTCTCTGATGTGCTACCCCAGAACATTCTCTGCCCCAATTCGCAAGACCTTTTGCAGTCTCCGTGTGCTGACAGTGGGGATTTACCAGTGTTGTCTGAGGAGGTGGTGGACAATGGCGAGACACAGGTGTCGGGGGGTGAGGTAGTTGTATGGGAAGCAAGTTACAGTGGGGACTCCTTGGGGGGACTTTCTCATGATGGGACAGATTCAATTGTATTTAGAAAGGCTGATGGGCTTCCGTCAGCACTGTGTGTATAGAACCCCATGGCCTTTCATAAAAATAGTCTGGCGATGACCCCAAGGCAATTTTCAGGGACACGGTAATGGTGACCCCCTTTAAAAATGCTGCCTGACAACCTGGCGGTGAACCCCTGATTGTCTGTCTTTCAATAAGATTGCAGTGTAAAGCATGTTGGTGAGCCTCAGTAATAGGATTGCAGCGTAAAGCATGGTGGTGAGCCTCAGTATGACTTTTTGGATGGAGATTGCATGTGGTCACGTACTCCCTGGAACCCCATAGTCACCCCTTCTCTGATGTGCTACCCCAGAACATTCTCTGCCCCAATTCGCAAGACCTTTTGCAGTCTCCGTGTGCTGACAGTGGGGATTTACCAGTGTTGTCTGAGGAGGTGGTGGACAATGGCGATACACAGGTGTCGGGGGGTGAGTTAGTTGTATGGGAAGCAAGTTACAGTGGGGACTCCTTGGGGGGACTTTCTCATGATGGGACAGATTCAATTGTGTTTAGAAAGGCTGATGGGCTTCCATCAGCACTGTGTGTATAGAACCCCATGGCCTTTCATAAAAATTAGTCTGGCGATGACCCCAAGGCAATTTTCAGGGACATGGTAATGGTGACCCACTTAAAAATGCTGCCTGACAACCTGGCGGTGAACCCCTGATTGTCTGTCTTTCAATAAGATTGCAGTGTAAAGCATGGTGGTGAGCCTCAGTAATAAGATTGCAGTGTAAAGCATGGTGGTGAGCCTCAGTATGACTTTTTAGATGGAGATTGCATGTGGTCACGTACTCCCTGGAACCCCATAGTCACCCCTTCTCTAATGTGCTACCCCAGAACATTCTCTGCCCCAATTCGCAAAACCTTTTGCAGTCTCCGTGTGCTGACAGTGGGGATTTACAAGTGTTGTCTGAGTAGGTGGTGGACAATGGCGAGACACAGGTGTCGGGGGGTGAGGTAGTTGTATGGGAAGCAAGTTACAGTGGGGACTCCTTGGGGGGACTTTCTCATGATGGGACAGATTCAATTGTGTTTAGAAAGGCTGATGGGCTTCCGTCAGCACTGTGTGTATAGAACCCCATGGCCTTTCATAAAAATTAGTCTGGCGATGACCCCAAGGCAATTTTCAGGGACATGGTATTGGTGACCCACTTAAAAATGCTGCCTGACAACCTGGCGGCGAACCCCTGATTGTCTGTCTTTCAATAAGATTGCAGTGTAAAGTATGGTGGTGAGCCTCAGTAATAAGATTGCAGTTTAAAAAATGGTGGTGAGCCTCAGTATGACTTTTTAGATGGAGATTGCATGTGGTCACGTACTCCCTGGAACCCCATAGTCACCACTTCTCTGATGTGCTACCCCAGAACATTCTCTGCCCCAGTTCGCAAAACCTTTTGCAGTCTCAGTGTGCTGACAGTGGGGATTTACAAGTGTTGTCTGAGGAGGTGGTGGACAATGGCGAGACACAGGTGTTGGGGTGTAAAGTACTTGTATGGGAAGCAAGTTACAGTGGGGACTCCTTGGGGGGACTTTCTCATGATGGGACAAATTCAATTGTGTTTAGAAAGGCTGATGGGCTTCCGTCAGCACTGTGTGTATAGAACCCCATGGCCTTTCATAAAAATTAGTCTGGCGATGACCCCAAGGCAATTTTCAGGGACATGGTAATGGTGACCCACTTAAAAATGCTGCCTGACAACCTGGCGGTGAACCCCTGATTGTCTGTCTTTCAATAAGATTGCAGTGTAAAGCATGGTGGTGAGCCTCAGTAATAAGATTGCAGTGTAAAGCATGGTGGTGAGCCTCAGTATGACTTTTTAGATGGAGATTGCATGTGGTCACGTACTCCCTGGAACACCATAGTCACCCCTTCTCTGATGTGCTACCCCAGAACATTCTCTGCCCCAATTCGCAAGACCTTTTGCAGTCTCAGTGTGCTGACAGTGGGGATTTACCAGTGTTGTCTGAGGAGGTGGTGGACAATGGCGAGACACAGGTGTCGGGGGGTGAGGTAGTTGTAAGGGAAGCAAGTTACAGTGGGGACTCCTTGGGGGGACTTTCTCATGATGGGACAGATTCAATTTTGTTTAGAAAGGCTGATGGGCTTCCGTCAGCACTGTGTGTATAGAACCCCATGGCCTTTCATAAAAATAGTCTGGCGATGACCCCAAGGCAATTTTCAGGGACACGGTAATGGTGACCCACTTAAAAATGCTGCCTGACAACCTGGCGGTGAACCCCTGATTGTCTGTCTTTCAATAAGATTGCAGTGTAAAGCATGGTGGTGAGCCTCAGTAATAAGATTGCAGTGTAAAGCATGGTGGTGAGCCTCAGTATGACTTTTTGGATGGAGATTGCATGTGGTCACGTACTCCCTGGAACCCCATAGTCACCCCTTCTCTGATGTGCTACCCCAGAACATTCTCTGCCCCAATTCGCAAGACCTTTTGCAGTCTCCGTGTGCTGACAGTGGGGATTTACCAGTGTTGTCTGAGGAGGTGGTGGACAATGGCGATACACAGGTGTCGGGGGGTGAGGTAGTTGTATGGGAAGCAAGTTACAGTGGAGACTCCTTGGGGGGACTTTCTCATGATGGAACAGATTCAATTGTGTTTAGAAAGGCTGATGGGCTTCCGTCAGCACTGTGTGTATAGAACCCCATGGCCTTTCATAAAAATAGTCTGGCGATGACCCCAAGGCAATTTTAAGGGACACGGTAATGGTGACCCCCTTAAAAATGCTGCCTGACAACCTGGCGGTGAACCCCTGATTGTCTGTCTTTCAATAAGATTGCAGTGTAAAGCATGGTGGTGAGCCTCAGTAATAAGATTGCAGTGTAAAGCATGGTGGTGAGCCTCAGTATGACTTTTTGGATGGAGATTGCATGTGGTCACGTACTCCCTGGAACCACATAGTCACCCCTTCTCTGATGTGCTACCCCAGAACATTATCTGCCCCAATTTGCAAGACCTTTTGCAGTCTCAGTTTGCTGACAGTGGGGAATTTACCAGTGTTGTCTGAGGAGGTGGTGGACAATGGCGAGACACAGGTGTCGGGGGGTGAGGTAGTTGTAAGGGAAGCAAGTTACAGTGGGGACTCCTTGGGGGGACTTTCTCACGATGGGACAGATTCAATTTTGTTTAGAAAGGCTGATGGGCTTCCGTCAGCACTGTGTGTATAGAACCCCATGGCCTTTCATAAAAATAGTCTGGCGATGACCCCAAGGCAATTTTCAGGGACACGGTAATGGTGACCCACTTAAAAATGCTGCCTGACAACCTGGCGGTGAACCACTGATTGTCTGTCTTTCAATAAGATTGCAGTGTAAAGCATGGTGGTGAGCCTCAGTAATAAGATTGCAGTGTAAAGCATGGTGGTGAGCCTCAGTATGACTTTTTAGATGGAGATTGCATGTGGTCACGTACTCCCTGGAACCCCATAGTCACTCCTGCTCTGATGTGCTACCCCAGAACATTCTCTGCCCCAATTCGCAAAACCTTTTGCAGTCTCCGTGTGCTGACAGTGGGGATTTACCAGTGTTGTCTGAGGAGGTGGTGGACAATGGCGAGACACAGGTGTCAGGGGGTGAGGTAGTTGTATGGGAA
>ONZH01003847.1:0-132679 GCA_900303285.1 Rhinella marina
TTCTTGTACATAGGAGCAGTATTATAGTATTATATTCTTGTACATCAGCAGTATTATAGTATTATATTTCTGTACATAGAGCAGTATTAGAGTTATATTCTTGTACATAGGAGCAGTATTATAGTAGTTATATTCTTGTACATAGGAGCAGTATTATAGTAGTATATTCTTGTACTTGTATAGGAAGCAGTATTATAGTAGTAGTATATATTCTTGTACATAGGAGCAGTATTATAGTATTATAGTAGTTTATATAGCTTGTACATAGGAGCAGTATTATAGTAGTTATATATTCTTGTATAGGATATATATAGGTATATAGTACAGTATTATAGTAGTTATATTCTTGTACATAGGAGCAGTATTATAGTAGTTATATTCTTGTATGTATTGTACATTAGGAGGCATATTATAGTAGTTATATCTTGAGGAGCAGTATTATAGTAGTTATATTCTTGTACATAGGAGGCAGTATTATAGTAGTTTATATTCTTGTACATAGGAGTAAGTATTATAGTAGTTATATTCTTGTACATAGGAGCAGTATTATAGTAGTTATATTCTTGTACATAGGAGCAGTATTATAGTAGTTATATTCTTGTACATAGGAGCAGTATTATAGTAGTATTATAGTAGTTATATATCTTGTACATAGGAGGCAGTATTATAGTAGTTATATATATTCTTGTACATAGGAGCAGTATTATAGTAGTTATATTCTTGTAACATAGGAGGCAGTATTATAGTAGTTATATTCTTGTACATAGGAGCAGTATTATAGTAGTTATATTCTTGTACATAGGAGCAGTATTATAGTAGTTATATTCTTGTACATAGGAGCAGTATTATAGTAGTTATATTCTTGTACATAGGAGCAGTATTATAGTAGTTTATATTCTTGTACATAGGAGCAGTATTATAGTAGTTATATTCTTGTACATAGGTAGCAGTATTATAGTAGTTATATTCTTGTACATAGGAGCAGTATTATATGTAGTTATATTCTTGTACATAGGAGCAGTATTATAGTAGTTATATTCTTGTACATAGGAGCAGTATTATAGTAGTTATATTCATCTTGTACATAGGAGCAGTATTATAGTAGTTATATTCTTGTACATAGGAGCAGTATTATAGTAGTTTATATTCTTGTACATAGGAGGCAGTATTATAGTAGTTTATATTCTTTGTACATAGGAGCAGTATTATAGTAAGTTATATTCTATTCTTGTACATAGGAGCAGTATTATAGTAGTTATATTCTTGTACATAGGAGGCAGTATTATAGTAGTTATATTCTTGTACATAGGAGCAGTATTTATAGTAGTTATATTCTTGTTACATAGGAGCAGTATTATAGTAGTTATATTCTTGTACATAGGAGCAGTACTTGTAGGAGCAGTATTATAGTAGTTATATTCTTGTTACATAGGAGCAGTATTATAGTAGTTATATTCTTGTACATAGGAGCAGTATTATAGTATTTATATTCTTGTACATAGGAGCAGTATTATAGTAGTTATATTTCTTGTACATAGGAGCAGTATTATAGTAGTTATATTCTTGTACATAGGAGCAGTATTATAGTAGTTATATTCTTGTACATAGGAGCAGTATTATAGTAGTTTATATTTCTTGTACATAGGAGCAGTATTATAGTAGTTATATTCTTGTACATAGGAGCAGTATTATAGTAGTTATATTTCTGTACATAGGAGGTATTATAGTTTATATTCTTGTACATAGGAGCAGTATTATAGTAGTTATATTCTTGTACATAGGAGCAGTATTATAGTAGTTTATATTCTTGTACATAGGAGGCAGTATTATAGTAGTTATATTCTTGTACATAGGAGCAGTATTATAGTAGTTATATTCTTGTACATAGGAGCAGTATTATAGTAGTTATATTCTTGTACATAGGAGCAGTATTATAGTAGTTATATTCTTGTACATAGGAGCAGTATTATAGTAGTTATATTTCTTGTACATAGGAGAAATAGTATTATATTAGTTTATATTCTTGTACATAGGAGCAGTATTATAGTAGTTATATTCTTGTACATAGGAGCAGTATTATAGTAGTTATATTCTTGTACATAGGAGCAGTATTATAGTATTTATATTCTTGTACATAGGAGGCAGTATATGGTATTTATATTCTTGTACAGAGGAGGCAGTATTATAGTAGTTATATTCTTGTACATAGGAGCAGTATTATAGTAGTTATATTCTTGTACATAGGAGCAGTATTATAGTAGTTATATTCTTGTACATAGGAGCAGTATTATAGTAGTTATATTCTTGTACATAAGGAGCAGTATTATAGTAATTATATTCTTGTACATAGGAAGCAGTATTATAGTAGTTATATTCTTGTACATAAGAGCAGTATTATAGTAGTTATATTCTTGTACATACAGTAGTAGCAGTATTATAGTAGTTATATTCTTGTACATAGGAGCAGTATTATAGTAGTTATATTCTTGTACATAGGAGCAGTATTATAGTAGTTATATTCTTGTACATAGGAGCAGTATATTATTAGTAGTTTATAGTATATTCTTGTACATAGGAGCAGTATTATAGTAGTTATATATTCTTGTACATAGGAGCAGTATTATAGTAGTTATATTCTTGTACATAGGAGCAGTATTATAGTAGTTATATTCTTGTACATAGGAGCAGTATTATAGTAGTTATATTCTTGTACATAGGAGGCAGTATTATAGTAGTTATATTCTTGTACATAGGAGCAGTATTATAGTAGTTATATTCTTGTACATAGGAGCAGTATTATAGTAGTTTATATTCTTGTACATAGGAGCAGTATTATAGTAGTTTATATTCTTGTACATACATAGGAGCAGTATTATAGTAGTTATATTCTTGTACATAGGAGGCAGTATTATAGTAGTTATATTCTTGTACATAGGAGCAGTATTATAGTAGTTATATTCCTGTACACATGAGCAGTATTATAGTAGTTATATTTCTGTACATAGGAGCAGTATTATAGTAGTTATATTCTTGTACATAGGAGCAGTATTATAGTAGTTATATTCTTGTACATAGGAGCAGTATTATAGTAGTTATATTCTTGTACATAGGAGCAGTATTATAGTAGTTATATTCTTGTACATAGAGCAGTATTATAGTAGTTATATTCTTGTACATAGGAGCAGTATTATAGTAGTTATATTCTTGTAGATAGGAGCAGTATTATAATAGTTATATTCTTGTACACAGGAGGCAGTATTATAGTAGTTATATTCTTGTACATAGGAGGAAGTATTATAATAGTTATATTCTTGTACATAGGAGCAGTATTATAGTAGTTATATTCTTGTACATAGGAGCAGTATTATAGTAGTTATATTCTTGTACATAAGAGCAGTATTATAGTAGTTATATTCTTGTACATAGGAGCAGTATTATAGTAGTTATATTCTTGTACATAGGAGCAGTATTATAGTAGTTATATTCTTGTACATAGGAGGCAGTATTATAGTAGTTATATTCTTGTACAAACGAGCAGTATTATATAAATCCTGATGAAATACTGAAGTAATACTGATGACAATACTGATGACATATTATCTGGAATCTGTGCCTAATCTAGAGCCAGAATACAGAGGGATTTCCATACGCTTGTGTGAATGCAGCCTAAGTGGTGTGATGCAGGGTTAGAACACAAATCTTTCTCAGGTATGAATTATAGGTACAGGGGTACATGGCTTCTTTAAAGAAGCCATGTACACCTGGCTTCCCTTGGCTTTTAAGTATTTTTTTATTTATTTTTGCTGTCAGCAATGAATTTCTGGTGATAGCATAAGTGCAGTCTTCTAGTTGGACCACTGCAAAGGGGATTGGTTTGCTAAAAAGGGTTAAAAATGAATGATTTTCATTTGCTATTTTTGAGTATTTAATTCCCTCCTAAGGACTGTGCAGATGCAGCTCATACAAGTCTTTTAGCAACTGTATTTAGATGGTTGCTCCAACTCCACTTACTGAGAGCCAGTTCAGCTTAGAGTGTGAGTCAGGAGAAGAGGAATCGGAGATCATCTGTGGGGCACACCAAATCACCATCAGGCAGGAGGATCCCTAAGGCCAAAAATTCCCCCAAAGGAAAGAAAGGTGCGTTCTTCCTATCACTCTATGCAGGCCCATCGAGTAAGGCTACTTTCACATCTGCGTTTTTCTTTCCAGTATTGAGATCCTTCATAATACCGGAGAAAAAAACGCTTCAGCTTTGTCCTTTATCATTGTCAATGGGGACAAAACTGAACTGAACAGAACAGAGTTCACCAGAATGCATTCCATTCTGTTTGGTTGCAATTCCATGCCAGCAAGCAGTGTTTTTCATGGGATGCAGAGCAAGACTGATCTGGCATGAATTACAGTGTAAGTTAATGTTGCCAAATCCGTTTTCTCAGACAAGAAAGAAAACGGATCCATTGCCCACTGACTTACAATAGTGTTAGTACCGGATCCGTTATGGCTATTTTAGAGATAATACAATTGGATCTGTTCAGAATGGATGCAGCCAGTTGTATTATCCCAACTGAAGAGTTGTCGCTGATCCCGGCTGGATCAGGCAAAAACGCAGATGTGAAAGTAGCCTAACAGATACAGAGCAACCATTGTGAGAACAAATACTTCCATCCTCTCCACCGCCTGGTCATTACATAAGCCCTGTGCTTTTGCATCTTATAAATCCTTGTATATTTCTAGTGTCTATTCCTTGTGTAGTTGATTATTGAGAGTATTCCTCTCCAGTCATTGTTTTTGTAATTACCTTTATTTTTGTTTCTGCTTTGCCTCATACATCACTGCTCAGTTTTGTTTTTTTTGTCTCTAGGTCCTAGAGTTCTCGCGCTGTAGTCTTAGGGTCAGTATTTGAAATTAAGGTTTTCCATAGGGACATATTTATGGACAGTCTTTTAACATGAATTCAAAAGATTTGCGAATGAATACGCTTATGCAGGCTAAGTGAATAAATACAGTATATTTACTAAGTTTGATTAAATAGAAAATAACAAATAGAGATAAGCGAATCTATTCGCCGCTTCGTAGATTCGATACGAATCTTAGTTTTTCCTAACACCAAAGCGAATCTGAATCTTTTCAGATTCTCTTCGGAAGATTCTTCTTAAATCTTTGTACGCTAACGCTACGAACACATCATATAATTTGTATGCTAATGCTACGCATCTGATAATTTGTACGCTAATGTGTACGTATTCAGTTAAGTAGCGTACTTTTACTGTATATTCGTTATTTGTGCGGGCCTAGACAATAATATGCTAAAGCTTTGTACGCACTTTGTACACTCATACGTACGTATTCGTGGGAATGTTCGCAGAACACAAATATTTTTTAACGTAACTTGGACCGGATCAAATGTTATCCGAGGCAAATCTTTTAAAAAATTCGGCAAATATTCGCCGAAGCGAATCTTTGAAGATTCGCTCATCTATAATACAGTATAATAAAAAATAAATGAACATCACTATCCTAAATATGGGTTAGGGATCCAGTCGGCCATTCTGTAACACATGGCTGTCTACCACGTTATAATACATAACCAACACCCCAGGGTGTACAAGATATAGGGCAAATCAATACTTACATCCTACCTAGGATGAAGTTCCAAGTGGAGTCCCCACTAATGTATGTGTGTAACCAGAGTTATACACCGCAGCCAGCTCCGATCTGCATCACACATGTCCTTAGATGTGTCTCTGAGATCACTACTCATGAATGTAGCCTTATCAGCACATTGGGGGATGGGCAGGGGCGTTGCTAGGGTCTCAAAAGATCCGGGGCCCAAGCCCCAATGAATATGGCCCAATTCTCTATGTCGACCCTCGTCCCAACAGGAGAACATACCTCACATCCAGGGCCTCCCAGGTGACGTCTCCTCTAATGTAGATCTTCTCTCTCATCATCTTCTCCATTTGGTCCGGACAACTTCTCTCAGCCGCCTCGTCTCTGCAGAATGTGACACACAGACATCTTATCTTCATCACATTTCTATTATCATCCCCCAACCTGGAGTCCCCACAGTGTTATCCTGCTGCTCACTCTGCCCCCCAAAACCTCCAAATACTATCCTGGAGAAATAATAGTGCCCCCCCATAGTAATAGTCCTACCAGTAGTAATTCCCTCATTAGTAACACTCCACCCTACAGTGACCACAGCAATGATAATGCTCCCCAAGATTGTCCACATTACTAGAAGAGTCCTCCAGTATTAATAATGCCCTTACTGAGCTCCCAGTAGTAATAAGGCCCCCTATTGTTCCCCCAGTGGTAATAAAGCTCTGTACAGACCCCTCAGTAGTAATAATGCCCCCCATAATGCTCTTAGTAGAAATAAGGCGGATCTATAAGTCTCTCCTATAAAGCCCCCAGTAATAAGAATGCCTAATGTCCCCTGGATTTATAATACCCCTTCAGTGCCCCCAGTATTTATATCGCTCCCCCTACTGTTATAATGCTCACCCTGAAGTGCCCGCTGTAGTTATATTCCTCTCTTTAGTGTCCTCAGAAATTATAATTCCTCAGCCCCTCCACCATACAGTCCCATGTAAATAAAGCTATTTCCCTCCTGTGTAAATAACATCACTATACAGTCCCATGTAAATAACATCCCTCTCTATCTACAGTCCCCTCCAAATACAGTCCCATGTAAATAACATCATTCCCATAGCCGTCATCAACATACAATCCTATGTAAATATCACTCCCTCCGACAGCCACCTTCAACATACAGTCCCATGTAAATAACATCACTCCACGCCACAGTCCCATGTAAATAAAGCTATTTCCCTCCTGTGTAAATCACACCATCTCTCCAGCCTCCTCCAATATACAGTCCCACGTAAATAACACCCCTCTCTATCTACAGCCCCCTCCAAATACAGTCCCATGTAAATATCGCTCCCTCCGACAGCCGCCTTCAACATGCAGTCCCATGTAAATACCATCACTCCACGCCACAGTCCAATGTAAATAAGGCTACTTTCACACCAGCGTTTTTGCTGGATCCGTCATGATAATACAACCGTCTGCATCTGTTCTGAACGGATTCGGTTATATTATCTTTTAAATAGCCAGTTTGGATCAGTTTCTTTATGTGGACACCAAAACGCAGCAAGCAGTGTTTTAGTGTCCGCCTCCAAAACAGAATGGAGACTGAACTGAAGCAAAACTGATGCATTCTGAACGGATCCTTTTCCATTCAGAATGCATTAGGACAAAACTGATCAGCTTTGGACCATTTATGAGAGCCTGTGACGGATCTCACAAACGGATCCTGCAAACGCAAGTGTGAAAGTAGCCTAAGCTAGTTTCACACCTGCGGCAGGGGACTCCGGCAGGCTACGCTCCGGCCCCATTCACTGTAATGGGGGAGGGCCACAGATCCGTCCACAGCACAAACCCTGCCGAGAGGCGGCCGGAACAAAAGTACAACTTGCTGTGAGTCCCATGCAACAGGTGTAAAAGTACCCTAACAGAACCCTGACCAAGTCACCTCCAACACACAGTCCCATGATAACATCCCTCCCTTCTGCCCTAACATACAGTCCCAGTTAAATAACCACAACTCCCAGCATCCCTTTGCTTCTCCCTTCACTTACCTCTTCTGATGTAGCAGGGCTCAGTGCAGCTTCTTCCCCACAATTCTCCTCTTCAGTTTAGAAGACAGGGCTTGAAAAGGACCTGCGATGATGTCACAGTCAAGTGACCAGTGCAGGATTGGACGGCATTGATCACATGACCCGTGATGTCATCATAGGTCCTACATATCTTGCAGTGTGTTCGATTCAATTGTACTGCCGTCCTGAAGACGGCAATACAATTGTGTCTGTTTAACAGGCAGGACATTCGAGGCCTGGGAGAAAACATCAGGGACCCAGGCCCCGAATGTTTTAGCCTAGCAACGCCCCTGGGCATGGGTACTACATTAGAATGAATATCCTTACATTATACTAAATGTAATATAAAAGAGACAAAATTACAGCAGACAGAACCAGCCAGTACTTAAAAATACCCTTACAACACAGACATTGAGGGTCAGTGGTGTTTGGATACACCTAGGAAAGTTTCAGATGTCATGTAGTGTTCTTCGGTTATTTGAATCTGTCTGCTTTATTACCTGACTGTCATCAGCCTATGTCTGCTTTATTACCTGACCAATCCTTCCTCAGTTTGTGCAATAATATGGTAATAGTAACAGCATACAGACTTCAGACTCCTGTTTATTCACATGTCCACAAGACGTTTCAGCTCAGCACTGAGTTTTTCTTGACTTGACCTGAAGCTTGGCATGTACACGTGTGTCCTGTTGCCTTGCTCAGCATTACACATGGACTGAAGGACTACCACTGTCCTCTAACCAGTTCCACACTCTTACACTATCCCTTGCCGTTACTTCTGCTCAGTTTGCTCTGGACCACACCCTTCTCTGCCTATGGCTTCCACAAACACATCGCACAGGAACAAGCCGTATATCAGACTCTGCCCACTTCCTGTGCTTCCCACATCTCTTCCCCCGGGAACCAGCTCCTATCAGCACAGGATATGATAGCCCAATTATAATTGAAAATGCAGTGGTAATATACAGAGTTTGTATCAGAAGTAGTGATGGGCATTTTTGATCCTGGCTCTTTCGGCTCTCGAATGGCTCTTTTAGTAGGACTTACGGCTTTTATTATTGTGAGAAATTTAGCAGTATTTTTTATTGGCATGCTGTATATTGTGCCATATAACAAATACAAAAGGAATAACAATGTGGAAACAGAACCATTAACCCATTTCAGCAGTAAAACGTGTTCAGGGCATATCTTCTCCTTCTGTGCCAGTTTGTAACTTGTCTTATTCATGCTTAGTGCAATTGTCTGTATTTTGTACTTGCACCGCTTCTCATATGTACAGCGCCATGGAATGAATGGAGCTTTAGTAATTATAATAATAAATAATAATAATAATATACAGTCATTGCCCGCCTGTGGGACTGATTGGTGTGTGTGAACTGAGGAGGAGGAGGAGGGCCCAATAATGACATCATAGTCCACGTTCTTGTATAATGTAATCTAATGCCTTTTGCTTAAGGGATCATGGATATATACATATTTTTTGTCTGTATCTGATCTGCATTTTTTGCGGGTTGGATGAGGCCCCATTCACTTCAATGAGACCGCAAAAGATGCAGACAGCATCCATATGTCAGTCCCGCTGCCCCACAAAAAAATAGAACATGTCCTATTCTTGTCCGTGTTACGGACAAGGATAGGACTGTTCTATTATGGCCCGGACGTTCCATTCCACAAAATCTGAAACGCACACGGCCATTTTCTGTGTTTTGCGGACACGCAAAAGCAGTGCCCCTGGCAGTTTACATTCGACAGGCAGAATAGCGTAGCATGCATCTCTATTCTATCTCTATAAGCCACCACCAGGAGGAGCTTCAGGAGGCACTGCTTGAGAAATGTAGTTGGCGGACCATTTGAATGCCCATCCATGTCATGCATAGATTGGTTTTAGTGGACAAAAACTTTCTAGCTCCTAGAGGTGCCTTGAATGGGCAACCCCTGTCTATGCTGTCCTAACAAGACATATGGGCTGGGTTTGACTTCATGTGACAATCTTTTTAAGGCACCGTATATCTGTTCACCTTCTTATATGTTTGTCAGCTGTTGTCTTCATCTTTTATTATTATTTCATTATCAGATATACTTTCCCTTTAAGTGATTAATTTATGGCAGCAGCCATCTTGACTGAGCTATAGAAACAGCATTTGCTTAGATGTGTTTTATAGAAGCCACATTAATTGACTTTTATGGGAAACTCTAGTGAGATCATCAGTCATGACAAGACAAGGAAGGAAAGAGGAAGTGAGCTGACCACCTCATGTAAGCCATACCTGTGATGATAATGAGATGACTGCTGACTCTACACCCCACTGCACACAGCACAAGCTGAAAGGTGACAGGAAGTATTATAGAGACCGATATGAGTTGTAGGCTAGAATGTTGATGCTAAGAGAAAACAAAAAAATTACTGGGTATACAAATACTAAAATAGGTAAATCTCAACCACTAAGGCTGGTTTCACACAAGCGAGTTCAACGCCAATGGCCAATGATGTCCCCTACTTAGATAAGGTGGGGTATAGTACCATAATCCCTAGACCTTGCATCGCAGCCCTAGATCAAACGGGGTAGACGTGATAATGATGCGCAGACAGTGCACAACATCCAAAAATGTATTGCAGCTTACCCCATCATCATATTAGGGCTGACAATGCCACTGTAGTTATTCAGATACCGGTAATTGGCTAGTTGTCAAATTAATTGTGTGATTGAACAATTAACGAACACGTGTTTATGGTAGACGAAAGTCTGCCAATGCTGAACAGTTATGGCGTTGCCTTAAATATTGGCCCTTTGGGATTCCCAGCCCACATTGTCAAATCCCCATCAGACCTCAGATCAGCCCACATTGTCAGACCCCCATCAGACCTCAGATCAGCCCACATTGTCAGACCCCCATCAGAATTCAGATCAGCCCACATTGTCAGACCCCCATCAGACCTCAGATCAGCCCACATTGTCAGACCCCCCCATCAGACCTCAGATAAGTCCACATTGTCAGACCCCCCCATCAGACCTCAGATAAGTCCACATTGTCAGACCCCCATCAGACCTCAGATCAGCCCTCATTGTCAGACCCCCCATCAGACCTCAGATCAGCCCACATTGTCAGCCCCCCATCAGACCTCAGATCAGCCCACATTGTCAGACCCCCATCAGACCTCAGATCAGTCCTCATTGTCAAACCCCCATCAAACCTCAGATCAGCCCACATTGTCAGACCCCCTTTAGACCTCAGATCACCCATATTGTCAGACCCCCATCAGACCTCAGATCAGCCCACATTGTCAGACCCCATCAGACCTCAGATCAGCCCTCATTGTCAGACCCCCCATCATACCTCAGATCAGCCCACATTGTCAGACCCCCCATCAGACCTCAGATCAGCCACATTGTCAGACCCCCCATCAGACCTCAGATCAGCCCACATTGTCAGACCCCTCCATCAGACCTCAGATCAGCCCACATTGTCAGACCCCCATCAGACCTCAGATCAGCCCACCTTGTCAGACCCCCATCAGACCTCAGGTCAGCCCACATTGTCAGACCCCCATCAGACCTCAGATCAGCCCACATTGTCAGACCCCCCCATCAGACCTCAGATCAGCCCACATTGTCAGACCCCCCCATCAGACCTCAGATCAGCCCACATTGTCAGACCCCCCATCAGACCTCAGATCAGCCCTCATTGTCAGACCCCCATCAGACTTCAGATCAGCCCACATTGTCAGACCCCCATCAGACCTCAGATCAGCCCACATTGTCAGACCCCCCATCAGACCTCAGATAAGTCCACATTGTCAGAACCCCCATCAGACCTCAGATCAGCCCTCATTGTCAGACCCCCACATCAGACCCTCAGATCAGCCCACATTGTAAGCCCCCCATCAGACCTCAGATCAGCCCACATTGTCATACCCCCATCAGACCTCAGATCAGTCCTCATTGTCAAAACCCCCCATCAAACCCTCAGATCAGCCCACATTGTTCAGACCCCCTTTAGACCTCAGATCAGCCCATATTGTCAGACCCCCATCAGACCTCAGATCAGCCCACATTGTCAGACCCCCATCAGACCTCAGATCAGCCCTCATTGTCAGACCCCCATCAGACCTCAGATCAGCCCACATTGTCAGACCCCCCCATCAGACCTCAGATCAGCCACATTGTCAGACTTCCATCAGACCTCAGATCAGCCCACATTGTCAGACCCCCATCAGACCTCAGACCAGCCCTCATTGTCAGACCCCCCATCAGACCTCAGATCAGCCCACATTGTCAGACCCCCATCAGATCTCCGATCAGCCCACATTTGTTCAGACCCCCATCAGGCCTCAGATCAGCCCTCATTGTCAGACCTCCATCAGACCTCAGATCAGCCCTCATTGTCAGACCCCCCCATCATATCTTAGATCAGCCCACATTGTCAGACCCCCCATCAGGCCTCAGATCAGCCCTCATTGTCAGACCCCCCATCAGACCTCAGATCAGCCCACATTGTCAGACCCCATCAGATCTCGATCAGCCCACATTGTCAGACCCCCATCAGGCCTCAGATCAGCCCTCATTGTCAGACCTCCATCAGACCTCAGATCAGCCCTCATTGTCAGACCCCCCCATCATATCTTAGATCAGCCCACATTGTCAAGACCCCCCATCAGACCTCAGATAAGTCCCACATTGTCAGACCCCCATCAGACCTCAGATCAGCCCTCATTGTCAGACCCCCCCATCAGACCTCAGATCAGCCCACATTGTCAGCCCCCCTCAGCACCTCAGATCAGCCCACATTGTCAGACCCCCATCAGACCTCAGATCAGTCCTCATTGTCAAACCCCCATCAAACCTCAGATCAGCCACATTGTCAGACCCCCTTTAGACCTCAGATCAGCCCATATTGTCAGACCCCCATCAGACCTCAGATCAGCCCACATTGTCAGACCCCCATCAGACCTCAGATCAGCCTCATTGTCAGACCCCCCATCAGACCTCAGATCAGCCCACATTGTCAGACCCCCCATCAGACCTCAGATCAGCCCACATTGTCAGACCCCCCATCAGACCTCAGATCAGCCCACATTGTCAGACCCCTCCATCAGACCTCAGATCAGCCCACATTGTCAGACCCCCATCAGACCTCAGATTCAGCCCACCTTGTCAGACCCCCATCAGACCTCAGGTCAGCCCACATTGTCAGACCCCCATCAGACCTCAGATCAGCCCACATTGTCAGACCCCCCCATCAGACCTCAGATCAGCCCACATTGTCAGACCTCCCCATCAGACCTCAGATCAGCCCACATTGTCAGACCCCCCCATCAGACCTCAGATCAGCCCTCATTGTCAGACCCCCATCAGACTTCAGATCAGCCCACATTGTCAGACCCCCATCAGACCTCAGATCAGCCCACATTGTCAGACCCCCCATCAGACCTCAGATAAGTCCACATTGTCAGACCCCCCCATCAGACCTCAGATAAGTCCACATTGTCAGACCCCCATCAGACCTCAGATCAGCCCTCATTGTCAGACCCCCCCATCAGACCTCAGATCAGCCCACATTGTCAGCCCCCCATCAGACCTCAGATCAGCCCACATTGTCATACCCCCATCAGACCTCAGATCAGTCCTCATTGTCAAACCCCCATCAAACCTCAGATCAGCCCACATTGTCAGACCCCCTTTAGACCTCAGATCAGCCCATATTGTCAGACCCCCATCAGACCTCAGATCAGCCCACATTGTCAGACCCCCATCAGACCTCAGATCAGCCCTCATTGTCAGACCCCCCATCAGACCTCAGATCAGCCCACATTGTCAGACCCCCCATCAGACCTCAGATCAGCCCACATTGTCAGACCTCCATCAGACCTCAGATCAGCCCACATTGTCAGACCCCCATCAGACCTCAGACCAGCCCTCATTGTCAGACCCCCCCATCAGACCTCAGATCAGCCCACATTGTCAGACCCCCATCAGATCTCCGATCAGCCCACATTGTCAGACCCCCATCAGGCCTCAGATCAGCCCTCATTGTCAGACCTCCATCAGACCTCAGAATCAGCCCTCATTGTCAGACCCCCCCATCATATCTTAGATCAGCCCACATTGTCAGACCCCATCAGACCTCAGATAAGTCCACATTGTCAGACCCCCATCAGACCTCAGATCAGCCCTCATTGTCAGACCCCCCCATCAGACCTCAGATCAGCCCACATTGTCAGCCCCCATCAGACCTCAGATCAGCCCACATTGTCAGACCCCCATCAGACCTCAGATCAGTCCTCATTGTCAAACCCCCATCAAACCTCAGATCAGCCCACATTGTCAGACCCCCTTTAGACCTCAGATCAGCCCATATTGTCAGACCCCCATCAGACCTCAGATCAGCCCACATTGTCAGACCCCCATCAGACCTCAGATCAGCCCTCATTGTCAGACCCCCCCATCAGACCTCAGATCAGCCCACATTGTCAGACCCCCCATCAGACCTCAGATCAGCCCACATTGTCAGACCCCCCATCAGACCTCAGATCAGCCCACATTGTCAGACCCCTCCATCAGACCTCAGATCAGCCCACATTGTCAGACCCCCATCAGACCTCAGATCAGCCCACCTTGTCAGACCCCCATCAGACCTCAGGTCAGCCCACATTGTCAGACCCCCATCAGACCTCAGATCAGCCCACATTGTCAGACCCCCCCCATCAGACCTCAGATCAGCCCACATTGTCAGACCCCCCCATCAGACCTCAGATCAGCCCACATTGTCAGACCCCCCATCAGACCTCAGATCAGCCCTCATTGTCAGACCCCCATCAGACTTCAGATCAGCCCACATTGTCAGACCCCCATCAGACCTCAGATCAGCCCACATTGTCAGACCCCCCCATCAGACCTCAGATAAGTCCACATTGTCAGACCCCCCCATCAGACCTCAGATAAGTCCACATTGTCAGACCCCCCATCAGACCTCAGATCAGCCCTCATTGTCAGACCTCCATCAGACCTCAGATCAGCCCACATTGTCAGACCCCCCATCAGACCTCAGATCAGCCCTCATTGTCAGACCCCCCCATCAGACCTCAGATCAGCCCACATTGTCAGCCCCCCATCAGACCTCAGATCAGCCCACATTGTCATACCCCCATCAGACCTCAGATCAGTCCTCATTGTCAAACCCCCATCAAACCTCAGATCAGCCCACATTGTCAGACCCCCTTTAGACCTCAGATCAGCCCATATTGTCAGACCCCCATCAGACCTCAGATCAGCCCACATTGTCAGACCCCCATCAGACCTCAGATCAGCCCTCATTGTCAGACCCCCATCAGACCTCAGATCAGCCCACATTGTCAGACCCCCATCAGACCTCAGATCAGCCCACATTGTCAGACCTCCATCAGACCTCAGATCAGCCCACATTGTCAGACCCCCATCAGACCTCAGACCAGCCCTCATTGTCAGACCCCCCCATCAGACCTCAGATCAGCCCACATTGTCAGACCCCCATCAGATCTCCGATCAGCCCACATTGTCAGACCCCCATCAGGCCTCAGATCAGCCCTCATTGTCAGACCTCCATCAGACCTCAGATCAGCCCTCATTGTCAGACCCCCCATCATATCTTAGATCAGCCCACATTGTCAGACCCCCATCAGGCCTCAGATCAGCCCTCATTGTCAGACCTCCCATCAGACCTCAAATCATCCCTCATTGTCAGCTCCTACACCTCCGGCAGAAGTCGTGCTCCCCTGTCTTCCCGGCCTGCACTGCTCTGTCACCTGACTGCATGCAGCATCAGGTAATAGTGTGCACACTACGTCCTGACACTGATGCTGGTCAGGACAGTGAAGCGCCGGCCCCTGGAAGGAATGAGGGTGAGTACCACAAGCGCTTGCAGCACTTCTCTCCCTGCTCCCGGCACCTTATTCATACTATTGAGCGCTTGCATAATGGAAGCGTTCACTAGTTTTCGCTTTATAAGACACACAGCCATTTCCCCCCCACTTTTGGGGGGAAAAAGTGCGTCTTATAAACCGAAAAATACGGTAGATAGTGACATGGAAAATTACAAAAAAATAACGTAACAAATATTTTCCACTTTCTGACGATAGATTTTAACGGCAGAGCACCCTACAACGACTTCATTGTCAAAGCAGCTCTGCAATTGAACTCATTAATTTTAAGATGTATATTTCAGCAGAAAAGGAAAAGAAAACTACATTTGCGGGAATAAATGAGCCAGGTCTTTCTAGCATGAACACAAAAAAACTGAAAGTTTCAGCAATTTTTATGGTCCTTTCATAAAAACTTTTACATAAAAAGGGATCAAAATGTCTAAAATGTTTCACATTTATCATCCCCTGTGACATTTTACCGAAGGCTGGGTAATAACCTGGGGGTGCGTGAAAATGATACATTGTATAAGTTTCACTACAGATGCCTTTATGTAACAAGCTATGAGACCCTGAGAAAGAAAATATCAATTTTCTCATCACGAAAATCTCCCATGATCATTAACTGTACATTCCTGCAGAGCTATAGGATTAATAATTTATCTATTGACAAAATTGATTGAAGTCTACGATACCGGGCTGCTCACGCCTCGTCAAAGACGCTCGTTACTTTGATACCAGACAAGAAGTCAACGAGGATCAAAGCATTTTAACACTTACACTTGGGTAGCGCAAAATAAAGATTTCCCTTCCTATCACCTACAAGCACTAGAGACAGGAGTTTTGTAGCTCTTTTAAGCTTGTTGAAAGAAATCTCTTCATTCCTCCTCGGAGCCTCTGGTCTAGTGTCAAAGTTAATACTCATGAAACATTTAAAGATGTCTCTGTGTTCTGCTTCCAGGATGTCTAACTCCTTGAAATCCAAGTAAATCATCATTAAGAAAAATGACAGGTCTGATTTCAGGAGCTCAAGAAACAGAAAAGCTGAGACGCTCGTCAAATAAAATGATGGCGCTCAGCACCTCCAGACGACTTTGTTCCATGTTGGTTTTTAAATCTTCTTTCTTTTCACCTTTGAAATCTTAGCTTCTTTTTTTTCTTATCTTGTGATACAGTTATGTATGAAGACTTTGCGTGGCTCTAATCTTCTGCAAATTCGCAAAGTGTAGAATTTTTTGAAAACTTTTTTATTTTTTACTTTGATGAAGTTACAAATTCTTTCCGGAAAGAGTAATAGGTCCACGGAACAGCCTTTTTAGATGTGAAAAAGGGTTTTAATGGACTAGAAAACATGGCTGCTCTTCTCAGCTCCATATTAGCCGATCATTTGGGTCATATGGGGTATTGCAGCTCAACGCCATTTATTCAGCAGAACCCTTAGGAATGTGCTGTTTCTGGAAAACGCAACCATGTTTTTCTAATTATGTACAACCCCTTTTAAGACCTAGGGCAATTTTGCGTAATAGATGCGGCCCCGTTCACTTCAATGGCCGGCATGGGATCTTGCCGAGCCACGGCTCCACAAGAAAAAATAGAACATGTCCTATTCTTGTCTGCAATAGCGGACAGGAATAGGCATTTTGAACGGGATGCCGGGCGGTGTGTTCTGCAAATTGCGGATCCTCATTTTTGTGGACCTACAATACCGTGGCCGTCTGAACGGCCCCTAAAGGTTCATACACACTTGCAATATGGCTCTGTGCTGTAGGGTGCTGTAATATGGTAATGGCTTCCATAAAGCAAGGGGTCATACTGTGCCTCTGATTATGGGAATGCATTTGGAGATATTTTTCTGTTGGATTGCATGGCATCACATCACATGCAGTATGTGCAGAGGTATTCTACCCTTTAAATGTCCCAGATCTGTCACCTGTATGGAGGTGTTCACCATTATTATTGCCAGATATGTGTCACGAGTGGGCTTGCGTCTGGTATCAGACGTTCTGCGCGGCTTTCAAAAGTGACATAATTTGACATGCTTTTCCCTTGGTTTGGTTGCTGTTTACCACACCCCTTCCCCTCAGCTGTTGTGGCTGTGGTAATTATCTTTCTCCTATTTACCCCTTCCTCTCCCAGTATTCCTTGCGGTTTATACTTTCTGCCTACTTTGTAGTGTGTGGTGTGGATCTTGGCTGAGATCCGGTTGCTGCGATATCTGCTTTAAGATAAGTGACATTTTCCCTTTTGTGGTTTTCCTTCTGTAGTCTCCTGTTCGTCCTTACTCTTGGAGGAACGGGTTTACTCTTTCTTGTCACTAGCTGCAGGGTTTTCTAGGGTGCATTTATTATTAGGTTCCTGTGTATGAACTCTCCTACCACCCAGGCTTGTTCATACTGGTAGTCAGTCAGGGCCTAGTTTCAGGGTTCCCTGCAGGAGGTGACCAGTTCCCTGGTTTTGTCTGTTCCCATCCCTCGTACGCTCGGTGTGGCTATTCCCTCCACACCAGAGCGTGACATTATAAACCGCCAAAACAAAAATTTATGTCATTTTTGTGCTGACATGGATGCTATTGCTGCTCTGGCTGAACAGCTGCAGGGACTCAGTTTGGAGGTGGCTGACATCCGCAACCAGATTCAGAGACCACAGGCTGGTTCTGGGGATGCTGAGTGTCAGGCCTGTTTGGAGCCTAAGGTCCCCCTCGCGGATAGATTTTCTGGGGAACGTGATAATTTTGTTCTATTTAGGGAGGCGTGCAAATTGTATTTCAGACTGCGTCCACATTCTTCTGGTAATGAGGAACAGAAGGTTGGTGTGGTCATCTCGCTGCTTAAAGGGGATGCGCAGTCATGGGCCTTTTCTCTGCCGATCGGATCGCAGTCTCTCCGGCCAGTAGATGAATTTTTCAAGGCTTTAGGGATTATCTATGATGACCCGGATCATATCTCCCTGGCTGAGCCCCAGATACGTGACCTTTGTCAGGGTGAGCGGCCGGTTGAGATTTATTGCTCTGAGTTTCGGAGGTGGGCGACCAATACTGAATGGAACGATCCGGCTTTACGTAGCCAATTCTGTCAAGGTTTGTCTGAAAGGCTGAAGGACGCTTTGGCCTTTCAGGAAACCCCTGTGTCTTTGGAAGCCGCTATGTCTCTTGCTGTGCGCATGGATAGGCGCCTGAGAGAGCGATCTAGGGGCCCCCGCTCTCAGGACGTACTATCACATAGTGTACCAGCTTCCTATGACACTTTGGGTGAATATTCCCCTAGGTTGATGTCAGGGGATGAACCTATGCAATTAGGGGGAGCCACTCCTGTTTCCACCCGTAAACATCTTGGTAATAAAAAGGGTGTGTGTTTTTTCTGTGGTCAGAAAGGACACTTTATCAATGTATGTCCATGCTTCCTATCTCTAAAAGAGAGAAAAGAAAAGGGGGCGTTGAATTCTCATCTCATTCTTGGTGGGGTGGGTAGGGAGACTGAAAATGTGCATTTGTCTTCATCCTGCAGTACCTGTATTCTCCTGACTGCCGAGGTGGCGCTAGAGTCAAAGGTTGTGAAAATTGAGGTGTTTATTGACAGCGGGGCAGGGGTGAACTTGATTGATGCTCAGTTTGTCCGTATGCATGGATTGTCACCAAGTTCTTTGGATAAGAGGATTTCTCTGTTTGCCATTGATTCTGCACCTCTATCTCAGAAGTGTTTGTCTCAGATGGTGCATGATATCAAATTAAGACTGGGTGAATTTCATCAGGAGCTTATTTCATGTTTTGTGTTGGAAGGTCTTCCTGCTCCTGTGGTTCTGGGTTTACCGTGGTTAAGCAAACATAATCCGTCCATTGACTGGCATACTAGACAAATTGTGGATTGGGGCGATTATTGTGTTGACAATTGCCTTAATACATCTTTTTCTGCTTTAACCACTAAGACTCTTCCTTCTTTTATATTGGATTTCTCTGATGTATTTTCTGAAGGTGGATGCCAGGATTTACCCCCTCACCGGGAATACGATTGTCCTATCAATCTTATCCCTGGAGCAAAATTGCCCAAATCTAGGCTGTATAACCTTTCTGGGCCTGAGAGAACGGCCATGAAGGCCAACGGAATATTGCTGAGAGTTTGGCTAAAGGACATATTAGGCCTTCCAAATCTCCTGTGGCAGCAGGGTTCTTTTTTGTTAAGAAAAAGGACGGAACCCTTAGGCCATGTCTGGATTTCCATGAACTCAATAGGATTACTGTCCATGATCCGTACCCTTTGATTCCTGACTTGTTTAACCAGATTGTGGATGCCAAGGTGTTCTCCAAGTTGGACTTAAGGGGGGCATATAATCTGGTCAGGATCAAAGAAGGGGATGAATGGAAGACGGCCTTTAACACTCCTGAGGGCCACTTTGAGAACCTGGTCATGCCTTTTGGGTTGACCAATGCTCCTGCTGTCTTCCAGCATTTTGTTAATGACATTTTTCATCATCTTGTGGGGAGGTTTGTAGTCGTGTATTTGGATGACATACTAATCTATTCTCCAGATATTGTGACACATCAGGATCACGCGAGATAACAAGTTGTATGCAAAATTAGAGAAATGTGTTTTTGCTGTACATGAGGTGCAATTCTTAGGATACCTGCTTTCATCTTCAGGTTTTCGTATGGATCCAGAGAAGGTCTGTGCTGTTCTGAACTGGGACCGACCTGAAAATCTGAAGGCTCTTATGCGATTTTTGGGGTTCACCAACTATTACCGAAAATTTATTAAGAACTATTCGACTATAGTTAAACCCTTAACTGACATGACTAAGAAAGGGACGGATGTCTCAGTGTGGTCTGTTGCAGCGTTGCAAGCCTTCTCCGCTGTGAAGGAGTGCTTTTCTTCTGCCCCTATATTGGTGTGTCACAACCTTTCATTGTGGAGGTTGACACATCCGATGTGGGGGTAGGAGCTGTGTTATCACAGGGCCCGTCACCTGGTAAATGGCGCCCATGTGCTTTTTTTTCAAAAAAACTCTCTGCGGCGGAGAGAAATTATGATGTGGGTAACAGAGAGTTACTGGCCATTAAGTTGACTTTTGAGGAATGGTGTCATTGGTTGGAAGGGGCAATTCACCCAATCACGGTATTCACTTATCACAAAAATCTGGCTTACCTGTAATCGGCTAAACGACTTAATCCGAGGCAGGCCAGATGGTTTTTGTTCTTCACCAGATTCAATTTCATTGTCACATATCGTCCTGGGGTTAAGAATGTGAAGGCGGATGCCTTGTCATGTAGTTTTCCCGGAGGTGGTGATTTTAAAGATCCGAGCTCTATACTGTCTGAAGGAGTGGTGATATCCGCTCTTTACCCTGATCTTGAGGCTAAAGTGCTTGAGGCCCAGGGAGATGCACCGGAGTCTTTCCCTCCTGGGAAGTTGTTTGTTCCTTCTGATTTGCGTCATAAGGTGTTTGAGGAGCATCATTCATCGGTGCTTGCGGGACACCCTGGGAGTAAATCCACTGTCGACCTCATCTCTCGTAGATTCTGGTGGCCAGGGCTGCGTAAGTGTGTTGAGGACTATGTGTCAGCCTGTGGTGCGCTAAGGTGACACATACTCGACCTACTGGACCCCTACTTCCATTACTCATCCCGTCTAGACCATGGACTCACCTATCCATGGACTTCATCACTGATCTGCCTGAGTCATCTGGTAAGACAGTTATTCTGGTGGTTGTAGATCGTTTTAGTAAAATGGCGCACTTTATTGCATTACCCGGACTCCCCAATGCTAAAACTCTTGCACAAGTGTTTGTTGACCACATTGTGAAACTTCATGGCATTGCCACTGACGTGGTCTCTGATCGTGGGACTCAGTTTGTGTCCAGATTCTGGAGGTCATTCTGTATTCGGCTCGGGGTACAACTGTCTTTTTCCTCTGCCTTTCATCCCCAGACGAATCGACAGACTGAGCGTACCAATCAGATCTGGAGACTTACTTGAGATGTTTTGTCTCTGAGAACCAGGAGGAGTGGTCCTCGTTTTTGTCTCTGGCAGAGTTTGCCATAAATAATCGCAGACAGGACTCCACTGGTAAGTCACCATTTTTTGGTGCATATGGCTTTCACCCGCAGTTTGGCACATTTTCTGGTTCTGATACTTCTGGTATTCCTGAGGAAGAACGTTTTTCGTCATCATTGTCTTCTATATGGCGAAAAATTCAAAATAACTTGATAAATATGGGTAACAAGTACAAACGTGTGGCTGACAGGAGACGTATGAATGGTCCGGACCTAAGTGTGGGTGATTCTGTGTGGCTGTCTACTAGGAACATTAAGTTGAAAGTTCCTTCTTGGAAGTTGGGTCCAAGATTTATTGGCCCATATAAGATCATGGCCATTATTAATCCTGTAGCATTTCGTCTTGAACTTCCTCAGGCCCTGAAAATCCATAATGTGTTTCACAGATCTTTGTTGAAGAGATATTTTGAACCTCTGGAGCCATCTCCCTTGCCACCCGCGCCTGTCTTGGTGGATGGTAATTTGGAATTCCAGATTGTCAAGATCATTGATTCTCGAGTTCTCCGTGGGACTCTTCAATATCTTGTTCATTGGAAGGGTTATGGTCCTGAGGAGAGGTCATGGGTACCGGCATCTGACGTGAATGCCAGCCATTTGGTGAAAGCCTTTCACAGGTGTCATCCTGATAAAGTTGGTCCTGAGTGCCCGGAGGTCACCCGTAAAAGGGGAGGTAATGTCAAGAGAGGGCTTGCGTCTGGCATCAGACGTTCTGCGCGGCTTTCAAAAGTGACATAATTTGACATGTTTTCCCCTTGGTTTGGTTGCTGTTTACCACACCTCTTCCCCTCAGCTGTTGTGGCTGTGGTAATTGTCTTTCCTCTATTTATTCCTTCTTCTCCCAGGATTCACTGCGGTTTATACTTTCTGCCTACTTTGTAGTGTGTGGTGTGGATCTCGGGTGAGATCCGGTTACTGTGATATCTGCTTTAAGATAAGTGACTTTTTCCCTTTTGTGGTTTTCCTTCTGGAGTCTCCTGTTCGTCCTTACTCTTGGAGGAACGGGTTGACTCTTTCCTGTGTCACTAGCTGCAGGGTTCTTTAGGGTGAATTGATTATTAGGTTCCTGTGTATGAACTCTCCTACAACTAAGGCTTGTTCATACTGGTAGTCAGTCAGGGCCTAGTTTCAGGGTTCCCTGCAGGAGGTGACCGTTTCCCTGGTTTTGGTCTTTTCCCTTCCCTCGTACGCTTGGTGTGGCTATTCCCTCCACACCAGAGCGTGACAATATGGCACCCAATTGATCATCATATGACTTTCGTGTATGGAGTTATTCTCTTGTACATATGGCACCTGATGGACCATCATATGACTGTATGGAGGTATACTCCCCTAACATCTCCTACCTATGGAGTGTTGTCTAGTATTAATGTAATTTTACTTGCGCAGACATTAATGTGCCATTACTAAAAAGCAGTAGAAAAATAGCGATATTAAAAACATTTATGCATAAATAAAAAATGTAAACACATAAAAATGTAAACAGTAAATAAAACAGAAATAAAATCAGAAATCCTTGGCTCCAAGACAAAGAGGATGTCATTATGGACACCTATCAGTCACAGCAGGATGATGTCAAGGTCACCTCTGAGTCTGACAACATGCCTTGGAGCCAAGGATTTCTGATTCCTCTTGCTCCTCCTCCTTGCAACCCTAGAGAAGCCTTTCAGTTGCATCCTCTCTGTCATCACTGCCCCCTTCTAATGTGCCATTCTTTTCCCTAAGAAGAGGCAACAAAACATGTGCCATGTGCTGTGGAAGATACTCAAGAAAATCTCCCAGTTGACGACTTGTGTGAGAACAGTCAGCTTTTGGACTGCCATGAGGTGGAGGTTCAGATGGAGGCAGGGAACCCATGCATAGTTGTGTTAGTGGTGGTGGTGGTCGTAGTGGCACTTGTAGCCATGGTGGTGGTGGCAGTGGTAGTGACAGTAGCACTCTGTTCACATACAGAGTAGGGAATTGAGAGAGGGGCCAAGGGCCATAATGACATATCACTAACGTACATATCAGTCTGATAAAAGTGACTTGGAGGGTGATGATTCCGATAACGATGATTGTATGTTGGACAAGAACTTGGAGCCAGATCGGAGTGCTGATAAGGAAGTAACAGCAGAGGCCTGAAGCTCCCAAATCTACATGTTTTGAGCCTGTGGGCGCAGGCTCAAAACATGCCAGAGCTAAGCCAAGCTCGGCTGCTTCTAGCTCTTTGCAGAGTGTGTATCATCCATCTGGATTTTTTATCCACATTGCTGGAAGACAAAAGCACTGACTTGTGCAAGATCTAAGCTGCGGGCATTCAAACACAAATATAGGCACCACAGCTCTATTGAACTATAAGATGCGACATCACCAGTTACTGTGGGAAAATCGAAATGACCGCCAGCTAGCACAACAATAGTTTACTCCTTCTCCCAACATCCTTTGTGGCAGCTAGGCCACATCCTCATGCAGTACAGTGTTCTTGTCATAATCATCAACACTTACTACTTCTTCTGCTCAGACTACTCCTACTACTTCTACTACTCCGCTATGTCATCAGCCATTGATAATGCATTGTGTGGCCAGAAGAGGAGCTCTATATGGTAAGTAATCTGCTTGTGCGGAAGCTTAATTCCCACCTGACTACGTTTCTGGCAGTTCGGTCGCTGCTGTACCCCTTACTGGATTCTGCTGCCTTTAGGAAGCTGATTCCGTGTACTTGGCCTCGCTAATAGATACCAAGCCATGTACTGTCACATACTGGAGAATGTGGGCTTCTTGCAATTCTCACTGTGCAGCAAGGTGCATGCCATGGTGGACACCTGGAGCAGCTGTTATGAGCAGGGACAGTACATGTCTTTCATGGCGCACTGGATCAATGTTTTGTGCGGCAAGGCAGTTCCACAGCAACAAGGCCAGGTTCTGTTGACACCTTCACATTTGTGTCTCTCTGGTTCTCAACCCACATGCTTAAAGGGGTATTCCAGTAAAGTAACATAATTTTTGAAAAACTGCATTAAGGCTGCAAGCCGTGACCCAACCAGAACCCATACCTATACATATAACCAGAACCCATACCTGTACATATAACCAGAACCTATACCTGTACATATAACCAGAACTCATACCTGTACATATAACCAGAGCCCATACCTGTACATATAACCAGAACCCATACCTGTACATATAACCAGAGCCCATACCTGTACATATAACCAGAACCCATACCTGTACATATAACCAGAACCTATACATATAACCAGAACCCATACCTATACACATAACCAGAACCCATACCTGTACATATAACCAGAACCCATACCTGTACATATAACCAGAACCCATACCTGTACATATAACCAGAACCCATACCTGTACATATAACCAGAACCCATACCTGTACATATAACCAGAACCCATACCTATACATATAACCAGAACCCATACCTATACATATAACCAGAACCCATACCTGTACATATAACCAGAACCCATATCTTACATATCAGAACCATACCTACATAAACCAGAACCCATACCGTACATAACCAGAACCCATACCTGTACATATAACCAGAAACCCATACCTGTACATATAACCAGAACCCTACCTGTACATATAACCAGAACCCATACCTGTACATATAACCAGAACCCATACCTTACATATAACCAGAACCCATACCTGTACATATAACCAGAACCCATACCTGTACATATAACCAGAACCCATACCTGTACATATAACCAGAACCCAACCTGTACATATAACCAGAACCCATACCTGTACTATAACCAGAACCCATACTATACATATACCAAACCCATACCATTACATATAACCAGAACCCATACCTGTACATGTAACCAGAACCCATCCCTATACATATAACCAAGAACCCATACCTGTAACCATATAACAAGCAACCCATACCTGTACATCATAACCAGAACCCATACCTGTACATATAACAAGAACCCATCACCTGTACATATAACAAGAACCCATACCTGTACATATAACCAGAACCCATACCTGTACATATAACCAGAACCCAATACCTTACATATAACCAGAACCCATATCTATTACATATAACCAGAACCCATACCTTACATAAACAGAACCCATACTTACTATAACCAGAACCCATACCTGTACATATAACAGAACCCATACCTGTACATATAACCAGAACCCATACCTGTACATATAACCAGAACCCATATCTATACATATAACCAGAACCCATACCTGTACATTTAACCAGAACCCATACTATACATATAACCAGAACCCATACCTGTACATATAACCAGAACCCATACCTGTACATATAACCAGACCCATACCTTACATATAACCAGAACCATACCTTACATATAACCAGAACCCATACTGTACATATAACAGAACCCATATCTATACATATAACCAGAACCCATACCTGTACATTTAACCAGAGCCCATACCTGTACATATAACCAGAATCCATACCTGTACATATAACCAGAACCCACACCTGTACATATAACAAGAACCCATACCTGTACATATAACCAGAACCCATACCTTTACATAGAACCAGAACCCATACCTGTACATATAACCAGAACCCATACATGTACATATAACCAGAACCCATACCTGTACATATAACCAGAACCCATACCTATACATATAACCAGAGCTTCATTTTACCTTGAAATCCAATTTTCTAGCTCCCGTGTGGCCTGCAACACACTGAGAGCATCATGGCTCCTGATCTTCCCTCACAAAACTACAATCCCCACAATCCCTAGCTTTCCTGCTGTGAGTTTTTGCTTGTTCATGAGTGTTGATGATTACTGATTGGCTGCCTGATATCACAGTGCAGACATGCTCCCTCTACTGACCAATCAGCAGCACACTGACATTTAGCTAAAGAACTGATAGCAACACACCGAGCATGCTCGACCTGACAAAGGCTCAGAACTACAGGTCGAGGTCATGGTAACTTATGAGGAAACACAGTGGGTAGCAGAGGAAGAAAACATCTTTTATAACTACTGAACGGTAAATATGTGAAACTGACATTATATTAGGTAATAATTACTGATGATAAATTAGTTTAAAACATAGGTTACTTTTATGGTAACTGGAATACCCCTTTAACTGCCTAATGTACGTCCAACTCTATAGACATACGCCTGTCTCTAACAGAAGCAGAGAAGAGCATTGCTTCAACTCCCCCTCCTTCCTAGAAAATGTGTAAATTGAAGTGTTGCCTTGCAGTAGACTTGCTCAGCCTGGGCAAGAGAAGCCAAAGAGTCAATCACTTGCTAAAGTGCATCAAGCAGCAAATATCCCACCGGCTCGCAATTCCAAATGGTCAAAGTGGTCATAGACAATGGATGGAATATCACAGCCACACTACATTTGGGGGAAATAAAGCATGCTACCTGCATGCTGCTTTTTTAAAAATTACACTATCTTGCAGAGGTGATGACAGTGTCCAGGAGACATTTCAGCCATTCTTATGTGGCAAGGAACGCTCTCCTGGACTTGCAGCGACAGGACGCTTTGCCATTGCACTGTTTAATCTGCAACGTTGCAACTTGGTGGAATTCCACCTTTCATGTGCAGGAGCGTCAGTACGAGTAGCATGAATAATTTTGTCATGCACCAGACCACTTCAGTAGGGAGCATGTGTTTTTTGAGGTTAGGCAGTAACAGCTAATCAAAGACACCTGCCGCGTACTTAGGCTCTTCAAAGAGGCCACCAGATTTGTCAGTAGGGAGAACTGCAGAATCAGCAATGTCATCCTCATATTTATCTTAGAGCCGACACTGATGCTGATGAATGAAGGGACGTAGAAGAACAGCTTACGCAATTTGCTGGACACCCTGTATTTGTTGGGGACCCATTGAGAAAGTCCCATGGAGGAAGAAAAGAAGGATGAGGAGCTATCACTGGAGGAGGAGTCACTTATGCAGGAGGGGGATCCTCTCAGTGAGGGGGCAGAGCCAGAAAGAACTGGGTGCTCAGGCATGCTTGTGAGAATGGCAAGTTGTATGCTTGCTTGCTCGCTTATGAAATGACAGGCATATCATTGACAGCAATGGGTCTTATGATTACTGGATGGCCATGCTTTTAGACCCTCGCTATCTAAGGAAAATAAGGGAACATTTTCCTGTTGTTCATAGGGAGGCCAAATTAAGTTATTACAGGAAACGTAGTGTACGCAGCTTGCCGCAGATTTCGTCTAGCAGATGCTCACCATTTCTGCTACCACAAGGAGCAGCAGCCAGTTCAGTCTCCTTGATATGATGGAACAGGCCCCAGGCTCAGGCAAATAAACCAACAAACACAGACCTACTGCCTAAGCACCTAGGTTCAGTCCTACCTGGACGCTGTCCTGTCTCCAATGCATACATTGTTCCTTGACCCTATGGACTCCTGGGCTTGCATATTGGAACACTGGCTGAAGTATGTTCTCTCTTGCCCAGCCTCCAGTGGCATCTTAGAAAGGGTTTCAGTGTGGCAGGTGGCGTGGTGACACCCAAATGGACTAAATGCCTGCCTACCATCATGTCCTGTACCTTATGGCTGCCACTGTTGCCATCATGCCACTGCCACTGTCTGTCTTCCTGCCAACCATTACATTGCACATTGTATAGCTGATGCTGCTTCCAACATTGTGCCACTGCTGCTGTCTGCCTGCCTACTCTAATGTTCTGTACCTTATGGCTGCCACTGTTGCCATCATGCCACTGCCACTGTCTGTCTGCTTGCCTACCATTAAATTCCACTTTGTATAGCTGATGCTGCTTCCAACATTGTGCCACTGCTGCTGTCTGCCTGCCTACTATAATGTTC
Source organism: Rhinella marina (assembly GCA_900303285.1). NCBI lineage: Eukaryota > Metazoa > Chordata > Amphibia > Anura > Bufonidae > Rhinella > Rhinella marina. The sequence continues at coordinate 28,440 of ONZH01003847.1, forward strand.
TGCACCATAAGACTGCAGATGCTATTCCCTGATGCCAATCCCCCTACTGCCTCTTCCATTACCCTACTGCCATTAGCATTACCCCTACCCGTGTTATCACTACTACCACCCCTCATCACTCTGAAATTATTTGCTATTGATTTCATTCAACTCACTCAAGAGCTTAAAAGGGTTGCAAGAGGTGGAAGAGAGCAACAATTTGTAAAAATGTTTTTTTAAAAAACATAACGAAAAGATATAAAACTTGCTGGGAAACCTTAGAGTGTCATCTACCAATTTTCAGGCCAGTTGGAGCATATTTGATATGTGTAGAATCGATTCAGACACAAATACAGTTTTTTTGGAAACTAGGATTTAAAAAAATTCATCTTCAGTGCTGTACTATTCCCCTGTTTTAAACTTTCAGCAATCATTGTCTGCTCCTAAGATTATTTTGGGATAAACAATAAAAGTTAGCCTTTAATTATTCTACTTTCTGGCAGGTAGTGAGGTTCGTACATTGAGGGGCTGAGCCCGCTTTTATTGATGTGGGTTCTATTTATTTTATACTTGGAGATTTAAATAAATGCTGCCCCCATGTTATGAAATATACTTCTATATGAAACTACTGAAAGTTATTTTCAGCATTAATGACATATGACAAGTATAAAGTCACAGACCTGCTCAGGAAATCCAAGCAGATACTTATTTCAAAGGAATAGTATGTGACTTGTGCACTCCTTAAAGTCTTTTCCCAGAAGGAAACACGATTTCATTTCCAGCCGTGTTTCGCCGGAATGAAAGCTCTTGGGACGAGGGTCTTTATTTTTCATTTTAAATGTAGGTTTGAATTTTTCATGAGGACAAACCTCACTCTATAGAGAAAAGCTCCCACCAAGCACAGGACCTTCAAGATACAGGGCTTAATGATTGGAGGCAGAAGAAAGGAAACAGCTCTTGATGTGAACCAGAACCCGAGGGTGAGCAAGTGAAAGGAAAGTTTGGATAAAGATTAAAATTATATAAAAAAAAAGTTTATATTAAAGAATAATCGTTACTCAGGAGCATTTGCCCAGGTTACGGAATGCAGGCCATTGAAAATACGGACCACACAGGACACCACTAACTTCACTATTGGCAGTTATTGTCACAAGCAATAAAGAACCAGTGTTTGGCCAAAGTAAGGTGAAAAGGATATACTTTTTATTATTTACTTTTTCTCCATCCAGCTATATCCTCTGCTGTGTAATGTACTAACACTGCCTCCAACTTACAAGAATATATCTACTATAATACTGCTCCTATGTACAAGAATAAAATTGCTATAATACTGCCTCCTATGTACAAGAATAAAATTGCTATAATACTGCCTCCTATGTACAAGAATATAACTACTATAATACTGCTCCTATGTACAAGAATATAACTACTATAATACTGCTCCTATGTACAAGAATAAAATTGCTATAATACTGCCTCCTATGTACAAGAATATAACTACTATAATACTGCTCCCATGTACAAGAATATAACTACTATAATACTGCCTCCTATATACAAATATATAACTACTATGATACTGCTTCTATGTACAAGAATAAAACTGCTATAATACTGCCTCCTACGTACAAGAATAAAACTGCTATAATACTGCCTCCTATGTACAAAAATATAACTACTATAATACTGCCCCCTATGTACAAGAATATAACTACTATAATACTGCTCCTATGTACAAGAATATAACTACTATAATACTGCTCCTATGTACAAGAATATAACTACTATAATACTGCTCCTATGTACAGTACAAGAATATAAATACTATATTACTGCCTCCTATGTACAATAATATAACTACTATAATACTGCTCCTATGTACAAGAATATAATTACTATAATACTGCCTTCTATGTACAAGAATATAACTACTATGATACTGCTTCTATGTACAAGAATAAAACTGCTATAATACTGCCTCCTATGTACAAGAATAAAACTGCTATAATACTGCTTCCTATGTACAAAAATATAACTACTATAATACTGCCCCCTATGTACAAGAATATAACTACTATAATACTGCTCCTATGTACAAGAATATAACTACTATAATACTGCTCCTATGTACAATAATATAACTACTATAATACTGCTCCTATGTACAGTACAAGAATATAAATACTATATTACTGCCTCCTATGTACAAGAATATAACTACTATAATACTTCCTCCTATATACAAGAATATATCTACTATAATACTGCTCCTATGTACAAGAATATAATTACTATAATACTGCTCCTATGTACAAGAATATAATTACTATAATACTGCCTTCTATGTACAAGAATATAACTACTATAATACTGCCTCCTATGTGCAAGAATATAACTACTATAATACTGCTCCTATATACAAGACTATAACTACTATAATACTGCTCCTATGTACAAGAATATAACTACTATAATACTGCCTCCTATGTACAAGAATAGAGCTACTATAATACTGCTCCTATGTACAAGAATAGAACTACTATAATACTGCTTCTATGTACAAGAATATAACTACTATAATACTCTACTATAATACTGCTCCTATGTACAAGAATATAACTACTATAATACTTCTCCTATGTACAAGAATATAACTACTATAATACTACTCCTATATACAAGAATATAACTACTATAATACTGCTCCTGTGTAAAAGAATATAACTACTATAATACTGCTCCTATGTACAAAAATATAACTACTATAATACTGCTCCTATATACAAGAATATAACTACTATAATACTGCTCCTGTGTAAAAGAATATAACTACTATAATACTGCTCCTATGTACAAAAATATAACTACTATAATACTGCTCCTATATACAAGAATATAACTACTATAATACTGCTCCTATATACAAGAATATAACTACTATAATACTGTTCCTATGTACAAGAATATAACTACTATAATACTGCTCCTATATACAAGAATATAACTACTATAATTCTGCCTCCTATGTAAAAGAATATAACTATTATAATACTGCTCCTATATACAAGAATATAACTACTATAATACTGCTCCTATGTACAAGAATATAACTACTATAATACTGCTCCTATGTACAAGAATATAACTACTATTATACTGCCTCCTATGTACAAGAATATAACTACTATAATACTGCTCATGTGTACAAGAATATAACTACTATAATACTGCTCCTATGTACAAGAATATATCTACTATAATACTGCTCCTATGTACAAGAATATAACTACTATAATACTGCTCCTATGTACAAGAATATATCTACTATAATACTGCCTCCTATGTACAAGAATATAACTACTATAATACTGCTCCTATGTACAAGAATATAACTACTTATAATACTGCTCCTATATACAAGAATATAACTACTATAATACTGTTCCTATGTACAAGAATATAACTACAATAATACTACTCCTATATACAAGAATATAACTACTATAATACTGCTCCTGTGTAAAAGAATATAACTACTATAATACTGCTCCTATGTACAAAAATATAACTACTATAATACTGCTCCTATATACAAGAATATAACTACTATAATACTGCTCCTGTGTAAAAGAATATAACTACTATAATACTGCTCCTATGTACAAAAATATAACTACTATAATATTGCTCCTATATACAAGAATATAACTACTATAATACTGCTCCTATATACAAGAATATAACTACTATAATACTGTTCCTATGTACAAGAATATAACTACTATAATACTGCTCCTATATACAAGAATATAACTACTATAATTCTGCCTCCTATGTAAAGAATATAACTATTATAATACTGCCTTCCTATGTACAAGAATATAACTACTATAATTACTGCTCCTATATACAAGAATATAACTACTATAATACTGCTCCTATGTACAAGAATATAACTACTATAATACTGCTCCTATGGTACAAGAATATAACTACTATTATACTGCCCTCCTATGTACAAGAATATAACTACTATAATAGTGCTCCTGTGTACAAGAATATAACTACTATAATACGTGCTCCTATGTTACAAGAATATATCTACTATAATACTGCTCTTATGTACAAGAATATAACTACTATAATACTGCTCCTATGTACAAGAATATAACTACTATAATACTGCTCCTATGTACAAGAATATAACTACTATAATACTGCTCCTATGTACAAGAATATAACTGCTATAATACTTCTCCTATGTACAAGAATATAACTACTATAATACTGCCTCCTATGTACAATTATATAACTACTATAATACTGCTCCTATGTACAAGAATATAACTACTATAATACTGCTCCTATGTACAAGAATATAACTACTATAATACTGCTCCTATGTACAAGAATATAACTACTATAATACTGCCTCCTATGTACAAGAATATAACTACTATAATACTGCTTCTATGTACAAGAATATAAGTACTATAATACTGCTCCTATGTACAAGAATATAAGTACTATAATACTGCTCCTATGTACAAGAATATAACTACTATAATACTGCTCCTATGTACAAGAATATAACTACTATAATACTGCTCCTATGTACAAGAATATAACTACTATAATACTGCCTCCTATGTACAAGAATATAACTACTATAATACTGCTTCTATGTACAAGAATATAAGTACTATAATACTGCTCCTATGTACAAGAATATAAGTACTATAATACTGCTCCTATGTACAAGAATATAACTACTATAATACTGCTCCTATGTACAAGAATATAACTACTATAATACTGCTCCTATGTACAACAATATAACTACTATAATACTGCTTCTATGTACAAGAATATAAGTACTATAATACTGCTCCTATGTAGAAGAATATAACTACTATAATACTGCCTCCTATGTACAACAATATAACTACTATAATACTGCTTCTATATACAAGAATATAAGTACTATAATACTGCTCCTATGTAGAAGAATATAACTACTATAATACTGCTCCTATGTACAAGAATATAACTACTATAATACTGCTCCTATATAAAATGACTCTATATAACTACAATAAAACTATAGCATATGATGTATAAGTGAACTTGCTTTGCTCTTTCGTGGTCTATACTTGATGTAGTTTGGCGGTTTGAATACTTTATGTTTATCTGTAGAGAGATGTTACTGAGTAGATGTAAGATACGGCACTTTTACTTTGAAGAGCTGGAAAACATTCTGAACATTTTTAGTCTAAAACAGAATTAATAGTAGCTGAAAATCAACTTTGGAGATGTGACATCCAACTGAAGAAAATGTGTTTGGATGAGATTTTGGAAGCTGAGACTTAAAGCTGTGTTCTAAAGTGATCCACAGTAATAATATGCAGGTCTATGATAATATGGGGTGTGCACAGTGGAAGCAGCTGGTACATGCGCAGCGCTACAACAGGTGGTGTGAAGTGATCTGAGGCCCGTAGTGAGTTATTGATCACAGGTCGAGATGAGCAAAGTTATAAAAAATTAGATTCAGCTCCTTTGCCGAATTTCACAAAAAATTTGATTTGAGACAAATTACTTTGTCACAAAGCACATTCCTTTGTATGTAGCAAGCACAATGACGGGATACGGCAATCGCACCGCCATCTGTCATTGAACCACTCAGATTCTGTGTTCATCGCTCATCGCAGCATCTGAGGCTTCAATTTAGGCCTTTCAAGGATTAATCAGTGTAAAAAAAAATATTCACTTTGTGTAGATGCCATTGTGGCCATCGTGATTGAAGACACCAGGCAAAATCTCACGAGATGATGTGATGACCGGAGTGACGTTATATGTCACCCTGCACAAAATTTTGCACGGTTCCTGCAATCAAGATGGCCTCTTCGCGTGAAAATATGTGTAATGAGTATTTGTTTTTTTTTACTACAATCTCAGGTAAAATAGATCACAGTATTTTTCCCCCCATAAGATGTACTTTTTTCCCCCAAAAAATAGGGGGAAAATGCCCCTGCGTGTTATGGGGCGAATGCTAATGAGCGCTTCCATAATGGAAGCGCTAAATAGCACCGGAGGACAGGGAAGCATTGAAGACTTGGTACTTACCGCTTCCTGCTCCTCCGTTCGGCTGTGCTGCGCTCAGCGTGAGGGCACTCTGTGGACTCACGCTGTGCGCACCAGGTCACAGACGCAGCAGGAAGAAGACAGAGCGCTGGCGGAGGAGCGTCGTCGTCCGGGAGTAGGACAGGTAAATGGATTTTTTTTATTTTATTAGATCTGAGGCATTAGGGCTGGCATGAGTCTGGGGCTGACATGGGGCTGACATGAGGCTGGGGGCTGACATGAGGCTGACATGAGGCTGGGGGCTGACATAAGGCTGGGGACTGACATGGGGCTGACATGAGGCTGGGGACTGACATAAGGCTGGGGGCTGACATGGGGCTGACATTAGGCTGATGAAGTGGATCTGACATATGGCTGGGGGCTATGAGACTGCTGGGGGCTATGAGACTGCTGGGGGCTATGAGGCTGCTGGGGGCTATGAGGCTGCTGGAAGCTATGAGACTGCTGGGGGCTATGAGACTGCTGGGGGCTATGAGGCTGCTGGGGGCTGATACGAGGCATATAGGGGCTGCTGAGAGACATGGGTCTCTTATCTGAGGTCTGATTGGGGGTTATTCACATTGGGGTCTGATCTGAGGTCTTATTGGGGTCTTATCAACATTGCGGGTCTTATTAGGGCTGTTAGCTGAGGTCTGATTAACATTGGGGGTCTGATTTCTGGTCTGACCAGAGGTCTGATGAAAAATATTTTTTTCTTGTTGTCCTCCTCTAAAACCTAGGTGTGTCTTATGGGCCGGTGCGTCTTATAGAGCGAAAAATACGGCAGTTACCACGAAGCGTGAGAAAACTCAGCTTTGCGGCGAGTCAAATTTTTCCTGACATTCGCAGCAAAGTCAATTCATTAGGCTTCGATTCGCTCAGTACCTATAACAAGCATATGCGGTGGAATGATCCCATAATACAGTTTCTCAGAGCTCAGATTCAATATTACATGAAAATAGAAATCAAAATTGATAACATTTCTGACGTCATTGACCGGTCCGTGAAGGTTCTTATTCATCCAGGTCAAGGTTTATCAGTAGTAAGAAATCAGAGCAACCGGACTAGTCGTATTTTTTCTTTGAGATGTTTTGCTTGTCATCCGACTGGCTTTGTCAATTAGAATGTCTTGTATGGGAATTCTCCCCCATTAAATACTGGTAACTTGTGCTTCACTCGTGGAGGTAAGGTAAGATGTCATTGACATGTTCCGACATCAAAACATGATTTTTCAGAAGCTGTACTGCACATCTTCTTGATTATTTCCACCTTCTAAGCTGTTCCTCAATCTCCCTGGCTCCTCCTTCTGCCTAGCTCACTCCCTTATTTTTTCTTGGCTGTTTCTACTTTGCTCCCTCTTCTCCTTGGCCTTTTGTTCTTCCCCCTGGCACTTCCTCCTTGGCTTTTTTTCCCTCTAACTGGTTTCTCTCCCTTGCCTGCTTGTAATTCTCTCTGCCTCATCCTCCTTGATTGATCCTGCTTCTCCCAGGCTCCTCCATCAGCTTGGCTGTCCCTGCTTCTCCCTGGCCCCTCTACCTCCTTGGTAGTTTCTCCTTCTCTAAGGCTTCTTCTCCATCTTGGAATTTTTCCCCCTCTTCCTCCTTAACTCTTTCTCCATGATTGCTCCCCATCCCTGCAAGGCTTCTCCTCCTTCTCACTGTGTTGTCCTCCTCCTCCTCCATCCATAGCTGCTCCTCTTTCACCTTATCTCTTGTATATGGTAAACCTCTGGGACCTGCACCTAGGGTATCTACCAAATGGGGCTCCTTCCCACTATAAATGTAGAGCTGGCTTCTTTAGGTGTTTTTGGAACTCCCATGGAAATGAGTGGAGAGCTGTACATGAGCAGCCACGTCTCCATTTACATCAGTACCACATTGCCCCGTAAGCCAGTTATTGGCATTAGTTGTGCATGTGACTATGCACATGCACTGCCGGATGTGAACCGTGCAGGGACCGGAAAATGGAGACAGTGGCAGCAGCATGCAGGACTGAAGAGGTGGAGAGCAGGTAAGTATGAATGTTCTATTTCAGGAGGCAGGCTGCAAGTACTTGCCAACATATCACTATTACTGAAAACCACCTTAAAGCTTTTATTCCACAAAAATGGAAAAAGGTCTGCAAATGCTCAGGTGTGTGTTAAACGGTTGTCCCATGAATAAATATTAAAGGGTTTGGCCAATTTCTGATAACATTTCTGCAAGGTCCTGCCTCAGGCCTGTTTCACATCTGTGTTAAAACAGATCCAGCCGGCTGTTCCATTATAGTGGCAGCGGATGGTAGCGCCCCGTATACACAGATCCAGCAAACTGTTCCTGGCCGAAACAGCCTACTGGGTCTGCTTAACGCAAATGTGAAACAAGCCTTACTGCAGCTCCTATGTCGATAACCCCTCTGCTGCCCATGGGTAATATGTGTAAATGCTGGATGTGGTATTCACCACTTTCAAAGCTTTCCAGATAGCTGAGTCACATTATTTCTATGGGTAAACCATGTGGGCCACAGTTATTCTGAGACCTATGAATTCAGCACCCACAGAGGGGCTTCAACTTGGAAGCTGTGGTACCTGGTGTTACATACTTGTTGTGGTGCCTCCTGCTGGCCTGAACAATGACAGGATTCACTCCTCTGCCCATGTGCAGGAGAATCCAGGTGGTCTGACTTACTGAACATGTGTGAGAACAGCAGAGGGCGCTGTAATAGATATGTAATTGCAATATCTACATACAGGAGCCTTCTGATTCCATGTGAAAATTCACCAAAAGTCAATGAGTGAATTATTTACTTATTCTTTGAACGGCCCCTTTAAGGGGAATTAGATTATTTCTATGGTAAATTCATGTAGTGTCACCCAGTATTCCAAAAATACTTGTTCTAGATGTAGATATGGGAAAGGTTGAACTTGACCGACCTGTGTGTTTTTCAACCTAGGTAACAATGTAACAATTTGTAACCTTCTCCCATCTCCCTTTTCTCCCGCTTTCCACCTTTTCTACTTTTTTTTTAAATCTCTTCAGCCTACTTGCCACACAAAGCCGCGGAGATCGTCCTCCCACCGAGCAATTAAGCTGAGCTGAGATGGGTAAATGACAGGTTTTGGATAGAAGTTTAGTGGGAATGTATAATTCATAGTTACATTCCTGGGATAAGCCTCTCCACGAGCAGAATGGAAACTTGTACATTTTCAGAAATTGTCTTGGGAAGGAAAAATAATTTGAGTGGAGATGACAATACAATATCTAAATAGCGTCTTGAAATATTCAGAGGGTGAATACATATATTTCACAGATTTTATGGGGAATGTGCAGAAGTTCAACATTAAAGTTATATTGGCATAAAATAGTGGATAATGGATTAGAAGTGTCATTTCTTGAAATTTGCTGCTCTAAGAATTTGCAACGTAAAGTAGTTACAAGGTTGAATTTAGTGACATTATAAACTCTTAAAGGAGTTGTCCATGATATTTCTTCTTACCGCAGCCTTCCCAATGGTACTTGTGAAGAGAGCAATGCTTAGCCACTGCCCGTTGCTCCATTTGGGTTCCATGCTGTCTTCGACGGACTTGCGGTCCCTGCGTGTAAACTTCCAGCCCGCACAAGGTCACATGCTCCACTGTAGCCATGACTGGCTTCAGCGGTGACGTGACCCAGCTATGATGTGCTGATTGGGGACAAGTTACCACGGAGGCCAGTCATTGGCTATAGCAGCACATGTGACCCCATATGTCCAATGAAGACATCTTAGGAACAACGGATCCTAAATAGAGTGTGGGGAGCATGAAAATGTAACTCCCTTCACAAGTCCCTCTGTAGGAAGAGCATTTAATAAAATATCCTGGACAACACATTACAATACAATGTACATTTACTGTACTTCAATGATGTGGAGGACTTAAAGTGAATATCTACTTTTGAGAACCATTTTTTAAGCTGTATCGGTACTAAATTAAGAGTCATGGGAACACCTGACCATACAATGGAAGTTGCGAACGGTCATCACCTAAGCAACTTGTAGATCATGGTTGATCGATAATGGTCTATGAACAACCATAAATCATTGACAATGGTTAGATTGATCTTTGCCTTGCTCTGTGACTTAGGTTGAGATTGTGCTGTTGAGGTGTTGATGTTGTTTCCCTGGTAGACCCCATAATCATTTACCTTAATCCAGCACCAATCTCTGCACAAAATCATGTTCGATGTGCATGTCAACCATCTCAAAACATCACTCAGTGACAGCCTTAAAAAGAGAAGATCCATCCTCATATCCTTGCCTGTGAATGAAGGCAATTGATCTGTGGCTTGGCTTTAATTTTGACCTTAACCTTTTCTTTCTGTTTCACTTCCATCTTATTGCTTTGATTTTTTTCTGCAGGTATGTGTAGCTTGATATCCTGTCTTCATTTTCCCTGTTATGGCAGCAGGTATGGGACCACTATATCAATCAACAGATTTGACTTTGGGCTACTCCTAGTATTCACCATTTAGCCCCTATACAGGAATCTGGACTTCACTGCAGGGGAACCACCAGGCTGCTACCTTCTGGAGTAGTGCAAAGCACCGAGGGATAAGGCAAAGCTATAGTCAGGAACAGGCCAAGGTCAGGGCAGACAGAGGACAAGCTAAATGATAAACAATCCAAAGTCAGGGTAGGCAGCACAGGGTTAATATAGAGTACAGGCACAGGTCAGGTAAGGCAGCAAAGGTACAGTTCAGTACACCTAGCAGGATACTAACGAGTTAGGAATCTACTGCTCAGGCACCTTCTTACAGGAGAAGTTGCCTTAAGTACACCAAGGTGGTCAGCTGTAGGATGATGCAGATTAGTGTTCGTCCAACGGGCGGAGGAGTTAGAGACTGACTTCATAGGCAAAAAGCAGGCCGTAGCCTGCATGGAGTGATAGAGCAGCCCCGGTGGCCAGAAAGGCTGGGAAGAAGGGGGAATGAGAGGAGGGTCTGTGCTGATGGAACACAGACTAAGGCAGGTGAGCAGAGCAGCGGTGGCACTCAACCACTACTGTGACAGTCCCCTCTGGACTCCTCAACTCCAGTTAGAACCATATAAACACAGTCATGGTTTTTGTCTACCAAGGTTGGAAACTGAAAATTTTTCATTGTGCAATTTTGAGCCTGATCTTCTTTCTCCTAACCAGGGGTCATCAATGTAAATATACCTACTAGAATACCTTACATATATGTGAGGAGACTACAGGAAACCAGAACCCTGGACAAATGCTGATTTTCTAAAGGTCTATGTAGAGTATCCAAAAACCTTCTCCACTGTTCAGAAACTTCAAACAAAAAGTCATACAAAAGTTGCTATGGTTCCCAGGAGAAAGGGGATTCAACCTTTGTTACTGAGTGGCAACAACCTGTGTGGGACTCTTCGGCAAAGGAACTACATTATTAGCAAACAATGAGTAAAGAACTGGCTTGAGGGATCATGGATAGGGTTAAGGTGGATTTAGACGAACCAATAATCCTCCAGATTATCAGGAACCACAATTCGTGCAAACACAAAAACAAGCGAAAGGTACAGTCATCATTTCTGGGCAGCATTTTGGTCTTCTCTTCTTTGGATTAGTGGCTGGTTTACACTCATGGCCTGAGTTCTGGTCTCATCCTCTTTTTTGCCGGTTCCTGACAGCTCTCCTGATGATGACCCTGGCCTCAGCCTTTGCATCTGCTCAAGAGATTTCTAGCAACATATTGTACCTGCCACCAATAGGTGAGTACCCTAAGGACTATGACCGAAAAATCTTACTGGGAATGTTTCTACCTCCTTGCAGATATTCTAGATGAAGAAGGGAAAAAAAATCTTTAGACTCTGCACCTCAATTTAACCATCACCAAATTAATTTCCAGTAATAGAGGTAACCCTAGCAACCTGGTGGGTTTCAGTGCCCCATGATTTTGGAAATTGAGGTCTCCTCTAATGGAGCCTATGAATCTGGTCTAGTCACATGACTAAAAGCCATTTTGGGGGGATATCTCCTGTACATTTTGTAACTGTGCGCCGCTGTTCCCCTGCTTACCGCCGCGGTACAGGGCGCCATGTTCAGAGATAATCTGCTACCAGTGATTCCCCATTCACTGCTGCAGCCCTGGCCACAGCATGCTTGCTGCTTGTTCCCTGCAGCTCTTCCTTTAGGGGCGGCGCACATCACTTCCTGTGCTTTATAGGTTAGATCATGTCACCTCGTTGACCAATCCTAGCCCTCCTGCATGTATATAAGTGGCTCAGCTGCCTTGCCATCAAGGTTCTTGTGTCCTGCTAAGGTTGCTTTTATCTCTGCTTGTGTTTCTGTGTACCTGATCCATGCTTGTGTTCCCGGGCTCCGCTACCTGTTTGATCCCTCCCTGCTTGCCTTGACTCTCCTGTTGCCGACCCAGATTGCTTGACCTGTACCTGTACCACCTGCCCTAAACTTTTGCTTGTTTGACTTCGCCTCTGCCTCATCCTTTGGTCCTGCACTGTTGCTCCTGGTTACGACTCGGCCTGCTGACTACGTCTTCATACATTTCACACAATTAGACCATAAATTGTGTTTTTCGTGACCTACTGTTTTTTGTAATTTTTATTATGTAATGTAAAAAGGAGCATCTCTGTATACCCAACACGGTTACTGTTTCCGTGACAGCAATATCCCGAAAAAGCTGTTGAAGTAAACAGAACGAGCCTACGGTGATATGGTCAACATCTCAGCTCAATACCATGGATTGGATTTCCGCAGTGGCCTTCAAGCAAGAGATAAACTTTTCTCAGCAGCGTCTTGGGTGATGCTGTTGCATTTCAGCCATTTTTTAAGATAACCAGACTTCTTTCGACCTGATTCTTTATCTGGATGGATCGAACACAGAAGTTTTTTCACTCTTCTCCACAAGTTTAATGCTGTTTATCGAACGTAGTTTCTATAAATACCGGGTTACATCAATCCACACTCTGCCAACAAAACTTCTTGCAATGATAGGACCATTAAGGTAATGAGCCAGAATGAGTATGTAAGGCAAAGTCAATATAATCCAAGTACAGAGAAAGTTCTAAACGTCTCACATCAGTTTTATTGCTTGGTTAATGTTAAAAATAACTATGCCCCAGTGGGCTCTAGAGCTACAGCTAGAAGGGGGTAGGAGGGGGCACTGGAGTTTAACAACTGGGTGATTATTATATAAAAGATGGTATACCGGTACTCAAAAATGGAGGACTGTAACACTGAACTACATGTCATGTATTTAGAAAATGTTACTAATTAGAGCTTTTTAGAGGAGGGGTAGATAAAAATTCTATTTTTATAGTATTTATGTATTTTGTGCATCATTACAGTTACCAAATGTGTATTTTTTTCTTTGTTTTTCTACTTTTTATTTTATTCTCTGACCTGTTAGAAGGGTACATGATGTAATCTGTAGTGAAGGTAATCTTCTTACCAGTGACTGTGTTTGTGAGTTATAATCTCCCTTCTGCTTCTCAGCTGTGTCATGTGACCAACACTCTAACTTTCCAAACAACACAGCTTCTTATGTGTGGACAGGAAGTCATCTTCTTTATGTATTCCTATGGGAGCCTCACTCTCAGTCTCATAGGAATGAATGGAGAAGGAACCGACTTCCTGTCCTGTGTCAGTTGGAGATCAGAGAGTTGGTCACATGACACAGCTGAGGATCAGAACGGAGGTTATAACTCACAAATACAGTCACTGATGAGAAGATTACATTCAAAAAGTTAAAAAAAATATATACAGTACAGACCAAAAGTTTGGACACACCTTCTCATTCAAAGAGTTTTCTGTATTTTCATGACTATGGAAATTGTAGATTCACACTGAAGGCATCAAAACTATGAATTAACACATGTGGAATTATATACTTAACAAAAAAGTGTGAAACAACTGAAAATATGTCTTATATTCTAGGTTCTTTAAAGTAGCCACCTTTTGCTTTGATTACTGCTTTGCACACTCTTGGCATTCTCTTGATGAGCTTCAAGAGGTAGTCACCTGAAATGGTTTTCACTTCACAGGTGTGCCCTGTCAGGTTTAATAAGTGGGATTTATTGCCTTATAAATGGGATTGGGACCATGAGTTGTGTTGGGCAGAAGTCAGGTGGATACACAGCTGATAGTCCTACTGAATAGACTGTTAGAATTTGTATTATGGCAAGATAAAAGCAGCTAGGTAAAGAAAAACGAGTGGCCATCATTACTTTATGAAATTAAGGTCAGCAGTCAGTCCAAAAAATTGGCAAAACTTTGAAAGTGTCCCCAAGTGCAGTCACAAAAACCATCAAGCGCTACAAAGAAACTGGCTGACATGAGGACCGCCCCAAGAAAGGAAGACCAAGAGTCACCTCTGCTGCGGAGGATAACTTCATCCGAGTCACCAGCCTCAGAAATGGCAGGTTAACAGCAGCTCAGATTAGAGACCAGGTCAATGCCACACAGAGTTCTAGCAGCAGACACATCTCTACAACAACTGTTAAGAGGAGACTGTGTGCAGCAGGCCTTCATGGTGGAAACCACTGCTAAGGACAGGCAACAAGCAGAAGACAACACAAGGAATGGACATTAGACCAGTGGAAATCTGTGCTTTGGTCTGATGAGTCCAAATTTGAGATCTTTCCCTCCGTGAAGCATGGAGGAGGAGGTGTGATGGTGTGGGGGGGCTTTGCTGGTGACACTGTTGGGGATTTATTCAAAATTGAAGGCATACTGAACCAGCATGGCTACCACAGCATATTGCAGCGGCATGCTATTCCATCCGGTTTGAGTTTAGTTGGACCATCATTTATTTATCAACAGGACAATGACCCCAAGCACACCTCCAGGCTGTGTAAGGGCTATTTGACCAAGAAGGAGAGTGATGGGGTGCTACGCCAGATGACCTGGCCTCCACAGTCACCAGACCTGAACCCAATCGAGATGGTTTGGGGTGAGCTGGACCGCAGAGTGAAGGCAAAAGGGCCAACAAGTGCTAAGCATCTCTGGGAACTCCTTCAAGGCTGTTGGAATACCATTTCAGGTGACTACCTCTTGAAGCTCATCAAGAGAATGCCAAGAGTGTGCAAAGCAGTAATCAAAGCAAAAGGTGGCTACTTTGAAGAACCTAGAATATAAGACATATTTACAGTTGTTTCACACTTTTTTGTTAAGTATATAATTCCACATGTGTTAATTCATAGTTTTGATGCCTTCAGTGTGAATCTACAATTTTCATAGTCATGAAAATACAGAAAACTCTTTGAATGAAAAGGTGTGTCCAAACTTTTGGTCTGTACTGTATATAAAAATTCAAATCAACCCTTTGCCCAAAATGAAGATAGATAAACAAAAAATACCTGTACTATTAAAATATGGATATCCTGCACAGACTCACTCTATCCAATCAGTGCTGCCATTTTCAGTCTGTGCAGGGACACACCCCCAACTGGTCACCTCCCCTCTGTACCCTTACTGCAGACTGCTAGCAATTCATTCATAACTAGTAGAAATAATAGAGGAATGGCACAACATAGAGCCATAAGAATAGAGGATCCAGAATTGTTATTACATGGGGAATGCATGAAGCTATTAAAACAGACATGTCAGGAGAGGTGTCAGGTTCTCTTTAAATTAACTGAAACCAGGTACCTTATGGATATAGTGGTTGGTTGGGGACCTATTAGTTCTAGTACTGGGGGTCTATCCTTCTCCAGCATATCATTATTGTTAGGGTCCATTCACACGTCCGTATTTCTGGCTCCGCACCCGTTCTGCAACTTTGTGGAACGGGTGCGGACCTATTCAATTCAATGAGGCCGCAAAAGAGTGCTGTCCACATTTGTGGTTCCGTTTTGTGGCCCACAAAAAAGATAGAGCACGTCCTATTCTTGTCCTCAATCGTGGACAAAAATAGACATTTCTATCATAGGGCCAGCCTTGTGTGGACCGCAAAATACTTACGGACATCTAAATGAACCCTTCATCTGTAGCATTATAGGATACAGGTATCCTATGAAGCTTGGAGCTCCTCTCCTCCTCATGGACCTTGTTGTATTGATTTATTGCAGATGTTACATAGAGCATTCATCATTGGAGCCACAGCTCACGGACAGAAGGGATATCTCAGAAACAGTGACCGGAGAATACAGATCAGGGATCCTCAACAGAATAGTAAATGCCCCTCTGGAGTATGATGAAGTATCTCTGTGGATCTATCGGCGGTATGAATGATGAATTTAGTGACAAAAATTAGCACAACACCTCAGCAGTATTTTGTTTCCATGCCCCCAAATGATGAATTGCTGGAGACTTGAGGCGAGAGAAGCAGAATGTCGATCAGAGCCATGTGTCCGCTAGGCCTGCACCGGAAAGCTTAATTGTAGAGATTGCAATAAGCTACACAGGGACTCAAGGAGGACAAGAACATCGAAATATCTGTTAGAAATCTCAGCTCTTTTCAAGCATTGATTTTTATGGAAGCACAAATGCGAAGAGATGCTAGCTCCCCCCAGCCACTAAGACTTGCCTATAGGGTACAGATGAGGTATGAGGCTTACCTATAGGCTATAGATGAGGTATGAGGCCTACATATAGGATATAGATGAGGTATGAGGCCTACCTATAGGATATAGATGAGGTATGAGGCCTACCTATAGGATATAGATGAGGTATGAGGCCTACCTATAGGCTATAGATGAAGTATATGGCTTACCTATAGGCTATAGATGAGGTATCAGACTTACCTATAGGCTATATATGAGGTATGAGGCTTACTTATAGGCTATATATGAGGTATGAGGCTTACCTATAGGCTATAGATGAGGTATGAGGCTTACCTATAGGCTATAGATGAGGTATCAGACTTACCTATAGGCTATAGATGAGGTATGAGGCTTACCTATAGGCTATAGATGAGGTATCAGACTTACCTATAGGCTATAGATGAGGTATCAGGCTTACCTATAGGCTATAGATGAGGTATGAGGCCTACCTATAGGCTATAGATGAGGTATGAGGCCTACCTATAGGCTATAGATGAGGTATCAGGCTTACCTATAGGCTATAGATGAGGTATCAGGCTTACCTATAGGCTATATATAAGGTATCAGACTTACCTATAGGCTATAGATGAGGTATGAGGCCTACCTATAGGATATAGATGAGGTATCAGACTTACCTATAGGCTATAGATGAGGTATGAGGCCTACCTATAGGCTATAGATGAGGTATCAGGCTTACCTATAGGCTATAGATGAGGTATCAGGCTTACCTATAGGCTATAGATGAGGTATCAGACTTACCTATAGGCTATAGATGAGGTATCAGGCTTACCTATAGGCTATAGATGAGGTATCAGACTTACCTATAGGCTGTAGATGAGGTATCAGACTTACCTATAGGCTATAGATGAGGTATCAGGCTTACCTATAGGCTATAGATGAGGTATCAGACTTACCTATAGGCTGTAGATGAGGTATCAGACTTACCTATAGGCTATAGATGAGGCATGAGGCCTACCTATAGGCTATAGATGAGTAAAACATAAAAAATGCAACAGCACTCTGCGAACACAGACAATAAATTGAGTACATATAATACTGCCATACTCACTATCCACACGATACTAGCGCTACATTGTAAATGTGAGATTCTTGGCAAATAATTTTGTACAAAAATTATCTGTGCCCGTCTGCCCTACATCAAGGCAATCTCTTTAAGACGGGAACCTAACACTAAATGCCATAGTCACTAAGTGCCATAGCAGCCTCCATATAGGCTATAGATGAGGTATGAGGCCTACCTATAAGCTATAGATGAGGTATCAAACTTACCTATAGACTAAAGATGAAGTATGCAGTTTACCTATAGGTTACAGATGAGGTATGAAGCTAACGTATAGGCTATAGATGAGGTATGAGGCTTACCTATAGTCTATAGATGAAGTACACAGTTTACCTATAGGTTACAGATGACATATGATGCTAATTTATAGGCCAGGGATCAGCAACCTCCGGTACTCCAGCTGTTCTGAAACAACAACTCCCAGTGTGCTCCATTCACTTCCATGGGAGTTAGAAGAACAGCCATGTATATCAATGAAAATTGTACAACACGTGTGCTACCATCAATCTAGAATAGCATATAGAATAATAGCGAGAATTCAGTGTCAGGTCATATGACCTACTTGATTTTTTTTGTTTTAGTTTGGAAAACCATATACACCAGTGATTGACAACAAAATATTAAGTCTAATCTGCACACACACACAATTCCAATTTACATTTTAATTTAATTTTATTTTTTTGGAGGGGGATGGGGGAGGGGTTGTTGAATTTAATTAAACCAGCATACAAGTGATCAGTAGTACACCGATACACAGGGTTGGGCTACAATTTACCTATGAGTGATAATGTGAAATTGAGAGTCAGGCCTGGCTCTTAATCATCCATTTTCATTTATTTTATATTCACACAGTTGGCCTTTAGTTTTCCCTTTCAGTATTGTTAAATTTAATTAAACCGGTAAATAGGTGATCAGTACACCAATAGCCTGGGTATCGCACAAAATTATCTGTTTCCTTTTATTTCTATCTCCACACGTTTCCAATCAGTTTAATCACCCGATTTCATTTATTTAATATCCACACAGTTTAAAATTTTTTGGGGGGGCAATTTAATTAAACCAACATATAGGTGATTGGTATGTCAATAGAACAGGTACAGCAACAATTTAGTGTTGAGTGTTAACGTGAAATTGAGCATTAGGCCTCAATCGTCCCTTTCTGTTTATTTTACAGTCATGGCCAAAAGTTTTGAGAATGACACAAATATTATATTTTCACATGATCTGCTGCCCTCTGGTTTTTATGTGTGTTTGTCAGATGTTTTTATCACAAACAGAAATATAATTGCAATCATATTATGAGTAACAAAAGCTTATATTGACAGTTAGAATGAGTTAATGCAGCAAGTCAATATTTGCAGTGTTGACCCTTCTTCTTCAGGACCTCTGCAATTCTCCCTGGCATGCTCTCAATCAACTTCTGGACCAAATCCTGACTGATAGCAGTCCATTCTTGCACAATCAATGCTTGCATTTTGTCAGAATTTGTAGGTTTTTGTTTGTCCACCCGTCTCTTGATGATTGACCACAAGTTCTCAATGGGATTAAGATCTGGGGAGTTTCCAGGCCATGGACCCAAAATCTCTATGTTTTGTTCCCTGAGCCATTTAGTTATCACTTTTGCTTTATGGCAAGGTGCTCCATCATGCTGGAAAAGGCATTGTTGATCGCCAAACTGCTCTTGGACGGTTGGGAGAAGTTTCTCTCGGAGGACATTCTGGTACCATTCTTTATTCATGGCTATGTTTTTAGGCAAGACTGTGAGAGAGCCGATTCCCTTGGCTGAGAAGCAACCCCACACATGAATGGTTTCAGGATGCTTTACAGTTGGCATGAGACAAGACTGGTGGTAGCGCTCACCTCGTCTTCTCCGAATAAGCTGTTTTCCAGATGTCCCAAACAATCGAAAAGGGGATTCATCAGAGAAAATGACTTTCCCCCAGTCCTCAGCAGTCCACTCCCTGTACCTTTTGCAGAATATCAGTCTGTCCCTGATGTTTTTTCTGGAGAGAAGTGGCTTCTTTGCTGCCCTCCTTGAGACCAGGCCTTGCTCCAAGAGTCTCCGCCTCACAGTGCGTGCAGATGCACTCACACCTGCCTGCTGCCATTCCTGAGCAAGCTCTGCACTGCTGGTAGCCCGATCCCGCAGCTGAAACACTTTTAAGAGACCGTCCTGGCGCTTGCTGGTCTTTCTTGGGCGCCCTGGAGCCTTTTTGGCAACAATGGAACCTCTCTCCTTGAAGTTCTTGATGATGCGATAGATTGTTGACTGAGGTGCAATCTTTCTAGCTGCGATACTCTTCCCTGTTAGGCCATTTTTTTGCAGTGCAATGATGACTGCAGGTGTTTCTTTAGAGATAACCATGGTTAACAGAAGAGAACCAATGATGCCAAGCACCAGCCTCCTTTTAAAGTGTCCAGTCGTGTCATACTTACTTAATCATGACAGATTGATCTCCAGCCCTGTCCTCATCAACACCCACACCTGTGTTAATGGAGCAATCACTGAAACGATGTTAGCTGGTCGTTTTAAGGCAGGGCTGCAATGATGTTGAAATGTGTTTTGGGGGATAAAGTTCATTTTCTAGGCAAATATTGACTTTGCAAGTAATTGCTGTTAAGCTGATCACTCTTTATAACATTCTGTAGTATATGCAAATTGCTATTATAAAAACTGAAGCAGTAGACTTTGTAAAAATTAATATTTATATCATTCTCAAAATATTTGGCCATGACTGTATATTCACACTGTTGGAATTTAATTTTTTTCGGGACTGTTCAATTTAATTCAACCAACATATAGGCGATCAGTACACCAATAGACTGGCTAGGGCAACAGTTTACCTGTGATTGTTAATGTAAAATTGAGCGTCAGACCTCAATCCTCAGTTTCTGTTTATTCTATATCCAATTGGTTTGAATTTAATTTTTCTTTTTTGGACTGTTCAATTTAAGTAAACCAGAATATAAGTGATCAGTATATGTCAATAGACAGGGTAGAGTAACAATTTAGCTATGAGTGTTAAAGTGAAATTGAGCATCAGGCCTGGCCCTTAATCGTCTATTTAATATCCACACAGTTGGAATTTAATTTTTGGGGGTATTGTTCTATTTAATTAAACAAGCATATATGTTATCAGTAATACAAATGCTGGGGCAACAATTTATCAATTTTGAGCGTCAGATCTCAATAATCTGTTTCTGTTTATTCTATATCCACATGTTTGGAATGTAATTGTTTTTTGGGACTTGTTCAATTTAAGTAAATCAGCATATAGGTGATCTGTATACCAATACACAGGCTAAGGCAACAATTTACCTGTGAGTGATAACGTGAAATAGAGTATCAGGCCTGGTCCTTAATCATCTATTTTTGTTTATTTTATAGCCACACGGTTGGAATTTTATTTTTGGGGGTTGTTCAAATAATTTAAACTAGCATAAAGGTGATCAGTACAACAAAACACTGGGTATGGCACAAATAGCAATGTCCAGGAGACTGTCCCTCTTTCCAGCCGTTCTCATGTGGTGAGGTATATCTGGCTTTGCTGTTGCTGCCTGACTTCCTCCATCATGCCACCGAAGCCATTATGCCACTGCTGTGGCCTGCCAACCATCATGATCTGTATAGCTGCTGCTGCTGCCTCCATCATGTTACTGCTCTGTGCAGGGTCTGCTGCTTCTGCCTCCATTGTGCCAACGCCGCCATCATGCCACTGATGTGACCTGCCTACCATCATGTTCTCTATGGCTGCTGGTGCCGCCTCTATCATGCCACTGCCACCATCATGTCACTGCGGCGACCTGCCTACCATTTTCTTCTGTTTGGCTGTTGCTGCCTCCATCATGCTGCTGCTGCCATCATGCCACTGCTGCGGCCTGCCAACCATCAAATTCTGTAAGGCTGCTGTCTGCCTGCCTACATGTATCAAATGGCTGTTGCTGCCTCAGCTGCTGCTTCTTCTCACTGCTAATCCCCTAATGCTACCACTATTAAAGGGGTTTTACCATCTTGGACAATGGGGGCATATTGGTAGGATATGCCCCCATTGTCCTATAAGTGCGGGTCCCACCACTGAGACCCGCACCTATATCGAGAACGGAGCCCCGAAAGTGAAGGAGGGCGCACCACGCATGCGCGGCCGCCCTCCATTCATTTGTATGGGGCCGCCGAAAATAGCCGAGCAATGGCTCGGCTATTTCCGTCGGCTCTATAGAGATGAATAGGAGCCGGGCCGCGCATGCTCGGTGCACCCTCCTTCACTTTCGGGGCCCCGTTCTCGATATAGGTGCGGGTCCCAGCGGTGGGAGCGATATGCCCCCATTGTCCAAGATGGTAAAACCCCTTTAATGCAAAGCATCTGCTACTGCCACTAATACCATTACTGCTATTACTATTACTACTACTAACCAGCTGACTGGTATGCTCTTTGCTTTGCTGATCATGCTGCCGCTACTATTGGTGACATTAGTAATGTTAAATACAAAAATAAAAGACCCCGGCCATATCGCTCACAGTTCCTGTATTTCTTTTCCTGCACTTTGAGGTAGTTGATGCAGTATATTGCAACTATTATCACCCAGCAATCAGTGTTCTTATCCCGAATGAGTCCTGTTTAGCTATAAACCATATTCTTATTATACACAATGTTTCATTTTTCCATTTTTTTTCCAATTACATTATAGAACTGACTCGATGTTGTCCAATAATTTGTCACAAAACCGCAGCTTTAGCTTCTAATTACATTGTAAATGTGGACATGACGTCCAGCGCTCCCGAAAACACATATATCCAGGGTAATTACTCTGATTTATGACGGTATGGACAGTAATCGTGCTAGAGTTAAATCACCGAAGGGTGAACAATGCATATATTCTTATAGAAATACAGGGTTTCACATGGAAATATCTACAGTTCATATATTATTATGTAACAATGTCTTGCACCTGAAAACGTGGACAACTGGGAAGCAAAATGGCAGATGAACTTCGGGGGTTGATCAGGTCATTTTGGAGTAAAAATTATAAAGCAGGTATGAAACACTATTCTTAATTAATGTAGGCCTAAATTGTATATTGCTGTGCCTGAAATGACCATGATTCACTTAAAATTGATTAGGACCAATTCAGGGGGTGGATTAAATCTTTCTTCAAATTCCTAAAATAAATCACTGGCGTTTTCCGACAGCCTCTACTATTGGGGGATCAGTGCATGTAACTATTTACAGTTTCTATTACATTCAGTGGTGACTGTATACATTCCTATGCACAGCGCCCTCTAGTGGTGGTGGCAGGCAGGCAGTTTTCTGTGAAGGGAAGGAGAGGATGTAGAACTGCATGGAAGGAGAGATATCAATGTATTGCCTGGTGTGAATACATTGAGGAACGAGGTAGTCAGAATGAGCGCCATATTTATGAAGCATCTGTTCAATGTTTTCCGTCATAGAAGTCGGGAACGGCGGGTGAGGAAGAGGAAGACATTATTAGAATTTGAAACTTCCTCCACTTACTAAAAAAATGGAAATTCCTATACTAATCTTTGCTACCTGTCCCTATGAGATCTGAATACACCCCTGCCCAAAGCCCTTACACAGAAACATAGTTTAGGAGGTTGGTGGGGTGTTGGTAGCAAATTAAATCTTTGGCTATTCTATTGCAATACTAAAATAAATTGTAAAACACTGATTTAGATATTCTTCGATGTCTGAGGACCCGGTCAGGAGCCTCCACAGATTTGCCTATTCTCATTTTACTGTCCTGCTGCATACGTCTCATGATGTGTATTCTGGAAATGAATACATGTAATTACCACGGAGATTAATTTGCATGGTGGCGGACAATGTCACATAAGGCCAATATGCTTTTTATTTGCTTTAAAAAAAAAAAAAAAGAAATGACTGCGGCGGTTTTAATAAACCCATAAATTTAAAACGTAATAATAACAGTAACAATGGTGCCATCTTAACTGCACAAACATCATACAGCAGCATAAAAATTGTAATTGCTGCAGCTTCTGCTACTTGTCATAGCACAGATGGTAGGGAGTCGGGGTCTCTGTGGGGGGTGCAGAGAGACTTCCTAGTCAGATATGGGGGTGGTTGGTGTCTGCCAGGCAAAAGTTATGGCGAGCTGTGTACAGAGCGTATCCTCGTAATGCAACAATTTTGCCTTCCTTTCAGATTCAGGAAGACATTCCCCCATTTTACTTTGATAGCGAGGGTCTAAAAGCATGGCTATCCAGTAATCTTCAGACTGCTTCAAGTGAATTATACAACTGTGAGTGTATAAGCAAGCAAACATTCAATTTGCCATTCTGGGCATCGCGCCCTAAAAGCCAGTTCTTTCTGGCTCCGCCACCACTGAGACGATTGGGTGTCATGGACAGTGTCATCGTCATCATCCTCTTGCTCCTCTACCTCTGATTCCTCCTCCTCCTCTAGTGTTGATGCTCTTCATCCTCCTCCTCCTCCTTGGGACTTTCTCCATATAGGTCCCCAGTATCTATAGAGTGGCCAGCAAGATGTGTAAGTTGTTCATATTCCGCCATCCTTTATTGCATCAGCATCAGTGTTCATTCTAATATAAATACTAGGGGGTTGATGTAGTTGATGCTGCTATTGTCCCTACTAACAAATCTGGTGGCCTCTTGGAAGGACCTGAGTATGCGACAGGCATCTTTGATGAGTTGCCACCACCTAACCTCGAAACAATACATGCTTCCTGCTGAGATGCTCTGGGGAATGATGTTATCATTGACCACTTTACACTACTTGTACAGATGCTCTAGAATATGCTCAGTGGAATTCAAGTTGGAATGTCACAGATCATGCAATGGAAGACCGTTCTGTTGCTGCAAGTCCAGGAGGGTGTTCTTAACCATATATAAACTGGACTTGGCCAGAACCTTCTACAAGCCATTTTACTATTTAAAAAAATGTTGCATGACTAGGTTAATCATGTGACCATGTAGACAGCATGTTTGGCCTCTACGTCATGGCCATTGTTGCTGACCTCCTTTCCGAGTTGGAGTTGATGGAGAGACAGCCAGTAGGATTTTTGCTGCTTGATGCACTTTAACAACTGATATCACCCAGGCTGATCAGCTCTAACACAGCATGGAAATGTTTGACTTGACAAATATGATAGGAGGGAGGAGCAGTGGAAGCAATGCTCTGCCCTATTTCTGTTGGGAACAGGAATACGTGAGAAGGTGGATAAGCACCCGGTGTGGGAACCAGACCAACACAAGAGGAGAGTGTCAATCGTTGCTGTGGTGTTACATACATACAGTACATCACCACTACCGTGCAAAACATTGACCCACTGTGCTGTAAAAGATATATACTGTCCCTGCCCTTAACAGTTGCTCCAGGTGTCCACCATGGTGTGCACCTTGCAACATAGCTACGTTTCCAAGGAACAGCCCATGTTCTCCACCATGTGAGAGTACAAGGCATGGATGCCTTTTGAAGAAATAATGGCAGCTAGGTATCTTCCATCGAGGCTCAGTGCATGCCGTCAGCTCCCTTAAGGCAGTGGAATCCACTAAGTGGTACAACAGCGACTGTACCGTCATCAATAAGCCAGGTGGACGTTAAGATTGCTGGGTGTTTATAGTTGTTTTATCGACCATACATTTGATTATGGATGACTGAGCAGGAGTAGTCTGAACAGGAAATGCAGTAACTAATGATGACAATGACAAGGTCACTTTACTGCCCGAGGATGCGGCCTGGCTGCCACAAAGAAGACTGGGAAAAGGGGGATAGTCTTGTTCTGATTCCTAGTAGCAAGTTTCATTTTACCACTGGATCTGGTGATGCTGCCTAATGTACTGCAACATAGTATATATAGTGAAATATATGCTGGTGATTCTGGGAAATATGCCTATAAAACCCTTATGAACAGTAGACAAAAAAAGTGTTATGTGGGTGTTGCTCCCTGGGGATCGGTGCAGTGGAAATGTAGTTTGAAGAATGAAGCCAGAAATAAACATATGCTAGTCTCTTTTTACTAAGTGTAGCATGTAACTTTTGGTATATCCAATAGCACTAGATTCCAAGTGCAATTTCTGGCACCAGTGAGGCTACTTCCACAACTCCGGTGGGAAACTCTGGCACAGCTCTTCTGGCAGACAAGCTGAGAATCCGCCGGGCACAAACCGCAGAATGCAGCGGTTTGTGTATGGCCGGTTGTCCGCTTATCTGACGGAATGTGTATGGATCTCTGTCAGACCTATTATACTTAATTGGGCTGGCGGACATTCCATCTGCGTCTGGCAGTGCTGGATCTGGTGAATTCCAGCAGAGTGTTCTCTGCCGGAACAGCCTGCTATAGCCTAAGGAAGTATGAAGACAGGTCAGATGGCTGCAACTCAACACTTGTGGGTGTAGATATTCACTATTAGGTCTAGACTTTAACTGGCCTACTGGTAGTCTTGGGTAATGAGTGTCTGGGCTGTAGTCCCTCACCTTACAGCAGTGTCTATTATGCAGGTTTTCAGCTGTTTATTTTTCATGTATGTTCTTGAGCCAGAATAAAGTTGATCTTTCTGGAGAATCTCTACCAGGAGCAGGAGCTCTGCAGTGTTATTCCTCTCCTCTCTGTTTCTGCACAGGGACCCCCCCTTCTCCTGGCAGGAAGTGGGGCCAGCCTGCTCCTACCAAGAGAGGAGGAACAGGGTAGTTATCCCTGGCCCTGCCAATCATTTACCAACCAAATACTACAAATCACAGCCAAAACATACGTACAGTTACAATACAATATATAACTATATACAATAACATCAACATATAACAACAATTGCAGAGTCTGGGGTACTGCAGTAGCACGTGTGAAGGAAGTCTAAAGGATATCTCCTCATGGCATGGCCACATGTTGCATATACAGTACATTGTGCAATAGAATTTGTTTGGGAAAACCTGCAGCATAGAGATGAGCAAAATCATATTTTTTGGATTAAAAATTCTACCAGAAATTTTCCAAAAAATTCAGATTAGTTAGAATTTGCTGAGATTTGATTATTATGGTGAATTTGAGAGTGAGTAAGAGAGTTTCCCAGGCATTCAAAGTGCTTTTGGTTCAGGTAGAATTGATTCATACTTAAAGGGGGTTATCCCATGACTGATGTAAAAAATGAAAATCAGACATCATATAAGACATGACAACCTCTTTCTAACAAAGCTAAAAACCAGCCCTGTACCTCACATGGATCCAGAGATCTCCGCATTCATTGCTCTGCTAGATTTATATCAAGCTGACAGCTCAAAGGGAGTGTCTTTTCTGCTGCAGATAAGGGGGCATGTCTCAGCTCTCCCTATCACAGCTCAGGAGGCGTGTCTCATCTCTCCCTATCACAGATGAGGAGGCGTGTCTCAGCTCTCCCTATCACAGCTCAGGAGGAGTGTCTCAGCTCTCCCTATAACAGCTCAGGGGGCGTGGCTCAGCTCTCCCTATCACAGCTCAGGAGGCGTGTCTCAGCTCTCCCTATAACAGCTCAGGGGGCGTGGCTCAGCTCTCCCTATCATAGCTCAGGGGGCGTGTCTCAGCTCTACCTATCACAGCTCAGGAGGCAGTTGAAGGATGAAACCGAGCATGTGCGGTCTTCTCAGTGAGCAGGACAAAGAAGTAAGACAAGAACAAACAGCAGGTGGTGTTATACAGATACATTTTATTGAATAACTCAGTGGTTATACTAAATTTTTAATTACATGCAATTACAAATGTATTCAGATCCAGGGGCTGGTTTGAAAACTGTAGAATATTTTTCGTGGCACTACCCCTTTAAATCAAATCACAAGGTTAATTTGGACATGAAACAAATTTTGAGAATTTCGCTCATCTCTACTGCAACTTTTTGCAGGATTCTCATCCATGCATGGAGTAAAAATGTAAAAATTTACATTTTAAAATGTTCAATCCACAGCTTGTCAATTTATGCTGCAGATTTCACCCTTTCAATACATTGGGTGGAATCCCCAGCAAATCGGCAACAAATATGGATGAAACAAGATGTTTTTGCAGTGGATTTTCGCAGCAACATCTGCAGCAGAAATTCCACTGTTGCAATCCTCTCCCTCCAATCCCACGTGGCTGTATTCTAAACACGATGGAGGTCCACCCAAGCTAGACAATACGACACTATGACTGAATCCGGCTTGTTTCTATACAGATCACGTTCCGGGACCAGATGAAGGTGCAATTTATTTTTGCATTTTGCTTCTCACTGAACCCAATGCTAAATTTCTTCTGAATGGCCTTTCCACATATTCAGTTGAATCAAATCTCCATCTTGAACTAATAAGATTTCTCAAAGGTTCCCTCCAAACCCTTCACATGCCACGCCATTTTCCCAAGGAAGCGTAAAGTTCACAAAGCTGACAAATTGTTCCACATCCATCTTTAAATATCTCCTTTGAGACGACATCAATAGACGGGGCGAACTGCGTCGTCACTGCTCCCTAAGAGATTCTGACTTTCTTTAATGACTCTTCGACACAGCGGGCTCTGACAGGCGCCATCGGGCTTTGATTAAATAGAACTTTCAAAGCTATAACGCAGATCTGTATTTTCTGTCCTTTTCCAACAGAAGAAAAAAAAATTACCAAAAATTGTGTGATTCATCATGTTAAATTTGCCTGTGAACATCTTCCATTCATCCTCGGCAATTACTTGTCTTGGAGATAGCGCGAATGCTCCGAGATAACAATGTAACATCTTTTAATTGTTACTGCGTGAACTCCGAAGTCCTTAATGTAAAGGAGGCGACGCTAAGACAATACAAACTGGGAGCCTCGACTGCAAATAAATGAAATGATATTGAATTTGATAAGGCAGCAAAGGACGTGATAATTTTATATGTCGACAGAAGGGAAATGAAAGCAGACTGTAATTGCATTTTTATCTCAAAGAGACTCAGCAAATTATCATTTCAAAGTATAATATACACACACATAACACTAGGAAATTGCGGGTTTGCCTTTGATTTTTTTTTTTTTTTGGTCTCCATTATCTTGAGGAGAAGGGATTGTCAGTTTGAAGATTTAAGATGTTTGTCATTTACTTTGTAAAACAACTGTAAGGGGAGAGAAATTACCACTCAGGTGTCCGCAATGAGAGAGATGTACGTTCTTCTTCTCCCCCCGCCGAGCCGTCGATTTGAAGAGTG
Organism: Rhinella marina; assembly: GCA_900303285.1. Taxonomy (NCBI): domain Eukaryota; kingdom Metazoa; phylum Chordata; class Amphibia; order Anura; family Bufonidae; genus Rhinella; species Rhinella marina. Next base: position 57,305 of record ONZH01003847.1, read on the forward strand.
CGATGGAATTGGTGTGTTCTATAACAGTGGGAGTCAGGAGAAATGGCACTGGGACTACATGGAGATCTGAAAAGAAAAAAAATATATAGATTGAGGAATGGAAACTGTAACATAGTTTCTCAAAGCCAATATAGTGTTAAAATTAAATGAAAAAATACATCTATAAAATGAAGAAGTTAAAAATTATGAACACAAAATTGTAAATGAAAATAAATGGTAAAGAGATATAAAAATATATTAATAAGTAAAAAAAAATCCTAAACACAAAAAATAGATAAAAATAATATGTGAATATATAAACATAAAATAATAATAGAAAATAAAAATATTGAAATGAATACAAAATAAATAGAATTTTAAAATAAAAAAAGAACTACATCTATAACAGATATAAAATAAGAAATAATGAAACAATTATTTAATATAACGGCAAATTAAAGTGATTCTCCAGGACTACAAGTTTATGGTGCTGTGGTTTAGGACCTCTAAAACCTACACAACAAAGGGAGGGCATTGCTCCTGCTCTTCTGTAAAGTTGGCAACACACATTCAATTGTGGTCAGCTAAACTATTGTTCAGCTGTCAGCTGTCCTGTCCTGACTATGAGGTCGGTCAAATCTGTTCTTCACAGGTTTAGACACCCATTGCTCAAGCTGCTCCCCTGCTCCTGGCAGGCACAACCACTGGGATAGTCCTACTGTGTTTTCTACGCTGGCAGTCCGTGCCGTGTCCCATTTGCTCCCAGCAGAAATAGTTTCCAAGAGGCTCACATGGACCATGCTTCTGCTGCCTGGAACATAACTAGACATGTTCCATTTCATACGGTCATGCAAGAGGAAATCAACAATGGTGGAGTATAGAAGTTCCAAGAAAGTTGCCTTGCTGGCCAGCCAAGCCCTAATGGCTCTGGCTTATTGTCCAATCAGAATGCTGTTCGAGGATTTACACCAGGCAATTATTCTGAGTCATTGCCTGTGATTTCGTATGTGTCCTGGCTCCAGTGTTTTGTGCTACTCTCAACTCCTGTATTAGATCTCCAGATGAAATGACTTTGTCTGGTTCCTAGATTAAGCCTCAGTCTGCTGATCTGGCTTTGATTGGTTCTTCTGGTGAACTCAGTTTGGCTTGTCTCCAGATTAACCCCTTGTCTTTTGACCCTGCTTGCTGACTCATCTTTTGTACCTCCCTGGTCATTGAGGTAGACTGTTGCTAGTGAGCTTGAGCTGTTTTTTTGCTACCTTACTCCACATATGTAACCTGGGTAACTGGGTCCCTAGCAAGCAAGTCTATCGGGCCTTGTGGTGGGTTCTGGTGAAGAACATAGGGGTAAGCTTAGCTTCCTACCTGTTAGAGTGGTTAAAGAAGACTGGTTGCAGTTTTTGAATTTGCTGGCTGTGGTTCCAGATGGCGGCCTGAGTATTTACATACATCTACTTCAGGGGTCTGTGCTAGCTATGTCCTTCTATATCTTCCTGGCAGGCATACTTGCAGCAGCCTCTTCCTTCCTGGTCTGTGGGGCCTGTCTGTCTCTTCTGTGTTATTGCTTTGGGTGTGAGTGTTTGCTAATTTTGTTCTGGATTCTAGCATGTTTTCTGAATTTGACCTCTTGCTGGCTGCCCTGACCTTTGGGCTGAGGGTCCCTCACCTACTGCTTTCGGTCCCCTGTGGACCAGAAATGTGACATCCTGAACGTCATCACATGTTCCAGCCATTCACTGAACTCAGTGGTGATGTGTCCTTAATCAGCATGTCACCGCTGGACCCACGGAGGTGGACCCAAATGGTGGGGAGCAGGTAAGTATAGCTCACTTCTAAAGAGTTAAAAAAAAAAAAGAGGCCGCAGCCATCTTGATTGAAGACACTGCACAAAATCTTGAGCGGTGCATGAAAAACCCATGATGCTGGCCGACGTTCACGTCATACTTGACCGCGCACGAGATTTCGTGCGGGATCATCAATCAAGATGGCAGCCTCAAATGCATGAGGTGAGTATGTAGTTTTTTAACACCATTTCAGGAAAAATTCATTTGTTACCATGAAGCATGAGGAAATTTGGCTTTGTGGCAAATCAAATTTTTCCAACTCACTCCAGCAGTGCTACAAAACGCTAGTGACAGTCAGTCCACTGTCTGTAACATCATGCCCTCTCTTTATTTGAAACTGAACTTCTCGTCTTTCCCCCATCTACTAATCTACCGAAACCTAATATTTTTATTTCAGCACACGGCTGTCTTGGGGTTATGTATGAACCAGATCTCTCCAATGTTTCTAGTATTCAATCACTGGCACACTCAGGTCATCTGCACCTCAAGAACATCTCCAGAATCTGCCCTTTTCACACGGTCAAAAACTCTTGTTGTGGCTTTGATTAATTCTGGTCTTGACTACTGTAACTCATTACTATTTGGTCTTCCCTGCACTAAACTCTCCTCCCTCTCAGTCTGTCCTAAATGCTGCAGCCAGGCTCATCTATCTATCTATCTATCTATCTATCTATCTATCTATCTATCTATCTATCCACCTATTATACTGATGCTACTAGCCTGTGCCAGTCACTTCACTCATTGTCCATCCACCGCAGAATACAGTTCAAACTTATCACCCTACCCGTGCTCTCCAAAGTGCTGCACCTCCATATATCTCCTCCCTCATTTCCGTCTACCACCCTACTCGTGCTCTCCATTCTGCCAATGATCTATTAATATCCTCCATAATTCGCACCTCTCACTCCCATCTTCCAGACTTTTCTCGAGCTGCACCTACTCTCTAGAATGCACTGCTCTGGACAATCAGGTTAATTCCCAACTTCCTTAGCTTCAAATGTGTTTAAAAACACACCTTTTCAGGCAGGCTTATCAGTCACGTTTACCCCCGACCTACATTCTTCAACACTGAACAAGATCATAAAACAATAATCCCTACACTCGATGCACTAGCTCACGCAGCTCCTTCTTCACTACTCTATCCAGTACAAAGATGGCTGGACCACTATAAAATAATCAATTTCACTTTTGTTGTCTCCCTCATTTCCTTATAGATTGCAAGCTCTTGCAAGCATTTCTATATTATCCTGTAATTCTGTGATATCTATTTAGATTTGTACATGTACCGTATGAATTGTAAAGAGCTGTGAAATATGGTCGTGCTATATAAAAAAAAAAGTCTATTACTATTATTATTATAACTGGGGAATAGGTGAGATGATATCACAGAGCTAATTTATCTGCTGTGTCGTGGCTTCTCTCAAGGCAAATTTTTGAATATTTTTTAATCCATTTGAGAATTTTCTTCATAGCAAAGCACCGTGCCCACAGCATCAGTATCAGCATACGTGCCCCATACAGGCATAAAGGAAACAAATAAGTCAAATCGGAGAAAATGACTTTGACGCAAAGAAAGAAAAACTTCTGTGGGAACGAGCCTTTTGAGTCTTCTGCTTGGAGGAGATAGGAGAAGCCAAGGAAATGCATTTTCCTCCTGACTGATCACAACATAAAATAAATAAATAACTAAATGGAAGCACAAAGATTCTATTAAAGAATAAAAGTGGAACGAGAAGAAAAAAAAACACGAAAAGTTAAAAAATAAAATAAAAATCAGTCAGAGAAAATCCTTCAAGCAAATCCCAGGCTAATCCCCGTACTTCTGCAGGTGAGAAAACGGCGACGTTCGTTTCATACATGGCTGACACCTGCTGAAAACAGCCTCCTTCACAATACGTTTATCTGTCACTTGTAAGTATTCCAGCCGTAAATGAAATTATTTTCCGTGTAGTTGAGCAGCTAAAGAAACCAAATGAGTTTTATGGAGAGAAATTTGCATGTGTATTATAGCCAGGGAGCGTGCCGCTGAAAGCCTCCTGAAGATTTACAAAGAGTCAACGAGATCAGTGGAGAAGCAATCTGACAAACAGAGTCAAGAGACGAACGTGGCCTTGTTTTCGCTCTTTATGGATGCTTCGGAAATGGAACAATTATCTGGCGTGGCTCAAAGCGGAATTTTGCAAAAGTTGTTCTAGTCTGTAAATAAATATTCATTGTATCGACCTTTTATGATTGCAAAGAATCCATTAAATCTGTACGTTTATTTTTTTCCCATGTTCCAATTACTGTTACTTTTGTAAATTATTATTATTTTTTTGTGTGGAGAAGTTGGGAACTGACGGGTCCTGGTACCTGGCATCAGACACCAACAAGCCAGGGTCGTAAATTGAATTTTTGCACCAGGTGGAGAACATTTTTGTTTTGTTCAAGCGTTTTAATGAAAATTTCAAAAACTTTTGTGACTTAAAAAAACCAGTTCCACGTCTATCTACAGGTTGTGAGTGGTATTACAAATCAGCCCCATTCCCTTTGGTGAAGTTGAGTTGCAATATCCGACACAAACTATGGACAGATGTGGAGCTGTTTTTGGAAGAAAGCAGCAATGCCTATAACTATAAAAGGAAATTCAAGGGAGACACTGTGTCACTGAATAATCCCACTGTGACCCCCTCCATTTTCATATACTTTTCCCTATGGTTCCCCCTAATTTATCACATCATGTACCACATGTTCCCCATGCCTCCGCCTTTCTCATTTACCTTTCACACATACTTCTCCACATGGCCTCCTTTTCTCATATAATGATGACCCCCTGCTCACATATTATTTCCTATGCCCTCCCTTTCTTACATACTGACCCCCATTACCCTCTCCTTTACCTACACATAATGATCCATACGGCTCAAGTGATCTGCTGCTCCTTCTTGCTGGAGTGTCCTCCTCCACCTTCTTCTGGGCTATGTCCTCTTCCTCCTCACTGTTGCTGGTGCAGGACCTTTGCCATGTGATCATAATGTCACCAAAGGTCCTTCACAGATGTGTTGTACTTCGCTTCTATTGAAATCTTTGCCAAAAATCTTCTTATTTCGATAAATCAAATAGTACAGTCAATACATAGTATGAAGATCACCCCCAGTGTCCCCTCCATGGGACCAATCCAAAACCTTTTATCTAATGGAACAATCCATGAAAACATGGAGGAAATAAAGCGTGTGAACACGCCAAAGCTCAGCCTTTACCTCCTTCAGGTCTGTTCCCTTCTTCAGATGAACCCTTAATTGTCCAGTAAATAGATCCGGCAAATATTAAATGCATTGTAGTCACCAAAGGTCCTACGCCCGTTTTAGTTGGATTTTTGTCACGTTGTGCACAAGATCCGTGCAATTTTCCCGCAATTTACACAGAATTGCATAAAAAATAATGCAATTCTGTGTAAATCGTTAGAAATTCTCAGTGATTTTGCCACATATAGTTACATAGTTACATAGTTAATACGGTTAAAAAAAGACACATGTCCATCAAGTTCAACCAAGGGAGGGGGTAGGAGTGATGAAGGGGAGGGGTTGCAAATGGTTGCAAACCTGTTTTTTAACCAAGGTGGGAGGGTATGTCGGCATGTTTGCCTTTCTATGGTACAGCCCACGGATTAGTTATGTGCCGTAAAAATAATTATTGTTTTTGCTTTTTATGTTCAACTCAACCCAAGACAGAGGCATTTGTTATACATTGCAGTTTCTAAATAAAATGTGGATAAAGTAACACATCGAGATATAAATTATTGAGGAAAACTTGCAAATGCACAGAACTTGTACAGTACTGGGAAAAAAGTATGTGCCCCTTTACAAGGTTCAGATTTTCTCCTTTATGGCAAATTCTGATCTGTAAACAAAGAATACTATATTTTTAAAAAGTAACATTTTAAAATAAAATAGGTAAATAAGCAGACAAACCAAAAGGTGATGCCCTCTTATATTCATAGAGATTGTTTGTCTTTTAATACCCATCATGCCCTGACAACTTTTTACGTTAGAAGGGTCACCTGAAGATAAGCTGATCCAATTCCCTAGTGATCGGCTGTAAACAGAATCCAGCAATAGGTGTTCGATTAATCTGCAGTGCCACCGCAGGAGAAACTGAGTATTGCATCTTGTCCACTGAAAAGAATTGATTGTCCATGTGTGAAGGTAGACCAGCAGAAATACTGAATTTTCCCCTCACAGTGTGATGTCATTTGTATATACATGTATTCAATGCTATTTAGCCTTACAAAAATATCTCAGCTTTGCAAAATGCTTATGCAGCTGTGTCCAGTACATCCTGATACAGATTCCACTCCCCCCACCTGTCCGGGATGCTGCGGTGGAGTAACCAAGACAAGAAGAACAAAAGAATATGTGTTTAATGCTTATCAGCTTGCTGGGGAAACTCTGTGAACAAGGCCCCCACCTTTTCTACTGTGTGTATATGCTTTTGTAATAAACGGAGCAGCCCAGATCACCTCAGCGCCTGAACATACAGGGAGACTCCAAACTGACCTCAGTGTCTGTCTTGAGTTTCTTTACCGTGTGCACAAACGTTCCTTTAATTCGGACAACTGACATGACCTTCTTGAGGACAGATTGTGTCTTCCTTAACAGTTGGCGCCCAAAGTCGTGGGGCCCTCAAAAGGAGCACCTGTACCCCAATATCCGAAGGTGGTCGACATCTCCGAACCCCCATCTCTCGAAATCGAGGCCTGATCAACCTCCACGATCACGGTAAGTTTCATATACATTGTATGTGATAATTTGCCTGTGATTCGAGAGATGTGGGGCAGAGGAGACTAGACTTACGGGTGTTGTGGATGAGTCCAAAGTGACCGGACTGACTGGTGGTCTCCGCTGAGGGCTTGAACCTAGATAACGCAAATAGAAGGTCACTGAGAGGATAGGGACCCAGACTGACAGTTCTGTGATAACCTCAATAGGGACTAGCCCGAGCGTTATCAGACATAGCTAAGTGATAGGGACAGTGTAGTGAGTGACAGAGTGGTCACGGTAGGACGCGTTGAACGGTGCTTATCATGCCCATTGAGCGAATCTCCCCACGATCGAAGACGGTGAGGCTGTAATTTATGAGTATATAACGAGTATATAACTAGTATCTGTATGGCCGGGAACCTTTAAAGCTTCCCTCCCTTCGTGGTGATAAGAGAGATAAGGGGTTCAAGTCGATAGAGGCCATATCGATAAGGCGTCATGTTTTTGTTTAAAAACGAAGCCCAACCTTCCTGTTGGCGCTTCTAGCGCTGTCAGTCTGGTGGAAATAAGAAGGTAAAAGATATGGAAAGGATGTGAAGAACTTGCTTAAGATAATTGGGATGCCTCCAGGAGGCAGATTACAGCCCAGTGAAGGTTTGATCGATGTAGTAAGAGCCTTCTATAGAACTGCTTCAAATCAGAAAAAAAAAAAAAGATGGACTGTGGAAAGTGTATTGAAGGGAAAGAGAAGTTGGTTAGAAGGGTAATAGGCTGGTGCAGGAAAAATGGTTGATATGGTTTATGTAAGTGACTTATAGAAAGTTGTAGTAGGTTGAGAAAAATATTTCCATTGCAAAATGGCGGATTTGGCTCCTAAAGAGAGACAATGGGAGAAAAGAAAAAAAAAAGATCTTCTTCAGTTTTTAGTTAAAATTTCCCCCTCCTTTGGAATTTATGATTATGATAATGCTACCATGTCTTCAGCTCATGTTGAAACCCCCTCCTCAGGAATTCACCCCCCCCCCCCCCCCGTGGAGTGAGGAGTAGACAATAGTGTGAAAGTGACTTAAGATATAGAAATGTTCCTTTTTGTTGCTGTAGATTGGCTGTATATGTGACACAGAAGAGTAAAGATAAATTAATAACTTTCCTTTTTCTCTTTTTAGCAGCTTGTAAATGTCCAAGCGCCGAGACAATAGTTTATGTGCTTGTGTGTTGTTACAATAACAATGTGTTGTAGGAGTGAACAACCGAAGACAATGGTATTATGTGCCAGCAATTGACTCACTTAATGCTTCTTTCAACCCCCCCATACAGGATGGTCTTCTGTGTGTATCTGTATCCATGAAAGCTGTGTCTCCGAGAGTTGACTCATTCAGTAGAATGTGAATGAATGTATCAGCAGAGCTGTGTGGACTGTGCGTGGATGCAGCAGAAGAAAATGAAGGAATGACAATGTGAATGTGTATGATGTACTACATTTGTTTTTCTTTATATGCGCATTGGGGATTTTTATTTTTCCTTGGTACCAAATGTTTTGACCAAACTCTACATTTTAGGTTTGAAAACAAGGCAATGAAATGTTTCTCATGGGCCCTTCATGTTTTATGTCTGTATTGTCAGATCTGTTTGTTTCAATGTTTGTTTTTTGTCGATTGTTACATGTTAAATGTACTTATAACATTAGAGATCAGACCTCATGGACAACTGAGACGGGACTGATTCATAGAGGGAGGATCACACCGTCCGACTGGAAGGTGTGGACTTAGTTGACTCAGAGGGGAGGGAGGAATGTGCAGAATACACAATATCACTCATTTAGTAAACATCAAACATCGTTTGGTATCTCAAGGTTGGTTATGAAAAAAAAAATATTAATGGTGTTGTGTTTTATTTGGTTTAAAAGGTTTTACATTACACAAGATACCCGGGCATTGCTATTGATTAATGTATTGAAATATGCAGGATCATTTGTCAAAATATTATGAAAGTTTGTTTTGAAGTATCATTTAATTAGACCAGATTTAGAGTTTCACAAAGTCCATTTTGGTTTGACAGAAGACCTCTTTGGTCTCATTGGTAAGTGTTATTTACATACAGTGTTGGACCGACAAAAGTTCTAAGGACATTTGTTTATTTGATCAATGATGGAGAGGAAACCTCAGCAACGGCTTATTCTAACATGAACTGAGTTTTTTGAGTTGACTTTTTGATTGTGTGCAGCTAAAAAGAGCTGGGACTGACAACCTCGGGAAAAGTCCAGGAACTGCTACGTCAAGTCTACAAGGTGTGGTAAGACACAGTTGTCAGTAACCTGTGACTCAACAAGAAACGGCTTCAACCACGGGTCTGCCATGCTGAACTGCTGCCATGCTGAGGCCTAGCTGTTCATACTACGGCTGTCCAGGGGTGGACCTTAACGATAATCTGTGTGCCTAAGACTTCCTGACCAACTAGCAGAGCTGATGCAATGATCTGCAGACCAGTGAGTGTGGGAGGTCCTTGTGTCAAAGCTCCTCCCACAGACAAGGTAATGGACTGTCAATCACCCACTGATAAGAGGCTCTAACATCTGCACTGACATCTACACCTGCTACCCCTTCACATACATAGGGTGGGGTCATAGACTGAACTTTATAATAACAAGCATCAAGTGATGGACAATTGACGTTTCACCAGAGACTTTGTTATTATCCAAGAAGATCGAAGAGAAGACGACCACAGAGAGACACTTCTTGTTAGTCCAACACACAGTTTTGTTTTTTAGAAATTCAATGGTCCACAAGTAGGTTTCTGTCAAATGATTAGGATAAGCCCAAGTACACAGGGGGGGTGCCTGTTGGGTTTCAGCCTTGGTGAAGACTACCTTTTCCCCCATGTCCGTCTAGACACTCTTGACAATTAGAAAATCAAAGATTAGGGAAAAATTCAGTCTTTAGGGGGTCCAGCACAAGTAACCACCTCAGCAGAACCAATCACCAGAGTGCAGCACAAAATACTGCCGCCTCGTTGCAGTCTTGAGGACCGTGATGCAGTTGAAGTGAGAAGGTACAAAAGTGCCCGATGCTTCTACATTAATTACTTCGGAGAGCATCAGATCCTTGTGTACCTGGCTGGTGGCCCCAATAGGCATCAGCCCACTGGGAAACTTCCCTGGAGGGTCTATAGCCAGTTTGCCCCTGTCTCCGCCACTTAAAGAGTTTGTCCGGGCTTTTTCTTTTGATGACCCATCCTCAGTATAGTTCATCAATATCAGATCGGCGGGGGTCCAACAACCGGCACCCCAGCCGATCAGCTGTATGGGGAGAAGGCAGGATGACATGATCATTGAAGGACCCCAGGGCTTACCAGATTCCATGTTGTTAGGGCATACATACACAGACTAATAGACTAGTCTATGGATATATGTAAATGCCAGTGCATTATAGTTTAAAAATGAAAAACCTTCTTTATAACATTAAAAAATAAAGTAATATTTTAAAAAAGTAATAAAAAAACACACAAACAAGACACTTTTTTTTTTACAATATATTAAGTTTATAAATATAAATCCTAAGCCATACTGTACATCAACAAACACTGATCTGACATTCTCTTGTCTGTAGCAACCTGTACAATAAATGTCTAACATTGTTTGTGAAAATCTTTAGAAGTTAAAGTAGAAGAAAGAATAATAAAACTGCAGCGGAATGTCTTTTTCTCAGAATCTTTGCCAAAATAAAAATTTACAAATGAAAGCCTAATGTATGTGAACCAAAAATGCACATAATACAAATCATCCTGCAAAAAACAAAGCCTTATATGGATAGGTTAAATAAAAATTAAAAAGTTATAATTGCTGATGAAAAATAAAAAAATATTTGTTCTGGTCCTTGTTTAAGGGGCTAAGTGGATTTTCCTGGATTTTGATATTGATGGCCAATCCTATGGTCAACACTATGTGATCGATGGGGGACTGACTCCCGGAACCAACTACATTACTGTGTCCCATTCATTGTTTACCAGCAACAGTGCCAAATATTTTGTAGAGGCTGCTACTGCTGCTGCAGTTCTGTGAATGGTAACCAACGAAGGGGATGTGGTCGTCACCAAAACGCTGCAGTCCCTTCCATCAGCTGATTGGTAGAACATACAGAAGATGTTCGACCAATGATCTGATATTTCTGGCTTATACAGGGGCAGATTGGTCATAGACCTTAGAGGGAAATTTCCCGGTGGTCCAATGCCCAGGGGGCCACCTGAGTCCTCCTTGTGGCCGGCCAGTGGAAGTTTTTGTGAATGTATTTTGTGCTGCTGGCAGTATTTTATGATGGCCTGTGGCATTTGGGTCAGTTGGGGTGGTATAATGTGCCGCAATATGGTATTGCTGGCCCTGCCTTCCATCAATTTGGAAGCAACAAAATGGGGCCACGTTTAGTATTTTTTCAGGGCCACTTTATGTTTCCAGTCCGCCTCTGGACATATATTATATTATATACCATCAGTAGCTGTCAACCGAACTTTGGTTTGGCCGACAGCTATCTCTCCAGTGTCCATCATACACAAACATGGTTGGCTTGGCTGAATGTGTATGTGTTTTCAATGGGGAAGGAGGAGAAAGCAACTGTTTGCTAATCTAGGAGAACAAAAGGATTGGGTGATTCTCTTTCATTATCTCTCCGAGAAGAGTCGGGAGCTCCCCATACACATTAGATTGCTGGTCCGGGTGAAAATGATGGGTTCAGCCAAAAATACCCAAATGTGTTTTGGTGGTATTAAAAATAGGGCATGAAAGTCCCAGAAAACTGGAAGCAGTCTAAAAGAGGACACCAGTTCCTATGCAGAATCCAGTTCCAGTTCTAATAGGGCGACCAGTTGGGGATGAGGAGACGAAAAACGGATGGATGAAGAAATATATGTCTGCACTTTCTGTCCTAAGTCTTCATGGTACCAAGGAATGAAGTTAGCAGAGTGTTCATCCTCCACAATACAACCTGATCCTGATCGATTCCAATTCTTATCATCTGCATTAATCAGACTAATGTTTTCTCATTATACCCAGGAGACAAAATCCATCAGCTGGTTAGATATCTGGACGGATACTATTGACCTGAGGCTTCATGGACTGTCTATTATCTGGAATCTCACGTACCAGCCCTTCATACAATGAAAGCTTGTATCATCAGTGGAAAGGCAAAGATGAATAATGCAATTAGTAAATCTTTCTGAAAAAGTTGCATTTTGGAGCAAATCTGAGATTAGTTCCTGTTTTTTTTGCTCACAGATATCGGGGGTTGGATTGGGACAGTATTAGAGGGGTTTCAATGATCACCCAGAATGGTGGGAAATATCATAATATATTCGAAGAAGCAAACTCAATCATCATCATTAGTCTTTGCAAATGTTTAGTAACTATGCAGAATGAGTACCCACCACCAGGGTCAACCCTATTAAACTGGGCATACTGCTTGGTAGGGTTGATCCTGTGGATTACAATGCTACCTGTCTTGTGAAAATTGGTTGCTGCATTCCCAAGAAAAAATACTTACATTTTTTAAGTAGATGAGGGCTTCAGTGCACCAAGGGGTGAGAGCAGCACTGGAACGCTGAGGTGCACTGAGGGCCCGACGGCAACCTTTGGTGCCTTGAAGCTCTCATTTGCAGAAATTTCTCATTTGGCACTCAACAACTGATTTTCACAAGGCAGGTATCATTTCAATCAGTAGAATGAACCCTACCAGCTCTACAGAGCTCTAGACAGCAAGATACGTTATGTCAGAACATGGCAATGAAGAGAATTTTTTTGTTTTTTAAATGATTTCTTTTAAAGTATTAAAACATAAGAAAAACTTTCCACAGAATTGATGTAACAAGTCACTTTTACCGCTCACCGATCATACCCCGGTAGGCCGCCTACACCCCTGTTTTCTTAACCTAATCATCCTAAGCCATTTCAATAACAGGCTGATACACGACGGTAACCTTAATTTTCCCTCTTTTCAGCACAAATTTATGGAGGAGAATTACTCTGCTCACATATGAATCCTCATAAAATATAATAATAACGCAGATTACATTTTTACGAGAAAAAAATCTATTCATTTAAATTTACTGAATATATTGTTTCATCTGCTTTGCCTTAAGGAATAAAAAAAAAATTTACTGTGGTTATTAAATCTGAGCTGGCAGCGTCGTTCAGTGGCACAAATTACTCGAACCTCAAAATAATCATTCGGGCTATCAAAACCATAATAGTTTCTTCCAGTCTAAAGATTGCATAAAATTATATTGACTGGAATTATGCAAATGACTGGTAGAGACGTTCATGTCAAATAATTAAACTACATTTTTCTCCTATTATTAAGTGTGAGATTGCCATACACTACGGAAAGGTGTGAATACTTTTTTATTTGTTGCAATTGGTCTAAAAAATGTTTACAAATTTTGCAAATGCAAGATTAAACATCTCCTTTGGATTTGTATATACAGCTCCTGAGCAGATCATGTGTCTCCATGGTTACAGGTTACAAACAAAGACAAGGTTGAAACCTTCATCAGGCCTTGCAAGTATTCCATATGTTCCTACTAGATGGGCTTTGGATTATGCAATTTTTAGAAGCTCTGGGTGTCTTCCCAAATTGAGGCAGACCATGAGACAGCTCTGGGGTCCCTCTTACCATTTTATCGTCTGGTCTGCCTCTACAGACACTATGTTCCTGAGATTCCTATTACAGTGCCCTGTGAAAGTATTCGGCCCCTGGAACTTTTCAACCTTTTGCCACATTTCAGGCTTCAAACAAAAAGATATAACATTTTACATTTTTGGTGAAGAATCAATAAGTGGGTCACAATTGTGAAGTGGAACAAAATTTATTGGATCATTTAAACTTTTTTTGTAATAATAAAACTGAAAAGTTGGGCGTGCAAAATTATTTGGCCCATTTCCTTTCAGTCCAGAATTTGATTGAGGATCTCTGAATGATCCAATGTTGTCCTAAATGACTGATGAAGATACATAGAATCCACCTGTGTGTAATCAAGTCTCCGTATAAATGCACCTGCTCTGTGATAGTCTCAGGGTTCTGCATCATGAAGACCAAGGAACACACCAGGCAGGTCCCTGATACTGTTGTGGAGAAGTTTAAAGCTGGATTTGGAGACCAAAAGATTTCCCAAGCTTTAAACATCCCAAGGAGCACTGTGCAAGCGTCATATTGAAATGAAAGGAGTATCAGACCACTGCAAATCTACCAAGACCCGGCCGTCCCTCTAAACAAGGAGAAGACTGATCAGAGATGGAGCCAAGAGGACCATGATCACTCTGGATGAACTGCAGAGATCTACAGCTGAGGTGGGAGAGTCTGTCCATAGGACAACAATCAGTCCAACACTTCACAAATCTGCCCTTTATGGAAGAGCGGCAAGAAGAAAGCCATTTCTCACAGATATCCATAAAAAGTCTGGTTTACAGTTTGCCACAAGCCCCTGGGAGACACCAAACATGTGGAAGAAGGGGCTCTGCTCAGAGGAAACAAAAATCAGACTTTTTGGAAACAATGCAAAACGGTATGTTTAGCGTAAAAGAAACACAGCTCATCCCCCTGAACACACCATCCCCACTGTCAGACATGGTGGGGGCAGCATCATGGTTTGGGCCTGCTTTTCATCAGCAGGGACAGGTAAGATGGTTAGAAATTGATGGGAAGATGGATGGAGCCAAATACAGGACCATTCTGCATGAAAAGACCTGAGACTAGGACGGAGATTTATCTTCCAACAAGACAATGATCCCAAACATAAAGCAAAATCTACAGTGGAATGGTTCAAAAATAAAGGTCTCCAGGTCTTAGAATGGCCGAGTCACAGTCCAGACCTGAATCCAATGGAGAAGATGTGGAAAGAGCTGAAAACTGCTGTTCACAAATTTCTCCATCCAACCTCAAAGAGCTCCAGCTGTTTTGCAAGGAAGAATGGGCAAGAATTTCAGTCTCTAGATGTGCAAAACTGATAGAGACATCCCCCAAGAGACCGCAGCTGTAATCGCAGCAAAAGATGTCGCAACAAAGTATTAATGCAAGGGGGCCAAATAATTTTGCACGCCCCACTTTTCAGTTTTATTATTACAAAAAAAGGTTAAATGATCCAATAAATTTCGTTCCACTTCACAATTGTGACCACTTGTTGTTGATTCTTCACCAAAAATGTAAAATGTTATATCTTTTTGTTTGAAGCCTGAAATGTGGCAAAAGGTTGAAAAGTTCCAGAGGGGCGAATACTTTAGTAAGGCACTGTATATGATACCATCTTACCCTATGGTCTGCCTCTACAGACACTATGTTCCTGAGGTTGCTATGTTCCCGGTTACAGGTTACAAACAAAGACAACATAGTTGTGCAAGGTTGCAACCTTCATAAGGTATTGCAAGGATTCTATATGTTCCTACAAGACAGGTTGTGGATTATGCAATTTTTAGAAGCTCTGGGTGTGTTCCCAGATTGAGGTAGACCATGCGACATCTCTGAGGCCCCTCTTACCATCTTATCGTATGGTCTGCCTCTACGGACACTATGTTGCCTGAGGTTCCTACTGTATGTTCCTGGTTACAGGTTACAAACAAAGACAACATACTGTAGTTGTGCAAGGTTGCAACCTTCATCAGGCCTTGCAAGGATTCCATATGATCCTACAAGACGGGCTATTGCTTATGCAATTTTTAGAAGCTCTGATTGATGCAGATCTTATCTTATAGTCTGCCTCTATGGACACTATTTTCCTGAGGTTCCTATGATATGATACCATTTTACCAATGGTCTGTGTCTATATACACTGTGTTCCTGAGGTTCCTATGTTCCTGGTTACAGGTTACAAACAAAGACAACATAGTTGTGCAAGGTTGGAACCTTCATCAGGCCTCGCAAGGATTCCATATGTTCCTACAAGACCGGCTGTAGATTATGCGATTTATAAAAGCTCTGGGTATGTTCCCAGATTGAGGCAGACAATGAGACAGAGGTAAAATGATGAGTTACATCATCAATGTATCTGACTGAGTCAGGAGAAGTCACAAAACACGCGGTGATCACAATAAACAGCTTATTAGCACATCGTTTTGTGAATTCTGCTCCCCTCATTTGGATACAACACTGGGGTCACATAATTCTTCATTACATAAATGAAATAAATCTCCTCAATTACAGCAGTGTCCGCGTCGGCTACATAACACAACGCAAAAGCTGTTTGTTTCTAATGACAGAATAAGATTAATTCCTGGGAAAAAAAATCTACACGGCTGTTTATTCATTGCGGCCATAATGAAATGTAATTAGTCAAACGAGTGTTTTGTAAATCCTCCTCATATGTGCAAGAAATAATAGATTTCTGAGAATCATTTGAATACTCTGCAAATAAGTGAGATTTATCCCCTTAAAGGGGGTTATCCAGCCTTGGAATTTTTTGGGGCCAACGAAAATAATAAAACTCAGCTAACTATGGTTCTTCCTGGTACCCCACCGGGTCTCTGCACTTCCTGTTCCAGCAATGACCTCCTAACGTGGACAGTTGATGCCAATCGCTTACCACAGTGATGTCTTCCGTGGAGTTGACAAGTCCTCGCTACAGCAAGGGATTGACTTCAGAGGTAACATGTTGGTGGTACAGGAAGTACAGAGACCAGTGGGGAGACTAGGAAGAGTCAGACTAGGAGTCCTGTTGGTATGACCTGTTTTGTTATTTTGTAACATTTTGGTGGTTTAAAAAATGTATAAAATGTTAATGGCTTATATTTTTTGCTACCTCCAGTAATATCAGACAAGAACGGCCATGGAATCTAATGTTGCCCCACGTCTTGTATGTCTCCACACTATGCATGATGGCAGTAGGATCTCTGCAGACCTCCTGTGGGCTCTGATGGGCCCATCATTAGTACCTGGGACAGAACCTGCTTTCATCACTGAACACCATTGATTGCCATTGATGGCCACTCTAAACAATGTGCTTTTCAGCGTATCCAGTATCTCCTCTGGCCAGCTCAATCTTCAGATCTCTCCCCCTTCAAGAATGTCTGGGACTGGATGGGGCAATGGTTTTCCCATACACAGCAGCCAACAACCACCTTGACTGAACTACGCGTCCAAGTTGTAAGAACTTGCAATGACCACGGAAAGATCTCCAGCATCAGTATGACCATCACCAGCCTGTATCGCAGCAAGGTGAGATGTCCCCAGTATTAATGTGACCTCGGAATATAACCTGATGAAGAACCCAAAATAAAGGGGGCACTACCTTGTGTGATAAGTGACTAAGCCCCACCAGCAGTTTCTAC
Organism: Rhinella marina; assembly: GCA_900303285.1. NCBI lineage: Eukaryota > Metazoa > Chordata > Amphibia > Anura > Bufonidae > Rhinella > Rhinella marina. The sequence goes on from ONZH01003847.1 coordinate 74,167, forward strand.
TTTCTCAGTCTCATCTCCGGCATGAAGTTTTCCACCTGTTCTTTCTTTCATGTTTCGGCAGTGTATAATAAATATGTAAATCCCCCGGGTGTCTGAAGTGTATGTGGACTTCCATTGAGTTACGTGTTCATCTTAATCACAACACAAACACTGTAAGAGGATCAGAAATGAAGTTTAACAAGGAGCGTAATCCTGCGGGAAGGCGTCTTGTCAGCTCGCTTTAGAATTTTACCCGCTTCTTTCAAAATTAAGCAGTCAAGGATCAACTATCAGGAAAGCTGAAATGCTAATTTTTCGGAATGCAATAAATAGTCATTTTCCTCTCACTTCACACATAAGCCAGACACCATGAATAGGCTGAATACTGATGTCTTTTGAATGCTACAAATCCATCCCGATGACCCATTTAAACGCCTAAAGTTTGTAACTTTGTAACTGAAAACTGAGATTCTTTTTAAGACCATATTTTTTAAGTCAGTGGAGAGAGAGAGATCTTAAAGAAACAGTAGACTGTAGAAAAGGGGAGATTTTTTTGATTTATCTGTTGCAGAACTATTAAAGGTGTTTTCCAAGTGTTCAATAGTGATGAAGTATCTTCAGGATAGGTCATCAGCATCTGATTGGTGGAGGTTGTACTTCCAGCTGTTTGAAGAGGCCCTGGCACTCTCTTCCTAGGTCAGTGATGTCACATTCATCGGTCACATGGCCTACAGTATGTGCAGCTCAGTCTAATTCAAGTGACTGGGCCTGGGCTGCAATACCACACACGGCCACTATACAAAGCATGGAGCTGAGCTTGGTATGCTGGGAGAAGTCTGCAGTGCTTGTCCAATCGCTGTGATTCTTTTAAACAGTCGAATGTCGGGGGTGCTCAGAGTTGTACTCCCATCAATCAGATATTAATTACCTAACCTGAGGATAGCTCATCAATATTGTACTCTCAGAATACCCCTTCTTCTAAGTAAATACAAAATGTGCTGTGCATTGTGTTGCTTTTCCTTGTCCTAGACACAGGGCTATATGTGAGAGAAACGGGATGTTGGCCTCTAAAAACTGCTAAAACAGCAGCCATAGTGTTCCAGTACAGAAAGTGCAATACCAACCAGTTAGGCACTGTGAGTAAATGCAATTTTCAATTTTTTTTAATATATAGTAAAACAAAAAAATAAATAAAAACTTGAAGGGGTTATCCCACGAAAAGTATTCTACACATTTCAAACCAGCACCTTGATCTTAATACTTTTATAATTGTATGTAATTAAAAATTTAGCATAGCCACCGAGTTATTCAGTACAATGTATGTGTATAGCGCCACCAGCTGTTTGTTCTTTTTCTTATTCCTGGGCCAAAATAAAAAAAAAAAGGTTGGGGGGGTACAACCATTTCACATAATACCACCAGAGAAACTAAGCATATTGAGAGCTGTTTCCACAATTTAGTTTCCCTCCTCAATCTATTAATCAAGGGGATCATATTCAGATCAACATAATCCTCAATTCTCCTAGACACTACTACCTCTAGGTATTTATGAAGCGTTTTTATCAATTATCTCCAAGGGGCGGGGATGCCAGCAACCAAGGGGGAGTCAAGAGCTAGGGTGCCATCATCCAAGGGGGAGTCAAGAGCTAGGGGGCCATCATCCAAGGGGGAGTCAAGAGCGAGGGTGCCATCATCCAAGGGGGAGTCAAGAGCGAGGGTGCCATCATCCAAAGGGGAGTCAAGAGCGAGGGTGCCATCATCCAAAGGGGAGTCAAGAGCGAGGGTGCCATCATCCAAAGGGGAGTCAAGAGCGAGGGTGCCATCATCCAAAGGGGAGTCAAGAGCGAGGGTGCCATCATCCAAAGGGGAGTCAAGAGCGAGGGTGCCATCATCCAAGGGGGAGTCAAGAGCTAGGGGGCCATCATCCAAGGGGGAGTCAAGAGCGAGGGTGCCATCATCCAAAGGGGAGTCAAGAGCGAGGGTGCCATCATCCAAAGGGGAGTCAAGAGCGAGGGTGTCAGCATCCAAGGGGGAGTCCAGTATTGGAGGGGGTCTACCTGGAGAGTCAAAAAGAGACTCTACAGTTCTTAGTAACTGAGTTATCAGTCATATTTGTAATAGTGATTTAAGCAATTTAGCACCTTTCTCAACCTCCCTGCCAAAACATTAATATCAACATTTAATAAAGGAATCAGCCTGTAAGAGTCAAAGAGTCAAAATCAAAGAGACACATCATCTCCCTATATATCTCTATCAACCTCTAAAACCAGCTAAAACAACATCCATAGTGTACTGGTTGAGAAACTGCAATACAAACCAGTCAGGAGCCGTGAGTGGATGCAATTTTTCAAAATTATTTTTATTAGTAAATATAGTACAAAAACACATAATGCAACATAAACACATCTGTGTGTGATTTGTTTCCCCCCACAGACACCTGAGGACTCCAGGTTGGGGGATGATGATAGAAATGTGAGGAAGCTAAGATGTCTACGTGTCACACTCTGCAGAGACGAGGAGCGGCTGAAAGAAGTTGTCCAGACCAAATGGAGAAGATGATAACCGAGAAGATCTACATCAGAGGAGAGGTCACCTGGGAGGCCCTGGATGTGAGAGGTATGTGCTGCTGTATAGCAGGGGTGGGGCGAGGGTCGACATAGAGAATTGGGACATATTCATTGGGGCTGGGGCCCCGGATCTTTTGAGACCCTAACAACGCCCCTGGTGTAGACACTGAACTGGAGCATAGACACTGAACTGGAGAGTAAACACAGGACTGGATGTAGACACCGGACAGGAGAGTAAACACAGGACTGGAGTGTAGACACCAGACTGGAGAGTAAACACAGGACTGGAGTGTAAGCACCGGACTGGAGAGTAAACACAGGACTGGAGTGTAAGCACCGGACTGGAGAGTAAACACAGGACTGGAGTGTAGACACCGGACTGGAGAGTAAACACAGGACTGGAGTGTAGGCACCGGACTGGAGAGTAGGCACAGGACTGGAGTGTAGGCACGGGACTGGAGAGTAAACACAGGACTGAAGAGTAAACACAGGACTGGAGTGTAAACACAGGACTGAAGAGTAAACACAGGACTGGAGAGTAAACACAGGACTGGAGAGTAAACACAGGACTGGAGTGTAAACACAGGACTGGAGTGTAAACACAGGACTGAAGAGTAAACACAGGACTGGAGAGTAAACACAGGACTGGAGTGTAGGCACAGGACTGGAGAGTAAACACAGGACTGGAGAGTAAACACAGGACTGGAGTGTAGGCACGGGACTGGAGAGTAAACACAGGACTGGAGTGTAAACACAGGACTGGAGAGTAAACACAGGACTGGAGAGTAAACACAGGACTGGAGTGTAAACACAGGACTGGAGTGTAAACACAGGACTGAAGAGTAAACACAGGACTGGAGAGTAAACACAGGACTGGAGTGTAGGCACAGGACTGGAGAGTAAACACAGGACTGGAGAGTAAACACAGGACTGGAGTGTAAGGCACCGGACTGGAGAGTAAACACAGACTGGAGAGTAACACAGGACTGGAGTGTAAGGCACAGGACTGGAGAGTAAACACAGGACTGGAGTGTAGGCACAGGACTGGAGAGTAAACACAGGACTGGAGTGTAGGCACCGGACTGGAGAGTAAACACAGGACTGGAGTGTAAACACAGGACTGGAGTGTAGGCACCGGACTGGAGAGTAAACACAGGACTGGAGTGTAGGCACCGGACTGGAGAGTAAACACAGGACTGGAGTGTAGGCACCGGACTGGAGAGTAAAACACAGGACTGGAGTGTAGGCACCGGACTGGAGTGTAGGCACTGGACTGGAGTGTAGGCACCGGACTGGATTGTAGGCACCGGACTGGAGTGTAGGCACCGGACTGGAGAGTAAACACAGGACTGGAGTGTAGGCATCGGACTGGCGTGTAGGCACCCGGACTGGAGTGTAGGCACCAGACTGGGTTGTAGGCACCGGACTGGGTTGTAGGCACAGGACTGGAGCAAAGACATAAGTATGAAGCAAAGACGCAAGAATGGAGCATAGGCAGCAGGATGTGGCCGAGGGACTAAACAGAAACATAGAGTTGGATTGTAGCCAGAATAACAAAGTTGAGTTCAGACCTGAATAAGCCACCTGGGTCAGAAGGCAGGCAGCTAGCAGAAGAGAAGAGAGTAATAGTGGTAACAGTGCAGTTCGTGAGAATTTGGAGCTGTGTACCAGAAAAACAGGCCCAACTGCTGTTTTTTTCTGCTATAAAGATATATTTAAAAACAAGGCAGATAATGTTTGAGTGGACATTAACTTGAAGGCCTCTTCATTACTTGGAACACTCAAGAAAACTCAGAGAATGGAAGTATTAATAACGAGTCTCGGAAGTGATGTCACTTTCTAATTAATACACCTGTTCCCTCTTGGCGAATGTCTTAAGTGCGAGTCGTCTAATGCACAATCTCATTCATCTCCCAGCTGCTTTAACTCCTTCAGCAATTAATCTTTTCATAAACTGTGAGCAGACCTGGGAATAAATCAAAGCGGTCACGGTATATTCCATCAATGTTCACGTGAATCTCATCACGCATGGGTCACGCCGAGGGCAGACAAATAAATATGTTTCCTACTGTACTAATTTATTTCAAGTAAAACATTAGAACTTTTTATGATATTACTGATTGCTTTGGAAGTTATGTAGGTTCCATGGGACTCAAGATCTTGTTATAATTTTCTTTTCTTTCCTTAGTGAATAAATGCCGATTTAATGTTTCGCGGTCAAGCAATAAATGATGCGGATGACGCTGCTAACGGTAAATGCAATAAAATACTTACATGATTAGATCAACCAACTTTCAACCAATCAGAACATTGCATGGAGAAAAACATGGCTGCTTTCTTCCAAAATCAGCTCCGCATATGTTCACAGGTTGAGTGTGGCCCCCATAGCCAACAGGTTTGTGCTATTTCATACAGTCGACACCTGTTGCTAATGTCTGCGATCGGTGATAACGCCAATTGCAGGCATTTATCCCCTTTGATGTGAAACGTGACCACGGCATCTAGAAGTGCAAAATCTGGAAGCCCTGCATTTCCGGGCCCGGAACAGCTCCCCAATGTGGCCATTGAGGGAGCTGTTTGTTCGATGTGAAAGGCCAGAGTCTGCTGGAGGCTCCGATGCCTTTCACAGGTATATTCTAAAGTAAGTCTGCAGGTGGCAGAAACTACAATGGAGTATACAGTGAAATGTTACAGGTAAATAGAAATGGCAATCTAACAACTGTATTTTGGGGGTCTAAAAACATAAAATTAAAAGTAAAAAAAAAATGTTTTTTTAAAAGATATAAAAAGTCTAATCACTTCCTTACCTACAGTAAAAATAAAAAGAAACAATTAAAAAAATAAACATCATAGGTATTGTCGCACCCAAAGATACCTGTACTATTAAAATAAAATAATAAAAAAATATGCAGTATGGCGAATGGCTTAATGGAAAAAAAAATGGCAGATTCACCATTTTTTTGTCACTTCACTGCCTCAATAATGCATAATGCTCGGGCGAGAATGCTCGGCCAACACTAGTCACTGCCAGAGTCCAGTGCCTGGCAGGCACTCCTTGTGTCCCTCTATTAATTCAGCCCCATTTATCAATCCTAGCTTTATCTCTATATCCCCCCCATTCTCGGCTCATTAGCCTGTTATTTGACTCCAATTAGAACCATCAGTTCACTTTTCTTAGTACGGTAGCTCTGTGGTTAGCACTGGTGCCTTGCAGCGTTGGGGTCTGATGTTCAAATCTGACCAAGGACTACATCTGCATGGAGTTTGTAGGTCCTCCCTGTGTTTGCATGGAGTTTGAAGGTCCTCCCTGTGTTTGCATGGAGTTTGAAGGTCCTCCCTGTGTTTGCATGGAGTTTGTAGGTCCTCCCTGTGTTTGCGTGGGTTTCCTCCAGGTTCTCCGATTTCCTCCCACACTCCAAATACATACTGATAGGGAACTTAGATTGTGAGCCCCATTGGGGATAGTCTGACACTAATGTCTGTAAAGTGCTGCGGAAAATGTAAGCACTATACAAGTTTGTAAAATCAATAAAAGAAAAAATATAGTCAAACTTGCACATTGGTGTCCTTTGACTGCACATATTCTCAGATGATTGGCATTTAATGATCAGCTTTGAAAAAAAAACACTGAATTTGGAGAATATAACCAAATTTAAAGGTAAGAGTCGACACTTCTATGCAGCCAACTTTTAAGACAAAAACTTTCCATGAACTACGTCCAGTGCTGTCATCTCCTGGAACTTGCTTCACACGTGGGCGCCAGCAGATAAAAGTTCCTGAGACTTCCTGTTGAATGCTATACGGCTGCAGTGACAGAATCCAAATGAACTCAATGTTTCACACTTAATGCAATGTGGACATCGAGTCTTCAGCACCTGCTTCGGAGGTTAGGGAGGTGAACAGTTTGGAAAGAAACGTTTCCACATTTTCAATGTCATATATTATTTAGTATGACCTGTAAAAGAGAATCATCTCATTAATTTTACCAATCGGATGAAAACAATGTGATAATTCATGGCTGGTTACAAACACAGACGAGCAGTCACACTGCCGATAATTGATGGTCAGAATTTAAGAGGAGAACAAATCCTAACTGAATACAAAGTATTAATCACAGGAACAGAAGCAGATGAAAGGCGGCTCCAAAGACACAGTGTTACACAACTGCAGGAGAGGAAAATAAAAACTGTATTTACTCAGTCTCTATATTTTTCACAACCTGGTTCTCCATTTTTGACCTAGGTAGTGAAAACTATGATGTAAAGATGTAACTTATACAAGCTGTACATATATAATTATATACAGGAGATACCCAGGTTATACCAGCATGCTCCATATCACTATATACCAGAAGATGTATAACTTATACCAGCTGTACATATATAATTATATACAGGAGATACCCAGGTTATACCAGCATGCTCCATATCACTATATACCAGAAGATGTATAACTTATACCAGCTGTACATATATAATTATATACAGGAGATACCCAGGTTATACCAGCATGCTCCATATCACTATATACCAGAAGATGTATAACTTATACCAGCTGTACATATATAATTATATACAGGAGATACCCAGGTTATACCAGCATGGTCCATATCACTATATACAAGAAGATGTATAACTTATACCAGCTGTACATATATAATTATATACAGGAGATACCCAGGTTATACCAGCATGCTCCATATCACTGTATACAAGAAGATGTATAACTTATACCAGCTGTACATATATAATTATATACAGGAGATACCCAGGTTATACCAGCATGCTCCATATCACTGTATACAAGAAGATGTATAACTTATACCAGCTGTACATATATAATTATATACAGGAGATACCCAGGTTATACCAGCATGCTCCTTATCACTATATACAAGAAGATGTATAACTTATAACCAGCTTGTACATATATAATTATATACAGGAGATACCCAGGTTATACCAGCATGGTCCATATCACTATATACAAGAAGATGTAATTATCACTGTAATATATTACTGGATACCCAGGTTACCATGGTCCATATCACTAATAAAATTAACTTATACAGCTGTACAGGAGATACCCAGGTTATACCAGCATGGTCCATATCACCATATACAAGAAGATGTATAACTTATACGCAGCTGTACATATATAATTATATACAGGAGATACCCAGGTTATACCAGCATGCTCCATATCACATATACAAGAAGATGTATAACTTATACCAGCTGTACATATATAATTATATACAGGGAGATACCCAGGTTATACCAGCATGCTCCATATCACTATATACAAGAAGATGTATAACTTATACCAGCTGTACATATATAATTATATACAGGAGATACCCAGGTTATACCAGCATGCTCCATATCACTATATACAGAAGATGTATAACTTATACCAGCTGTACATATATAATTATATACAGGAGATACCCAGGTTATACAGCATGGCTCCATATCACTGTATACAAGAAGATGTATAACTTATACCAGCCGTACATATATAATTATATACAGGAAATACCCAGGTTATACCAGCATGCTCCATATCACTATATACAAGAAGATGTACAGTATAACTTATACCAGCTGTAAATATATAATTATATACAGGAGATACCCAGGTTATACCAGCATGCTCCATATCACTATATACAAGAAGATGTATAACTTATACAGCTGTACATATATAATTATATACAGGAGATACCCAGGTTATACCAGCATGCTCCATATCACTATATACAAGAAGATGTATAACTTATACCAGCTGTACATATATAATTATATACAGGGAATACCCAGGTTATACCAGCATGCTCCATATCACTATATACAAGAAGATGTACAGTATAACTTATACCAGCTGTAAATATATAATTATATACAGGAGATACCCAGGTTATACCAGCATGCTCCATATCACTATATACAGAAGATGTATAACTTATACCAGCTGTACATATATAATTATATACAGGAGATACCCAGGTATACCAGATTCCCATATATACAGAGATGTATACTTATACAGCAATATATAATTATATACAGGAGATACCAGGTTATACCAGCTGCTCCATATCACTATATACAGAAGATGTATAACTTATACCAGCTGTACATATATAATTATATACAGGAGATACCCAGGTTATACCAGCATGCTCCATATCACTATATACAAGAAGATGTATAACTTATACAGCTGTACATATATAATTATATACAGGAGATACCCAGGTTATACCCAGCATGCTCCATATCACTATATACAAGAAGATGTATTACTTATACCAGCTGTACATATATAATTATATACAGGAGATACCCAGGTTATACCAGCATGGTCCATATCACTATATACAAGAAGATGTATAAACTTATACCAGCTGTACATATATAATTATATACAGGAGATACCCAGGTTATACCAGCATGCTCCATATCACTATATTACAAGAAGATGTATAACTTATACCAGCTGTACATATATAATTATATACAGGAATACCCAGGTTATACCAGCATGCTCCATATCACTATATACAGAAGATGTATAACTTATACCAGCTGTACATATATAATTATATACAGGAGATACCCAGGTTATACCAGCATGCTCCATATCACTATATACAAGAAGATGTATAACTTATACCAGCTGTACATATATAATTATATACAGGAGATACCCAGGTTATACCAGCATGGTCCATATCACTATATTACAAGAAGATGTATAACTTATACCAGCTGTACATATATAATTATATACAGGAGATCCCCAGGTTATACCAGCATGCTCCATATCACTATATACAAGAAGATGTATAACTTATACCAGCTGTACATATATAATTATATACAGGAGATACCCAGGTTATACCAGCATGCCTCCATATCACTATATACAAGAAGATGTATAACTTATACCAGCTGTACATATATAATTATATACAGGAGATACCCAGGTTATACCAGCATGCTCCATATCACTATATACAAGAAGATGTATAACTTTATACTAGCTGTACATATATAATTATATACAGGAGATACCCAGGTTATACCAGCATGCTCCATATCACTATATACAAAAGATGTATAAACTTATACCAGCTGTACATATATAATTATATACAGGAGATACCCAGGTTATACCAGCATGCTCCATATCACTATATACAAGAAGATGTATAACTTATACCAGCTGTACATATATGATTATATACAGGAGATCCCCAGGTTATACCAGCATGCCCCATATCACTATATACAAGAAGATGTATAACTTATACCAGCTGTACATATATATTATATACAGGAGATACCCAGGTTATACCAGCATGCTCCATATCACTGTATACAAGAAGATGTATAACTTATACCAGCTGTACATATATAATTATATACAGGAGATACCCAGGTTATACCAGCATGGTCCATATCACTATATTCAAGAAGATGTATAACTTATACCAGCTGTACATATATAATGATATACAGGAGATACCCAGGTTATACCAGCATGGTCCATATCACTATATTCAAGAAGATGTATAACTTATACCAGCTGTACATATATAATTATGTACAGGAGATCCCCAGGTTATACCAGCATGCTCCATATCACTATATACAAGAAGATGTATAACTTATACCAGCTGTACATATATAATTATATACAGGAGATACCCAGGTTATACCAGCATGCTCCATATCACTATATACAGAAGATGTATAACTTATACCAGCTGTACATATATAATTATATACAGGAGATACCCAGGTTATACCAGCATGCTCCATATCACTATATACAGAAGATGTATAACTTATACCAGCTGTACATATATAATTATATACAGGAGATATTCAGGTTATACCAGCATGCTCCATATCACTATATACAGAAGATGTATAACTTATACCAGCTGTACATATATAATTATATACAGGAGATACCCAGGTTATACCAGCATGCTCCATATCACTATATACAAGAAGATGTATAACTTATACCAGCTGTACATATATAATTATATACAGGAGATACCCAGGTTATACCAGCATGTCCATATCACTATATTCAAGAAGATGTATAACTTATACCAGCTGTACATATATAATTATATACAGGAGATACCCAGGTTATACCAGCATGCTCCATATCACTATATACAAGAAGATGTATAACTTATACCAGCTGTACATATATAATTATGTACAGGAGATCCCCAGGTTATACCAGCATGCTCCATATCACTATATACAAGAAGATGTATAACTTATACCAGCTGTACATATATGATTATATACAGGAGATACCCAGGTTATACCAGCATGCTCCATATCACTATATATAGAAGATGTATAACTTATACCAGCTGTACATATATAATTATATACAGGAGATACCCAGGTTATACCAGCATGCTCCATATCACTATATACAAAAGATGTATAACTTATACCAGCTGTACATATATAATTATATACAGGAGATACCCAGGTTATACCAGCATGCTCCATATCACTATATACAAGAAGATGTATAACTTATACCAGCTGTACATATATGATTATATACAGGAGATCCCCAGGTTATACCAGCATGCCCCATATCACTATATACAAGAAGATGTATAACTTATACCAGCTGTACATATATATTATATACAGGAGATACCCAGGTTATACCAGCATGCTCCATATCACTATATACAAGAAGATGTATAACTTATACCAGCTGTACATATATATTATATACAGGAGATACCCAGGTTATACCAGCATGCTCCATATCACTGTATACAAGAAGATGTATAACTTATACCAGCTGTACATATATAAATATATACCGGAGATACCCAGGTTATACCAGCATGCTCCATATCACTATATACAAGAAGATGTATAACTTATACCAGCTTTACATACAGCATATACAGATACAGGTGGCTATTTTAATGGAAGATACACCTTAAGAAACAATAATGATAAATAGTAGAGATGAACAAAACAGTAGTATCCAAACTGGATTTATCTAGAATGTCCTACAATTTTGGATTCCTAATCAACCCAAAACTTTGAATCATTCAAAATGGCATTGTCCATTTTACAAATATTAAAACAGCACAGTAGGGCTGGGGTCATAGGCACTATATAATTGTATTTTGAGCTTGTGTACAGTGTGTCATTGATTACAGCCTTTTGCAGTGAGTGATACACTTTCACAATTATATTTAAAGCTATAGTACTCCATTTTTTAAATGTATATGATCTCAATCTATACCACATAATTAATAATCGTCATTAGAAATCTTCTGTAATAGTATATTAAATTGTCCATCATGTTCCATGTGCTGCTGCCAATGCTACTACCCCTACAAAGCCACATATCTCCTGAATTTTCGATCATTTTTTATATTGTACAGCTGATGTTAATACTACTACATATATCTCCTGCATTTTTCATCATGTTCCATACTATACTGCTTCCAACATGTCCTACCTTGTCCATCGTGTTTCATACTATACTGCTGCCTCTACTACTACCCCTACAGTGGTGTGTATCTCCTGCCTTATCCATTGTGTTCCATACTGTGCTGCTTCTGCTACTACTACCCCTACACTGGTGTGTATCTCTTGCCTCATCGACTGTGTTCCATACTGTACTGCTGCCTCTACTACTACCCCTACACTGGTATGTATCTCCTGCTTCATCCACTGTGTTATATACTGCTTTGCTTCCTCTCTTCCTACTCCTACACTGGTGTGTATCTCCTGCCTCATCCTTTGTGTTCCATACTGTACTGCTGCCTCTACTACTACCCCTACACTGGTGTGTATCTCCTGCCTCGTTCATTGTGTTCCATACTGTACTGCTGCCTCTACTACTACTCCTACACTGGTGTGTATCTTCTGCCTCATCCACTGTGTCATATACTGTACTGCTGCCCCTACTATTACCCCTACACTGGTGTGTATCTCCTGCCTCGTCCACTGTGTTCCATACTGTGCTGCTTCTGCTACTACTACCCCTACACTGGTGTGTATCTCTTGCCTCATTCACTGTGTTCCATACTGTACTGCTGCCTCTACTACTACCCCTACACTGGTGTGTATCTCCTGCCTCTTCCACTGTGTTATATACTGTATTGCTGCCTCTCTTACTACCCCTGCACTGGTGTGTATCTCTTGCCTCATCCACTGTGTTATATACTGTACTGCTGCCTCTACTACTACCCCTACACTGGTGTGTATCTCTTGCCTCATCCACTGTGTTCCATACTGTACTGCTGCCTCTACTACTACCCCTACACTGGTGTGTATCTCCTGCCTCATCCACTGTGTTATATACTGTATTGCTGCCTCTACTACTACCCCTACACTGGTGTGTTTCTCTTGCCTCATCCACTGTGTTCAATACTGTACTGCTGCCTCTACTACTACCCCTACACTGGTGTGTATCTCCTGCCTCATCCACTGTGTTATATACTGTATTGCTGCCTCTCTTACTACCCCTACATTGGTGTGTATCTCCTGCCTCATCCACTGTGTTATATACTGTATTGCTGCCTCTCTTACTACCCCTGCACTGGTGTGTATCTTCTGCCTCATCCATTGTGTTCCATACTGTGCTGCTTCTGCTACTACTACCTCTACACTGGTGTGTATCTCCTGCCTCTCTCATCCATTGTGTTTCATACTGTGCTGCTGCAGGTAATGCTACCCCTACGCAGCCTCACATTTCCTGCCTTGCCCATCATGTCCCATTTTGTGCTGCTGCTGCAAATACTACTACCCTACCCAGCTACACATAACCTACCTTGTTCTTTATGTTCCATACTGTGCTGATGCTGCTTTGCTACTACTTCCATTGTACAGCCTCACATCTTCTGCCTTGTCCATTGTGTTCCCTACTGTGCTGCTGCCGCTTATACTACCCCTACGTAGCTACACATCTCCTACCTTGTTCTATACTGTACTGCTGCTGCTGTGAACCCTACCCTGCATGTTGTAATAAACCCTTAACTGCTCCCAAAAAAGGGTAATTTTTTATTGCTTTTGTAAAATCCATTGCTTCTTCATTTTCCAGAATGAAATGTAATTTCCTAAAAATAGCACCACATCTGATGCCACTACCCAAATAAAATGGATAATTTTAGGCCATTGCTTCTTCCAACACTTTCTTCTGTGTATAAACAACAGCAGGCACACTCCCCTAAAAGCGGATCTTTTTTAGACCATATCTTAATTTTAAAAAGCATAAACTCAGACAAGCTGTTTGTTACCACCGGCTGCAATCTGTTTACCTGTAGTTACTGTATACATGTAGCTGTCACTGGAGCTTAAAAGAGTTAGATCCAGTCCTAGGAGACCTCGAGACCTCCGAATCATATCTGCTGACCAACTTATTAGAAACGGACTGAAATCTCAAATAATTAATAAGAAAACTTGGAATATGCAATGTATACAATGTATTTCAGCTGTATAAACATTATCAGAAATCCCTACTTGGTTCTTCAATATACGATAATTTCATACATTTGGGCATCCATCAATGATTTTGCTCTTCATTGCTGTGTGTGTATTAGAGAATTATCTGTAGAGAAGCGCAGACATTAACGATGTTCACTCACAACTTAGTGGCAGCTTAAAGTGTTGCTGAAAGTGCCGGATAAGTGTTTGAAGTGGCACGCTGCCGTCCACTGCCGCTTGCCTCCCGATACGCTCTGTCAATATTTGTAAAATCTGTCAGATTTTAAATTATGCAAATAGGAATTAAATTAGTTAAAGAAAGATCTGAAAAGTCTTCAGCATTGAAGAGCCACTGAGATTTAATATGTCTCTCCTTGTTCGGCGTCTCTCACGAGTTTTATATTCATGAAGTGGCTCGTGGAATTAGCAAATCTCTTTCATTTGCTTTTAGGAAAATAAATGGTTTAACAGATGTCAGGAAAGCTTAATGTGATCTATTAATGGAGAAAATAAAATAAAAGTTCTAGAATTAACCGAATATATAATTTCTGAAAACTTTTTCGCCCAATACAAACCAACTATAATTTTAATATTCAGAGTTAGACCAATGAATTATCTGTTAGATTTAATATTTTTTACAATTCTTTCTTTCTATCCACATCTATCTATTGATAGGTCTGCAGTCTGTACTGGTGGCTGTCCTGCTGTCCATTGCGGGCACGGATACAATGCCACTCATCATGCCATCCGGCATTCTGGTCACCAGCGGCCTCTCCATGTGGCTGCCTTCATTCTCCAGCCTGATGCTCATTTAGGGCGTGCATGCGCTCACCTATGTCCTCTTAAAGGCCAAATCCTTCCCTAGACGTTGGCTGCGAGTCTCTTGGTATTTAAGGTGCCCTCTCCGGCAGGAGGGTACCTGAGCTTTAGGTTCCCTGGTGTCCAGCAAAGGTGGACCAGTAAAGTCTACTGCTACTGCAAATAGCCCGCGTTTTTCCTGCATTGCTTCCTGCTTGTGTTCCTGCCATGATCAACCTTAGAAATGCCACCATTCACTGATGAGTCCTTAGGGTAAGAAAAATTGTGAACCACTAGGCTTCTTCTTAGGCACCATCCCAAAGGGGCAATCTCCAACATGTCAAAAGCAAGATGGTGGAAATGTCCAGCATTCCTGCCTAAACTCATTTTCTTAGTCAACTTAATTCCCAAAACCTGAGGGTTATAGATTTTAAATTCTGTGAAAGAACCTGGGACCAACTCAACATAAACATAAGGAATAAGAAATGGAAAAACAGAATCTAAGGGTTGCTTCATCCTCAGGTGTAGGGATACATGGTGAGTCATGGCTCCATCGTGGCCACAATCACCAGAGTCTTTAGGCTCACTGGCTGTTTGGGACTTAAGTAGTGGCCTCTGATATCTTGGGCAATGGGTCACTGTATGTTCCCATATGTTCTGTAATATTCTCCAGAAACCTGTGGATTCCCTGCACAAGGTCCATAATGAGGGGAGGGAGGTCTTAAGATAAAGAATTCAAAATCTTCTACACTCCAGGCCATAATTTAGCCTTAAGCCAAACCTATTGGTCACACAGTGGGTCCCAGGGCATGGCGGTGACATTTGTCTCATGTCTGCAATGAATTTGGTTACTTGGCCGAAATAAATGATGTAAAGAGTATTAAGTAAAGACTCATCATTAATAGATTATTTTTGAATCAACCCATAGAAATTGGCCCAAGCAGCAAGTGATTGGCTCAAGAGCTTCCTAGAATAGGGTTGTTTTTGCTG
Source organism: Rhinella marina (assembly GCA_900303285.1). Lineage (NCBI taxonomy): Eukaryota > Metazoa > Chordata > Amphibia > Anura > Bufonidae > Rhinella > Rhinella marina. The sequence continues at coordinate 90,005 of ONZH01003847.1, forward strand.
AACTTTTGGCAACAATTATTCCATCAGACCTTGGGTTCAACGGAGGGTCCTCCAAAAATCTCTTGGACAAGTTCTAACCCTGTATGCAAAGTAAAAACAGATTCCCATCCATCATATGATACCTTCATTTAGGCAAAATAGTGCCTAAGTTGTTAACATTGTTACCTTGTATTACTGGGATCCAACCAAGGACGACATCTGCATTGTTTTTTTTTCCCATATAACTCCAAAAACATATACATAGGCTTATTAGTTTCCTAATAAATCAACCCCATGAGGTATGGCTTAGGAAAATTAAACTTTAAGCCCAACTGAGGACAGAAACTGTGCAGTATATGTGTAGCAGGAGTGAAGGCATCTGAATGGTCCCATCATCCTTATGCACCCAAATGTTACTCCAGAAATGGCCGTGGTGAAAGTTGGTCAGACCGAATGCTTTTTTTTACTGTGTTTTATAGTTAAGTTATCTTTATAGTCTATTTTTTATATATTTAGGAACGTTTTGTCTGAATATTTTTTGAATAGGGATGACGAACCCATGGAAGTTCGGGTTTCGCCGGTACAATAACTTCAGGTCAAATTCGGACCCGAACTTCACCCTGAACCGCGGACCTCATAAAGTCAATGGGCGGTTTCGGTGTTGCAGGTCATTTTATTATTTTTTTCAAGTACTTATTATTTCCTGAGTACAATCGAAATGATTTAAATGTCTTATTACGATCATCGTCTTGGATCATGGGGAAGGTTCAGAAACCTCAAGTACAAATTCAGAATGTGCATAGAGCAAAATGCATTCAAAAATAGAGATGAGTGAACCCGAACTGCAAAGTTCAGGTTCGTACCAAACTTTGCGAGTTGGGGTCCCCGGACCCGAACCCTTTTTTCACTAAAAGTCCGTTCGGTGTTCGGGATGATTTTATTATTTTCTGATATAACATGGTTATAATGGAAAATAACATTCTTTAGACAGAATGCTAAATAAAATGGCCATTCAGGGGTTAAAAATAATTTTAAAAAAAACTCACCTCATCCACTTGATCGCGTACCCAGTGTCCTCTTCTTTCTTCATTCAGCAGGACCTGCAACCACGTCACGTGGTAAGCGCGGTGACGTCATCGCAGTCCTTTGTAGATCCTCAGAAAGATCAAGTGGATGAGTAGTTTTTTATTATTTTAACCCCTTAATGGCCATTTTATTTAGCATTCTGTCTTTTCTGCAAAGTTCGGGTTCGCTCATCTCTATTTTTGAATGCATTTTGCTCTATGCATATTCTGAATTTCTACTTGAGGCTTTTGAACCTTCCCCATGATCCAAGACGATGATCTTAATAAGACATTTAAATCATTTTGATTGTCCTCGGGCAATAATAAGCAACTTGAAATTTTATTTTACCTTTTGAGGAAAATGAGACTTTAATAGAGATCTGATTTGTACGGTCACCATATGGTAGGAAAAGCTGGCCTTTGACGGAAACAGCTGTGGAATCTATTGAATACGCTTTCATACAATACATATATCTCAGGGCAAAGAACATATGTTTTATTGTCCATTTCCAGTTAAATATGAATAATTCACATTGAGCGATCCCCATTAAATGAAGTTTAGGAAGCTGCGGGAAAATCTTTATGAGCAGAAAACCAATCACCCTTGATTTTAATGGAAACTTATATTTCTCCAATTTAAATGTCTTTATTGCTCCCATTACACATATTTAACTCCTGGAATTCCAGAGGAAAAAACTGACATGTGTAAATATCAAAGAAAGAGAAACCGAAGAAAGAGAATATTATAACCAGGTATAAAGTACGGAAAACAGGCGGACCATTAACATTCTGCCCAAGTAGACTGCCGCATAATGTAAGACCCCACCAACCATTTAAAAGGGCTGTCAAATGTCAGACAATCTAATCGATGGAGGTTTGTAATAATCCTAGTATCCCAAAGGAATGGATGAATGGAAATTACACCCCCCTTTCCTATGACTGTGGTAAGTGTTGAGGTGCTCAGCTGGCCCCAGGACTTTGGTGTCCTAAGCTATTACCTGGACAGAGTCAATCATAATTGGAATATGAATATTTTGGAGGAATCGAGTCTAGGGGCAATGAAATTGAAAGTTTACACAGAAACTTATTGCGTAGTATATAAACTAGAGGATAATGTAGTCGTAGTCAGAATATCTAGGGATTGGTAATCACATAGAGGACGTGTCAACAAACATGGCAGAAGATAGATAAGAGAATGTTGATGCCGTACCTGAGAAGTCAGTAGTTAAAGGGTTATTCCCTTCTTAGACAATGGGGGCTTATTGCTAGGATACGCCTCCCCATTGTCTTATAGGTGCGGGTACTACCGCTGGGGCCCGCACCTATATCGAGAATAGAGCGGGGACCCTGGGTTTCCTGGGGTCAGGCCTCTACCAGGCGCAGCTCCCCCGCTGCTCCCATAGAAATGAATGGGAGCGCACCGGCCTTGCGCTGCCACGGCTCCCATTCATTTCTATGTAGCCGACAGAAATAGTCTGCTTTGCATGCACAGTGCGCCCTCCTTCACTTTCGGGGCTCCGTTCTGGATATAGGCGGTCCCAGCGTGACCCGCCACCACGTATAAAACAATGGGGACATACCTTGATATGCCTCCATTGTCCAAATACACAAACCCTTTAATGTGTGAACATTTGGTCCTCTGGAGTGAGGGGTGCTCTTTGCAGACACTCTTTGTACTGGTAGAGGAGGGTTTTCATTTTCTTTCACACTCTCGGCAGCCTGTTCCGGCAGGCTGTTTAGGTGGGAGAGCAGCCTGTCGGATCCGGCTGCAGCACGGCAAATATGACGAGAGAAACTACATACAAACATGCTGCGTTTTTTATCGGGCCGCCTCTCAGCTGGTTGCCGGCTTTGGCCGGCCTCCTGCCCCGCCCCCATTATAGTGCATGCGGACCTCCAGCAGCATAGCACACGATCCGTTGGCTGTTCCCCCGCCGAAACAGCCTGCCGGAAGTAGCCCTAGTTATAATATTTTTTAACTCATTTCTCTTGTGATGTTGCTTTTTTTTAGATCTGTTATTTTTTTCTTTTGTTCAGTTATTTTGCTTACAATTCTCACGACTGGTTCATTTGGAAGCGGACACTATTACTGCATGAGATGAAAAACAAAAATTGGGATCAGTTTTAATCAGAATTGCTTAAATATTTGACTGAGCTTTTTTTTTTTTACTGAAACCCTTGAACTACTAACAATTCGCTCCCTCGCTGCTCTCATTTTTGAAGTCTTATGTTTCGCTTTCTTGCTTTTCTTCCAGTATTCCTAGTTATTGCAGCTTTTCATCCCTTTGGCAGATAACTCCATCACTGCTTGTCCCCCAAAAAACTGGTTCAGAAAAGGAAGAAATAATATATATTTTTTAATTGCTTGTAAATCTTTCCAGTTGAATCCAGAATTTGAGCACAAAAACTTTTTCCAAGCTGTAATCTCTGCCCGTTTTACGCTTGGCACCAAAGGCTATGCACCGAGGAAACAAATACAGCAGCGGGAAACTTCCCGGAACCTGTTCCAATGCTTCTGTTTCAATGGCTCGGGGCAGTTTTCTGCTTTATTATGTTGATATGGTCTCATCATTAGCAGAAGAAATATGGTAAGAGGCACGCTAGACGCTGTCAGTTCCGATTTTCGGTTTTCTGTAGTCGCTCTTTAGTTTGTAATGTTTTTTACGCTTCTGACCTCAAGGTAATACTAGAGCGGTAAAGGAGAGATAAGGATGCCACGGTGAGCGAATTCCAGGTTTTATTGGATTGCTGGCTCAGCCATAATAAGAGCTTGATCTTTATAGAAATGCAAATGTGTCTGGCAACGCAAACCGGAGCCACGAGGTGTTGCGAAAATATATCTAAGACGTTTTGGCACTCGATTGAAGAGATGTGAAAATACACACTTGGTACGGAAGGAAAAAAGAGCCTGGTATTATGATGTGTTTTCAAAGACACTTCGAAATGTGAAGAAAAATATACGACTGGAACCGTTTCATTAATTATTATTGCAAAAAATTATTTGCAAAATTTCCCAGCTCTTTTAGAATGGCTGAGGTCACCAAGGATCCATCGTAATGGAGTATAGACAATTATCGGGTCCTTTTGTAACGCATGGAAGACAAAGAGAAGGGAATTAGACCTCCACCCCCACCTCACCTCAAATGCTGCTAATTATTCTTGCCGGTTGGCGTATCTTGGAGGGTGGTAGCTGATGGGGGTGTTGCCTCGTACTGAAGCCCACTTACATGGTGGAGCCCACCCAGATACTGTCGATCCTCCAGTAGATGTTTACAGCCGATGGCATCTAGGCTGAGGCCATGGCCATTTGAAGAGAAGACATCGTATGGTGCACTTGTTCACAATCCTTTTTGGTCTGGGGGCCGCATTGTCACATTGCTCTATTTCAAAAATGTTGATCAGCGCACATTTGCGTCGGCCTATTACACAAGCCAAGTGCAAGGGGAGGAATGATCGCTACCACAGTCATTCCTCCCTCATCCAGTTCTATGGATTATTGGTAGTCCATTATCATTACACGGAGATGCGCTGCCGATAATCGTACATCTAATAAAATATGCCATCGCCAAAAACTAGTGATTTCTGTTTATCAGCTGATCAGCGGCTGATTATACATTGGTAATTGTCTGAATATCGTGCACCTGAAACCATAATTACCTGCTCCTCGCTCTGGTCATCTCTGCCCCCGCTGCCTCCATCTTCCGGACCCTGTGCTGTTTATACCTGGCAGTGCATCGGCATAGTCACATGCACCTCTCCAGCCAATGACTGGCTTCAGCGGTGATGTGGCCACAAAGTTCATGTCACTGCCGCAGCCTGTCACTGACTGGAGCGGTGAGTGTAACCATGGCCATGCACTGACAGGTGTAAACAGCGCAAAGACCAGAAGATGGAGGCAGCGGGGAAGCACAGAGGACCAGAGCAGGTAAGTATGAATCTTCTATTTCAGGGGTCATGCTGCAGGCAGTTAAAATTTATTTTTACTGGAAAAACCCAGAAAAGTGGTGACATTTCCTTTGTGCCTCCTATTCATAAATCAGCGTTTTGCTTCACTGCAGAGGATGGCGCTGAAGGGTTATTTCTGCCTCCTGCCCCCCAGTTATAGGGGCCTTGAACTAACCAGTAAGTACTTTACCTTACTAGCGGGGAGACCAGCTTATTAGTTAACAACTTAACACTTTACTGACCAGGCCTGAAAAGGCCCTAATGAGCAGACATTTTGTTGTGATTTAGCGCACATGGTTTAAATGTTTGTAACTTTTTTATTTGTTGGGCTACTAAAAAATTTTTTCACATAAGGCTTTATAATTGACACATGAGGCTTTATAATTTTTTAAAAATTTTATTTGGGGAAAACCTTGCAATTTTTTTTTAATTTTGCATTTTTTCCTTTTTCCTTTTATTTGTATTTTATTAGTATTTTATCTTGTTAATTTTTAATAATTTGTTTATTACTTTTTTTTTAAATATATTTTTGCCACATAATAGTGTCCCGAAAGAGACAGTGAACACTCTTTTCTTTTTCACTTTTTCCTTTTATTTGTATTTTATTTTATTTTTATTTTTTTTATAATTTTCTATTTTTTTTTTAATATGTTGTTACCCTCCAAGAGGACTTTTTCTTTTCTATTTATTTTATTATATATTTTTTTATTTTATTTCTAAATATTTTTCCACATAATTTGTCACAGAAAGACCTTTGGAAGACAATGAGACAATGAGCCCCACTTACAGGGTAAACCAGGCTACTGTGTGGGATTTGTACAAGGCAGAACTGATCAGGCAGAAGTGTTGCTAAACTGCTTCTGCCTTCCCCTCGGCTCCCCTGCTGTCACTAGGGAGCCAGAACTGAAATCCATCGCCACACGACACTTCGGACAGAAACAGAGCTGATCGCACGATGCCCCCACAGTGCCCCCAATAATTTACCAGTAAGAAGTGCCCCCCATATTATGTGCCAGTAAGAAGTGCCCCCACAGCGCTCCTCTCCTGTATTGTAGGAAAAAAATAAAAACAAAACACTTATACTTACCTCCATCAGGCTTGCAGCGATGCGATGCAGGCCTCTTTCGGCCTGTGTCCAGCACTGTAAGGCTCAGGCGGATCAGAAGAACCCTGTCCTGCCGCAGCACAGCCATCTGTATTGCTGTCCTGAGGATGGCGATACAGATGAATATAGAGATGAGCACTTCCACAATGGAAGCGCTCATCTCCCTGTCTGCTGCTTCCGCCCTCCACTGGTGACCAGGGCCCTGATTGTCACGGGTCGGCAATCATCCATCCAGGGCCCGGTCCTGGACCGCGGACTGGAGGTTGGGGACAGCTGCTCTACGTGGCTCGTGGCAAACTGCAAACAGGACTTCTTATGGCTTTCTTTCAAAATGGCTTTCTTCTTGCCACTCTTCCAGATTTGTGATGTACACGACTAATAGTTGTCCTGTGGATAAATTCTCCCACTTGAGCTGTGGATCTCTTCAGCTCCTCCAGAGTGACCATGGGCCTCTTAGCTACTTCTCTACTTAGTGCTCTCCTTGCCAGGGCTGTCAGTTTTTTTTTTTTTTTAAACTGTATGTTTTATTGGTACAAAAAGTACACTATTTTTCCATTACAATACAATAAAAGTAAACATTGAAACGCATATATATGAAGCAAGTATAACATTCTGTAAAGTGTCAATGAAGCAAGATATGTAGTTGGGAGTAATTACAATATCATACTCCAAATGATACTATCATACACGACAAGGACAGACATAGGGGGAAGGTTGGGAAAGGGAAGACGAGAGAGCGGGGAAAGAAAGCGATACAGCTAAGAAAAAGAAGGGTGTGCATCCCATGGTAGCCAAATCGCATTAAACTGATCCACAGTGTTGTTGAGGGAAGCTGTGAAATAGTCAAGGGACCTAATATCCCGAATTCTAGCAAGAAACATTCAATTAGAGGGAGGGTTTGTTTGTTTCCACGTCTTGGCAATCAAAGACTTAGCTGCCGTACAGAGAAGCAGGAACAGCCTGGAGGAGTATTTATTCAGTCTCGGGGGTGGAAGATTGAGTAAGAAAGTTTTTGGATCTAGTTTAACTGGTATTGAAAGGAATGACTGAACAATGTCTCCAACCCTTTCCCAAAATAGTACAATCATAGGGCATGTCCAAAAGATATGGAACAGGGTGCCCGTGTCCCTCTCACACCGCCAACAAGTAGGCGGGATGGTAGGGTTCAGAGAGTGCAGAAGGGCTGGGATGTGATACCAATGCATGAGTCGTTTATATTGGGTTTCTTTGTAGGTAGTGCAAATAGAGGATTTTGCGGTTCTACTCCAAATGATCCGCCAATCAGACTTAGAAAGGGGTGATCCAATGTCAGTGGACCATTTGTTTATGTATTTATGATGAGGGAGAGTACCTTCTTTTGAAGCAGAGATAAGATGATAGATTATAGAGATCAAACCCCTCGTATTAGTACCCAAGCGACATAGGCGCTCAAACTGGGAGGGGGTCGAAACTTGAAGTGTCCCAAAAATAGTGTAATGTAGTGGCGGATCTGCAAGTAGTGAAAGCATTCTGACTGCGGGAGGTTGGTATGTTCCTGCAATTGTGAAAATGATTTAAGTGTCAAAGTAGAAGCATCAACAACATCCGCCAGACGGAAGAGACCCAATGACGACCAGACACGAACCATGGGAGCAGTCAAGCTACTGGGTATAGCAGGGTTATATAGAAAAGAAATCATTGAGGAATGTTGGGAGGCAAGAGCAAAGCGTTTATGACATGTTTCCCAGATATGCTTTGTAAAGGCCATAGGCCCATATAACGTTGGATGGGATTGCATCGGGGTCTGGTGCCACAGCAGAGTATTCGGATGCATAGGGGGCAAGCCATAACTTTTCAATTTCCACCCATTTGGTGAACGCCAGTTGCGAAGCCCAAAAAGGTATCACTCGCAAATGTGTAGCCCAGTAGTAATGCACCACATTAGGAACCGAAAGTCCGCCACTGTCTGTGGCAGTAAGCATAACCTTGCAGGGTATGCGATGCCTCTTGCTATGTGAAGTCAAAGACAGCCTGCTGTAGCGATCGGAGTTCCGATATGGGAACACGGACAGGAAGTACTTCAAAGTAATATAGGAGTTTCGGGAGCAATGACATTTTAACCGCCGCTATTGGGCCTAGTAGGGAAAGAAACAGAGGCTTCTATTTACGAAGAAGGGTTTTAAGCTCTCGAAAGAGAGGAGGGAAGTTTTTTGAGTACAGGGAGGAGTAATTAGGGGTAATAAGTACTACTAGATACTTGAGAGCATCCACCGTCCATCGATATGAATGGTTACATTTTAATCTCTGAAGTTCCCCGGTGAGTATAAGGATGGGCAATGCTTCAGTTTTGGAGGTGCTAATTTTGTACCCTGAAAGGAGCACATACTGCATTAGGGCTACGTGTAAGTTGGGCAGTGTAATGTGTGGATTAGTTAGCGTGAGAAGAACATCGTCTGCATACAAAGATATTTTAAACTCCCTATCACAAACCTTGAGGCCTCCAATGTCTGGGTTTAGCCTAATGTGGGCAGCAAGGGGTTCTATGCCCAAGGCGAAAATTAATGGCGATAGCGGGCATCCATGACGTGTGCCATTAGAAATGTTAAAGGGTGTAGAAGAACAGAAGGAAAGTTTAACCAGGGCTGAAGGAGTGGAGTAGAGGCTAAGTATGGCCTGGAGGAAAGGCCCTGAAATGCCGAACATCCCGAGGGTCTCAAATAAAAAAGACCAGTTAATGCGATCAAAGGCCTTTTATGCATTCAGACTGAGTACTACAGTCGGTGTAGCAGTGCGGTTGGCCAGGTCAATTAAGTTGAGAACTCTACGGGTGTTATCTCCACCCTGCCGATGTGGGATAAAGCCCATCTGGTCTTTATGGAGTAAGGCGGGGAGCCAGGAGTTTAAACGGGCCGCAAGGATGCGTGTAAAGATTTTTAAGTCGGCATTAAGTAGGAATATCGGCCTGTAACTAGTGCATTCTTGTGGATCCTTACCTGGCTTGGGGATCACCACAATATGGGAAGATAGCATGGTAGATGGAATTGGGGAGCCCTGGAGGAATGAGTTATAGAGGGACAGAAGATGGGGGGAAAGTTCTGCGCTAAAAGTCTTGTAGTATAAATCCTTAAATCCATCAGGGCCTGGTGATTTACCTACAGGGAGATGTTTAATAACATCCGCAATTTCTTCAGTGGAAATAGGGGCGTTTAGCATAGTCTTTGCTTCAGCCGAAAGCTGAGGCAAGTGACATGATTGCAGGTACTCCCTTATTCGGGGTAACAGAATAGTGGGATTGCTGTTATGGTTCAAATTGTATAGGTGAGCATAATAATCTCAGAAGCAATGAGCTATGGCTACCGGGTGGTACTGAGGACATCCTGATGAGTCTTTTACCCCCTGGGGATTACGTTTGGCGGCAGTGTGGGCCTTATTGCCCCTTTCGTAGAATCGCTGTCTAGAGTATAACAACATGCGCTCTACCCTTTACAATGCCAAATCCTTCAGTTTGGCTCGAGCAGCCACCAAATCCCTGTCGAGACGAGAAGCCAATGCAATACATTGACCCCATACACCATTTGATGCAGGTAGTGGGCGAAGTACACAGGCAACCCCCCACCAATCAAGTGTGGTCCTGGCTGTTCCTGCTTAGGGAGTTGAGAATGAGCTTAAGAGGAGGGAAGAGTAGAAGGAGTCTAGAGAGAGGAGGGAGAAAACAAAAGGGAAAATGGGGTAGACACAAACGTCACAAAAATCTTACAAATAGAGATGAGTGAGCACTAAAATGCTCGGGTGCTCGTTATTCGAGACGAACATTTCCCAATGCTTGGGTGCTCGTTTCGAGTAACGAACCCCATTGAAGTCAATGGGAGACTCGAGCATTTTTGCAGGGGACCAAGGCTCTGCCTAGGGAAGGCTGGGTGAAAACCTGGAAACCTCAGAAAATGATGGAAACACCACGGAAATGGACAGGAAACAGCAGGGGCAGCATGCATGGATGCCTCTGAGACTGCCTAATCCCACCATTACCCCAAATTCTCAGGCAACAGCCTGGTGGTTACCCTCATGGCAATTGTGCTCACCCAGACCAAGAAAGGCGAGGTACATGCCCATCACATGTTAGGAAAGCACCCAACTAGGTGCAAAGAAAAATTGTTTAGCGAGAGGGCCTGTAGGTGGACCTCCGGAAAAATTGCTTAGAGAGAGGGCCTGTATGGTGGACCTCCGGAAAAATTGTGGTAAAAGAGTGCCAGTTGGACCTCTAAAAAATTGCGTTTTTTGGGCCAGCGTTAGGCAAAGACGACATGGAGGAGGAGGAGGAGGAGTAGAGAAGAGGAATCGGATTCCTCCGGGGGAAATCGGCTGCTTTCCCCCGGAGGAGATTTGAATTCTGGTGAAATCCAGGCTTTGTTCATTTTAATAAGCGTCAGCCTGTCAGCGCTGTCAGTTGACAGGCGTGTACACTTATCGGTGATGACGCTACCAGCTGCACTCAATACCCGCTCTGACAGCACGCTAGCGGCAGGGCAGGCCAGCACCTCCAAGGCGTACAGCGCCAGTTCAGGCCATGTGTCCAGCTTTGAAACCCAGTAGTTGTATGGAGCAGAGTGATCGCTACGGACGTTGGTATGGTCAGCTAGGTACTCCCTCACCATCTTTCTGTACAGCTTCACCCTACTCTGCCTAGACTGGGGACAGGTGACAGTGTCTTGCTGGGGTGACATAAAACTGGCAAAGGCCTTGGAGAGCGTTCCCCTGCCAGTGCTGGACAAGCTGCCTGCTCGCCTCCTCTCCCCCGCTACTTGGCCCACAGAACCACGCCCTCTGCCGCTAGCGGCGTCAGATGGGAAGAATTGTTTCAGCTTGTGCACCAGGGCCTGTTGATATCTATTCACTCTCATACTCTTTTCCTCTACAGAGATGAGAGTGGAAAGGTTCTGCTTGTACCGTGGGTCCAGAAGAGTGAACACCCAGTAATCGGTGTTTGAAAAAATGCTTCTAACGCGAGGGTCACGGGATAGGCAGCCTAACATGAAGTCTGCCATGTGCGCCAGAGTCCCAACACGCAAAAATTCCCTCTCCTCACTGGCCTGACTCTCCATTTCCTCCTCCTCCTCCAAGTCCTCCTCTTCAGCCCATACACGCTCAAGAGTTAAGAAGGACTGAGCACTGGTACCCTCTTCTGTCTCGCCGACATTCTACTCCTCTTCCTCCTCATCCTCATCCCCCTCCTCCGATACGCGCTGAGAAACAGACCGGAGGGTGCTCTGGCTATCAAGCAACGTATCTTCCTCCACTGTCTCTTGTGACAAGCGCAAAGCATCCGACTTGATGCTGAGCAGTGAGTTTTTCAACAGGCAAAGCAGAGGGATGGTGAGGCTGATAATGGCGGCATCGCCGCTGACCATCTGTGTTGACTCCTCAAAGTTGCTCAACACCTGGCAGATATCAGACATCCACGTCCACTCCTCATTGTAGACTTGAGGAATCTGACTGACCTGACTACCAGTTCTGGTGGAAGTTGACATCTGGCAGTCTACAATCGCTCTGCGCTGCTGGTAAACTCTGTATAACATGTTTAATGTCGAATTCCATCTTGTGGGCACGTCGCACAACAGTCGGTAAACGGACAGTTGTAGGCGGCGCTGCGCTGCCCTGAGAGTGGCAGCATCTGTGGTGGACTTGTGGAAATGCGCTCAGATGCGGCGCACCTTGGTGAGCAAATCAGACAGATTGGGGTATGTCTTGAGGAACCGCTGAACTATGAGATTGAACACGTGGGCCAGGCATGGCACATTCGTCAGTCTGCCAAGTTGCAGAGCCGCCACCAGGTTAGGCCCGTTGTCACACACAACCATGCCTGGCTTGAGGTTCAGTGGTGCCAGCCACAGATCGGTCTGCGCCATGATGCCCTGTAACAGCTCTTGGGCGGTGTGCCTTTTGTCACCTAAGCTCAGCAGTTTGAGCACCGCCTGCTGGCGCTTACCCACGGCACTGCTGCTGCGCCTAGAGCTACCGACTGAAGGCGCCGTGCCCACGGGTGGTAATTTGGAGGAGGAGGGGTCGGAGGAGGAGGCATAGTACATCTGAGAGACCGTGACCAAGGTAGGCCCCGCAATCCTCGGTGTGGGCAGTACATGAGCGGCTCCAGGGTCAGACTCGGTCCCAGCCTCCACCAAGTTAACCCAATGTGCCATCAGTGATATATAGTGTCCCTGCCCGGCAGCACTTGTCCACGTGTCTGTGGTTAGGTGACCTTCTCAGAAACAGCATTGGTCAGGGCATGGATGATGTTCTGTGACACGTGCTGGTGTAGGGATGGGACGGCACATCGGGAAAAATATTGGCGGCTGGGGACCGAATACCGAGGGGCAGCCACCGCCATGAGATTGCGAAAGGCCTCGGTTTCTACCAGCCTATAGGGCAGCATCTCCAGGCTAAGCAATTTGGAGATGTGGACGTTGAGGGCTTGGGCATGTGGGTGGGTGGAACTGTATTTCCTCTTGCGCTCCAGCGTCTGCTGTAAAGACAGCTGAACGCTGTTCTGAGACACATTGGTGGATGCTGTGGAGGATCGTGGAGGCGAAGGTGTGGTTTTCCGGCTGGAGGCGCTCGTGCCGGGGTCCTGGGCAGGGGGTTGACTAGCAGAGGCAGCGAGTGACACAGGGGAAGGAGCAGTGGTGTGACCCGCAGGAGGTGAACGGCCTTGGTTCCATTGAGTGGGGTGTTTAGCACTCATATGCCTGCGCATGCTGGTGGTGGTTAGCCTAGTAGTGGTGGCACCCCTGCTGATCCTGGTGTGGCACAGGTTGCACACCACAGTCCGTTGGTCATTCTCACTTTCTTTAAAGAACCTCCAGACTTGCGAACATCTAGGCCTCGCCACGGGAGCTTCACTACGTGAAACAGTTGCTGCTGATGCACCAGCTCTGGCCCTGCTTCTCCCTCTGGCCACACCACTGCCTCTTACAACCTGTTCTGGTGCAGCACTCACCTCCGCCTCAGAAGCACTGTCTTCACTAGGCTTATCAACCCAGCTTGGGTCAGTCACCTCGTCATCCTCCGATTCCTCAGTCTGCTCCCCCTCAGTCTGCTCCCCCCCTCGGACTTCCTGCCCTGACAACAACTTCACCACTGTCTGACAACTGTGTCTCCTCATCGTCCGACACCTCTTTACACACTTCTTCCACTAAGTCAACAATGTCATCATCATCACCCACAGACTGCGACAGTTGGAAAAACTTGGGCATCGGGAAAGAGGTCAGCAGCAACCTGAGAAGTGGTTTGTGACTCTGGGAAGGGTCCAGAAAACAGTTCCTGTGAGTATGCCGGATAGCATTTAAAATTTTCCTGGGAGGGGGCAGACTGGGGGGAAGGAGGTTGAGGTGGAGGAGCCAGAGGAGTGCTCCCTTGGGTAACGTGGGTGGACTGCGTCGAAGACTGACTGGTGGACAAATTACTTGAAGCATTGTCCGCAATCCACGACATCACCTGTTCGCACTGTTGTGGTTTCAACAGTCCTCTACCACGTGTCCCTGTAAGTTGAGACATGAAGCTAGGGAGTGTAGCTCTGCGGCGTTCCCCTGCTCCCTCATCAGCAGGTACTGTCTCACCCTGCCCAGGACCACGGCCTCTGCCCCCTGCAGTAATTGAATGCCACGCCCTCGTCCTCGTCCCTTAGCCCTGGGGTTCAACATTTTCTGTATATAAGTGTATTATATAAAGAAATAAAAATAAATGGGCCTGCTGTACTGAAACCCACAAACTTGTTAAATCTGAACAAGAAAATATATAGGTGGATAAGTTAGAGCACGTACCGTGCAGTATGGAGCAATTACACGGAAACTATTAGATTAGGCAGACTTGGTCTGCTTAAGTGCAACCCAGACAAATGTCGCACAGAGATTTTTGTAATGTAGCTGTATCAGTGAAAGCAAAAGACCTTTTTTAATTAAGTGACGTAGGTGGGAGACACAGACCCTCATAAGAGTGTTGTCTTTTTCTAGAGCTTCCACCCGGTGAGTTATAGAGAGTAAATCGCGCCGCATGGCGGAAATTTCAGAGCGGCAGGTGGCAGTGACTTCGGTGACCAGAGCTTGAAAGTCCTGTTTGGTAGGGAGCTGAGAGAAGAGAGAAGCCCAGTCTGGAAGCTGGACTGGTCTCAGGGGGGAGCCAGGCTCAGAACTAGGATCTCCAGAAGGAGAACAAGACGGCGTGGGTACTGCACATCTGGTCAGGTAGGGGGTAGCTCCCAAGTTGTCATCTGCGTCTATGGTGAGTGGGATCACTGGAGAGTGTGTATCATAGACATTAATGGCGGGGGTGCGGAAGTGCAGTGAGGGGCTGCTGGTGAGGAAAGGGCTGCATGGGATCTGGGGTGACGTCCACCTGCACTGACCTGTGTAGCAGGGTCTTCATCCTGTGACACTGCAGAGAAGTCGGTCGCCATCTTCATGGAGTGTAGGTCCTGTACATCCCCGCCCTGGTATGCCTGGTTGTTTGATGAAGCAGCCTGTATCTGAAGCTGTGTGGCGCAGGGCTCAAGCCTCTCCTGCAGCAGGGACGTCTGGTCGGGATCCGGATTCGCTAGTTGTTCGCTCCGGTGCGGTAGGAGCGTATTTTTTATACGCAGGGCGGGCGGGTAAGATGGCGGCGGGGAGGCTGCAGTGCGGGAAGGCCGCACAACAAAGTCCCTGAGGGTGCCGTGCTGCTGCATGTCAGCTGGGTGCTAGGTGCCCTGGAGGGGCTTCTTTATAACTTTTTTCCACATGATAAGGGATTGCAAGGAGCTCGGGGATCTCAAAAGTAGCGGCACAGCTGCGGAGCTCTTCTCTCATGCAGCCGTCTCCATCGGGTGCTAGGCCACGTCCCTGCGGCTGTTAGTTTAGGTGGACGGTCATGTCTTTGTAAGTCTGCAGTTGTGCCATACTTTCATTTTCGAATGATGGATTGAACAGTGCTCCGTAAGATGTTCAGGGCTTGAGATATTTTTTATTGCCTAACCCTGCTTTACACGTCACAACTTTATCCTTGACCTGTCTGGTGTGTTCCTTGATTTTCATTATGTTGTCTCTAAGGCCTTCACAGAACAGCTGTAGTTATACCAAGAATACATTACACACAGGTGGAGACTTTTTACTAATTAGGTGACTTCTGAAGATACTTGGTCACAATGGATTTTACTTAGGGGGTATCAGAGTACTGGGAGCTGAATAAAAATACATTCCACACTTTTCAGATTTTTATTTTTTTTTACAAATTTTTAAAACCATGTAATGTATCATATACTTTTCACTTCACACATATGGTACTTGCTATTTTGTGTTGGTCTTTCATATAAAATCCCAATGAAATACATTTGTGAAATGTGAAAGATTTGGAAAAGGGGTATGAGTACTCTCTATCTTTCTCCTCTTTACTTCTCTGCCTCCTTAGATTGGCTCATCAAGTGGTTAGTGCATGGAAAACTGCAAGGTAAGGGCAGAATTGGACATCTGGTAATTTTTACACATATTCAGTTTCTGAGGCTAAAAGAGCCTTGATAATGAGAAGACTGGAGGGTCAATTTCAGGAAAAGCTGTCTACTCAGCAGCACATGAAAATTAGCCTGATGCCTGTTTACAGTGAACAACAGCATTCCCTAACTGCAAGACCCTACTAACCAATGGTAGAACTGGAAGCTACTTATTTTCTATACTTACTGCCACTATAGATCTATGAAACATTTAGCTGTAAAAGAGATCATGTGACATACAATGTAACTACACAGAACCAGTGATCATGTGACATACAATGTAACTATAGAACCTGTGATCATGTGATATACAATGTAACTACACAGAATCAGTGATCATGTGATATACAATGTAACTACACAGAATCAGTGATCATGTGTTATACAATGTAACTACACAGAACCAGTGATCATGTGACATACAATGTAACTACACAGAACCAGTGATCATGTGACATACAATGTAACTATAGAACCAGTGATCATGTGATATACAATGTAACTATAGAACCTGTGATCATGTGATATACAATGTAACTACACAGAATCAGTGATCATGTGATATACAATGTAACTACACAGAACCAGTGATCATGTGATATACAATGTAACTACACAGAACCAGTGATCATGTGACATACAATGTAACTATAGAACCAGTGATCATGTGATATACAATGTAACTACACAGAACCAGTGATCATGTGATATACAATGTAACTATAGAACCAGTGATCATGTGATATACAATGTACACAGAACCAGTGATCATGTGATATACAATGTAACTACACAGGACCTGTGATCATGCGATATACAATGTAACTATAGAACAAGTGATCATGTGATATACAATGTAACTATAGAACCAGTGATCATGTGATATACAATGTAACTATAGAACCAGTTATCATGTGATATACAATGTAACTACACAGAACAAGTGATCATGTGATATACAATGTAACTACATATAACCAGTGATCATGTGATATACAATGTAACTACATATAACCAGTGATCATGTGATATACAATGTAACTACATATAACCAGTGATCATGTGATATACAATGTAACTATAGAACCAGTGATCATGTGATGTACAATGTAACTATAGAACCAGTGATCATGTGATGTACAATGTAACTACATAGGACCTGTGATCATGTGATATACAATGTAACTGTAAAACCACTGATCATGTGATGTACAATGTAACTACATATAACCAGTGATCATGTGATATACAATGTAACTACATATAACCAGTGATCATGTGATATACAATGTAACTGTAGAACCAGTGATCATGTGATGTACAATGTAACTACATATAACCAGTGATCATGTGATATACAATGTAACTACATATAACCAGTGATTATGTGATATACAATGTAACTATAGAACCAGTGATCATGTGATATACAAAGTAACTGTCAAGGTTGGGATAAACAGACAACAGAGGAGCGTGTGCCCTGAGCTTACCCAACCCTCTGTCCCTGCCTATTGCCTCACCCACGCTAAACCGTGGGGCGACAACCATGAGGACTGCGAAATACACTGTATAAGGTGCAGGGAACAGGGACAACAAACAAGACAGACAAAACACCAAATGGATAGTCAGGAAGCCGCGTCAAAACCAGGAACGACAAAGTACAAAATCGGAAGACGGTAGAGTAGTCAAATACGAGCCAAGGGTCAAATCAGCAGTCAGGATACACAATACAACGCAAGCAGGAATAGCAAGGATTTTGCAAAAACCAGTAAGGAGCAGAGAGAAAGATAGGTATATAAGCAGGAAGAAATCCCACCCCCAGGTTCTGAATGGACCAGATTCAGAGAAGCCACTCAGCCCAGCACCTGAGTATTAACCCTGAGTAGACAAACCAAACATGAAGTTGGGCGTTGGCTCTAAAACAACCCACAGTGTGAACATGGTTCAAGGCAAGGCGTAGGCACTAAACAGAAACACACAAAAACTCAGAAAACCAAGCAAAACATAGAACCTATGTTCTCCGATGACCAGACCTGACAGTAACTATATATAACAAGTGATTATGTGATATACAATGTAACTATAGAACCAGTGATCATGTGATATACAAAGTAACTACATATAACCAGTGATCATGTGATATACAAAGTAACTACATATAATCAGTGATCATGTGATATACAATGTAACTACACAGAACCAGTGATCATGTGATATACAATGTAACTACACAGAACCAGTGATCATGTGATATACAATGTAACTACACAGAACCAGTGATCATGTGATATACAATGTAACTACACAGAACCAGTGATCATGTGATATACAATGTAACTACATATAACCAGTGATTATGTGATATACAATGTAACTACACAGGACCAGTGATTATGTGATATACAATGTAACTACACAGAACCAGTGATCATGTGATATACAATGTAACTACATATAACCAGTGATTATGTGATATACAATGTAACTATAGAACCAGTGATCATGTGATATACAATGTAACTACATATAACCAGTGATCATGTGATATACAATGTAACTACATATAACCAGTGATCATGTGATATACAATGTAACTGTAGAACCAGTGATCATGTGATATACAATGTAACTACACAGAACCAGTGATCATATGACATACAATGTAACTACACAGAACCAGGGAATGCTTTCTTAAAACCCCTCTGTTATGACTCCGGGGGCTAGGTGCACAAAATCTAACAGTATTAGGGTATTTTAATCATTTTAACAGGTCTTTTTAACAAGCAGGAACTCATATAATATCCTGCACCATAGCAGTGCTCTATTGGGTTGCGCAGGACCCCATGGCGGTTCCTGTAACACGGGATTATGTTACAGTAAATTTCCATAACTGCATCAAGGAGATGTAAAGCTTCTGAGAGCAGTTGTCCCTTCCTTTTAGGGGCTGACTATTACCTAAGGGGTCTGCAAACTTAATCAAAGGTGAATTTGTATTCTGTAATGCATCATGGCCTTGAAATAAAGCTTTATCCATAGTTATCCATGAGTACGGCCTTCCACAGATAGTAGTGTTACTTTAAGTTCCTGGTCCATAAAGTAAAATTATTACTAGGGCTGACCCCTAGCATGCACCAGTCTTTTTATGGGGCCCCTACATGTAGAAGTATATGAATTGTATATATTATAGCTATTATGAATTATTAAAAGTATAATCCCCGGTAACTGACGATGAAGCAAGCTCTAATGTACAATTAACAATTTCATTTTTGAAGCTCGAGGGATTAATTATCAGGGGACGTATTAAATGGCAATTGAGCAGACACACATTTCGCACAGTTATGGCGGTTTTTGCTGAGGACCATGAATATGCAGCACACAAATCTTTGCATTTAGTAGAACATTGCAGAAAATTACTGGCAGGAAGGTTCTAAAATGAAAATCCCACGAGCGCGAGCCGAGGAATTTACAGAAAATCCAATATTTATGAAGCGCATATTAATGCACTGCAGCTGGGACGGCCTCACGATGAATTATAGATATACATTTAATAGATATTTTGGCAACCGCCCCACATGAAAGTGGCTGATAAAATGGAGTCATTTAATTAATAGAGATGATCATAAAACCTGTAATTTATTGATACGTGATTTTTTATTAAAAGTCATTAAGGAAGGTGATTAATCTTAAAGATACAAACTTTATTAAACCTCGTGTGGGATGAGGAGGGAGGAACAATCCTCTATTGTATAGAAATATCAGGCTAATGTGGGGATTTAAATGAGGCGCAAGCATCTAATTTCTGAATGCTGAAGGATTCATATCTCCGATAGAACGGCCAGAAAAGGCTTATATTTCACACACACAAATAGCAGCAAGTGAGAATTTCCAAAGCCAATTAATTTCTGCATTACATGCCTGCTCCCCCAGGGCAGGCTTGGCATAGGCTAGATCTGAGAGAGGGGTATAAAAATGAACTTACACCTTCAAAAGCTGTCAGCCGACGCCTTGTCTTCCCTGAGATCAAAGGATAAAGTTCAACATTCCCAATACTTCTTTTCCCTGATACCACCTGTTGGGATGGGGCACTCACTTATACTTTAAATAGTCAGAGGGTTCTGACATGCTGGGGCACCATAAGGGGTTCTTTAATCCTAGATCACTCATGGGGTCCACAGGTGTAGGTTGAAGCTCATGGGCCCCAATGTAAATTCAGTAGAGAACTGGAACCCCCATCACCCTTCTACCAAGTGTCTTTTTTGCAGAAAGGCCTTTGTTACCTCACCATCCCCAAAGGTACAAACCTGACTATTTTACTTAAAATGCCATACTGGTTAATGTATTATGGAGACCAAAGCTTTCTTTTTGTTATCAGAGCTAAATATATCTTGCACAGATATAGAATCAAATGATACAATGATGAGATTCCTGCATAAATATATATACAATCACTACTAGGGGGAGCTCTGAGGATTACTGCAGAAAAACATATATAGCCACCACTAGAGAGAGCTCAGGACATTACTACATACAGATATATACAGTCACCACTAGAGGGAGCTTAGGAGATTACTACATACAGATATATACAGCTACCACTAGAGGGAGCTCAGGAGATTACTACATACAGATATATACAGCCACCACCAGAGGGAGCTCAGGAGATTACTACATACAGATATATACAGCCACCACTAGAGGGAGCTCAGGAGATTACTACATACAGATATATACAGCCACAACTAGAGGGAGCTCAGGAGAATACTACATACAGATATATACAGCCACCACCAAAGGGAGGTCAGGAGATTACTACATACAGATATATATAGCCACCACTAGAGGGAGCTCAGGAGATTACTGCACACAGATATATACAGCCACCACTAGAGGGAGCTCAGGAGATTACTACATACAGATATATACAGCCACCACTAGAGGGAGCTCAGGAGATTACTGCACACAGATATATACAGACACCAATAGAGGGAGCTCAGGAGATTACTACATACAGATATATACAGCCACCACTAGAGGAGATCAGGAGATTACTACATACAGATATATACTGCCTCCACTAGAGGAAGCTCAGGAGATTACTACATACAGATATATACAGCCACCACTAGAGGGAGCTCAGGAGATTACTGCACACAGATATATACAAACACCACTACAGGGAGCTCAGGAGATTACTACATACAGATATATACAGCCACCACTAGAGGGAGCTCTGGAGATTACTACATACAGATATATACAGCCACCACTAGAGGAGCTCAGGAGATTACTACATACAGATATATACAGCCACCACTAGAGGAAGCTCAGGAGATTACTATATATGGATATATACAGCCACCACTAGAGGGAGCTCAGGAGATTACTGCATACAGATATATACAGCCACCACTAGAGGGAGCTCAGAAGATTACTACATACAGATATATACAGCCACCACTAGGGGGAGCTCAGGAGATTACTACATACAGATATATTCAACCACCACTAGAGGGAGCTCAGGAGATTACTACATACAGATATATACAGTCACCACTAGAGGGAGCTCAGGAGATTACTACATACAAATATATACAGTCACCACTAGAGGGAGCTCAGGAGATTACTACATACAGATATATACAGCCACCACTAGAGGGAGCTCAGAAGATTACTACATACAGATATATACAGCCACCACTAGAGGGAGCTCAGGAGATTACTACATACAGATATATACAGTCACCACTAGAGGGAGCTCAGGAGATTACTACATACAAATATATACAGTCACCACTAGAGGGAGCTCAGGAGATTACTACATACAGATATATACAGCCACCACTAGAGGGAGCTCAGGAGATTACTACATACAGATATATACAGCCACCACTAGAGGGAGCTCAGGGGATTACTACATACAGATATATACAGTCACCACTAGAGGGAGCTCAGGAGACTATACATACAGATATATACAGCCACCACTAGAGGGAGCTCAGGAGATTACTACATAGAGATATATACAGTCACCACTAGAGGGAGCTCAGGAGATTACTACATACAGATATATACAGCCACCACTAGAGGGAGCTCAGGAGATTACTACATACAGATATATACAGCCACCACTAGAGGGAGCTCAGGAGATTACTACATACAGAGATATATACAGCCACCACTAGAGGGAGCTCAGGAGATTACTACATACAGATATATATACAGCCACCACTAGAGGGAGCTCAGGAGATTACTACATACAGATATATACAGCCACCACTAGAGGGGAGCTCAGGAGATTACTACATACAGATATATACAGCCACCACTAGAGGGAGCTCAGGAGATTACTACATACAGATATATACAGCCACCACTAGAGGGAGCTCAGGAGATTACTACATACAGATATATACAGCACCCACTAGAGGAGCTCAGGAGATTACTACATACAGATATATACAGCCACCACTAGAGGGAGCTCAGGAGATTACTACATACAGATATATACAGTCACCACTAGAGGGAGCTCAGGAGACTACTACATACAGATATATACAGCCACCACTAGAGGGAGCTCAGGGGATTACTACATACAGATATATACAGTCACCACTAGAGGGAGCTCAGGGGACTACTACATACAGATATATACAGCCACCACTAGAGGGAGCTCAGGAGATTACTACATACATATATATACAGCCACCACTAGAGGGAGCTCAGAAGATTACTACATACAGATATATACGGCCACCACTAGAGGGAGCTCAGGATATTACTGCATACAGATGTATACAGCCACCACTAGAGGGAGCTCAGGAGATTACTGCACACAGATATATACAGACACCACTAGAGGGAGCTCAGGAGATTTCTACATACAGATATATACAGCCACCAGTAGAGGGAGCTCAGGAGATTACTGCACACAGATATATACAGACACCACTAGAGGGAGCTCAGGAGATTTCTACATACAGATATATACAGCCACCACTAGAGGGAGCTCAGGAGATTACTACATACAGATATATACAGCCACCACTAGAGGAAGCTCAGGAGATTACTACATACAGATATATACAGCCACCACTAGAGGGAGCTCAGGAGATTACTACATACAGATATATACAGCCACCACTAGAGGGAGGGGGGAATTTCTTTTGAACTTCACTTGCTTTGTTACTGAAATCTTACGCTAGTGCAGGGGAGGGAACTACCCGTGCCTGTGCAGTGATTGACCTGCAGTGGGCATGGACTCACTATATGTAGGTAGTATGCATGTGTCATGCCGTGTGATGCGAGTAAGGAAGTCACTGTGCAGGCAGTTTCCTGGTCTGCACTAGTGAGAGAATTAGCTGAGGCAAGCGCTGACGATGCAGGCAGAGTTCAAAAGAAGTACTTGACGTCGCAGAGGAGGGGGCAGACTGAAAGGCGCAAGGGGAGGTACTGGGAAGAAGTCAAGGGGCAATATTGAGCTCTTGAAGGAGGTGGGCTTGGGCTCCTGGAATGTTGGTGACGCCCCCGCTGGGCACTTTGGAACTTACCCAGTTGTAGATATAGTTTTAATCACATTAGACAGCACTACACACAGCGCTGCCATCAGTTACATACAGTAGAAGTAGGTGACAGATACCCTTTCATCATAAACATATCCTCAGTACGCGCCTCGTCGTTAGCTCGTATTACTACGGGTCTGTCTGATTTGTGTCACTGTCGCTTTTCTCCGGAGCGGCAGATAGCGCGTGATGATGAATGCTGCCAGTAACAGTATCTGATCCCTTCAGCCTCTGCCTTCCTGCCCTGAATGATGCTCCGTATCTCCAGATAGCGAAATAGCAGAACAAACTGTCACTATCTGCAATTACCAAGTGCAGCCGGCGCTTTGATCTCCTGCGCGGCGCGCCGTCGCTCGCAGCATCACAAGCCCTTTCTTTCCTCCCGAACTTTTAGAAAGTGGCTAAACTTTCAGAACTCAATTTGTGCAAGCGCTGTAAAAGCCGCCAAAAGTTAATTACAATTTTAATTACAGATTCTTTGAGAGAAGGCAGTGTGCGCCTAATCATGTTCAAAGCTCGAACCCTCCTCGTGCAGATTCATTAAATATATATTTTTGGTCAGTCTATTATGGGGACGGCGCTCTCTGCCAATTGATATAAAATAACATCATTTAAAGGGATTGTGACACCAGTAAATGTCACTCTGATATCATTCAGCAGGAGAAACAACTTATTTTTGTAATTTACTTTTATTCTTTTTATTATAATGGCGCCCCCTGGTGTTAAATCTGTATAGTAATGTGCATGTCCGCCTACTGAAGTGGACGCACATGCTCAGTTCCATCCTTTAACTGCCACCAGCTGTAGATACTGTTAGAAGCTTGACAGGGAAAGAACTGCACCAGAAAGGAGCTGTGATAGGGAGAGAGCTGCAGCAGAAAGGAAACACCCACTGAGATGTGATAAGGAGAGACCTGCAGAAGAAAGGACCCACTCCTTGAGTAGTAATAGGTAGAGAGCTTCAACAGAAAGGACACAACTCCTAAGCTGTGATTGGAAGAGAGCTGCAGCAGAAAGGACATACCCTCTGAGCTGTGATAGGAAGAGAGTTGCAGCAGAAAGGACACATCCACTGAGATAGGATAAAGGGAGAGCTGCAGCCAAAAGAACAGGCTTCCTCAGCTGTGATAAGGAGAGCGCTGCATTAGAAAGACACACTCCCTGAGCTGTGATAAAGAAAGAGAGAGAGAGCTGCAGCATAAAGGACACACTCCTTGAACAGTGATAGATAGAGAGCTGCAACAGAAAGGACACCACTCCTAAGCTGTCATAGGAAGAGAGGTGTAGCAGAAAGTACACACCACCTGAACTGTGACAGGGAGAAAGCTGCAGCATAAAAGACATGCATCTGAGCTGTGATATGGGGAGAGCTGCAGCAGAAAGGATATACCCCCTGAGTTCTGATAGGGAGAAAGCTGTAGCAGATATTACACACTCCTTGACCTGTGATAGAGAGAATGCTGCACAGAAAGGATACACCCCTAAGCTGTGATAGGGAGTGAGCTGTAGCAGAAAGGATACACCCATGAGCTGTGATAGGGAGAGAGATAAAGCAGAAAGGATACACCCATGAGCTGTGATAGGGAGAGAGATAAAGCAGAAAGGATACACCCATGAGCTGTGATAGAGCTGCAGAAAGAACCCCCCACACACCCCCAGCTGTGATAGGTATATGCCCCATAGAAAGGACGCTCCTTCTGACATGTCAGCCTTAAATAGATCTAGATGGGGAGATCTCTGGATCCATGTGAGGTTCAGGGCTGGTCCTAGCTTTGTTAAAAACAGCTCATCGTGTAATATTGCAACAACCAAGGGGAAGTACAGTGTGGAAGATGGGAGTGGTTGTCCTGGTGGCTGGGCTATCTCAATGGCCAGTGGTGACCTGAGCGGACACAGTGTGGTTGAACAAGGTATCTGAGAGTCTTTACTGGAATACACAGCTACAGTACAAAGCTCAAATCTCCCAAGAAGTTCTGGCTGAACCCTGGGTCACCTTCACAGTCCATTTGAGATGCAAATCCTTACATAACTATTCCATAAATACAATGGCAGCTGGGTGTGTGTGCATCAATTCCTAACAATGAGGTGGAGACTCCAAAAGCAGTAATGGAAACTGGCCACACGTAGGAAAGGGTGATTGGAAACCAGTAACCTTGACCAGAGCTATGAGGTCTATAAGCCGTAGATGAGCATTACCCTCACAGGACTGAAAGAAAGCATCTCAAGGACTGGATAATGCAGATGACATAAACCAGTTCAAAACAGTATACTCAGTCGAGTCCCATTATGACCGGCAGATAATATCCAGAGTAACCGCCATGTGCAGCATGAACAGCATCTTGACGGACTGAGAGTCAATAAGGTCCTGGCAGGTGGTCACAGGTACCTAGAGCCAAGCTGCTCGAGGGGACACTAGGATGATCCATAGAGAGAACATGACCATTGAGGTGGTCCCACAGATGCTCAATTGGGTTCAAATCTGAATCAGGGTACTAGTGGGAAGAGTTGGTCATGCTCTTCCAACCAATGTCGGACATGTCACGTTGTCTTGCTGGAAGATACCATCTGCCCCAGGGAAGACAATCAGCATGTAGAGGTGTAGGCGATCTGCCAGGATGGAGTCATACCCAAATCAACGTAGAGCATCTTCCACATGGATGAGTGGCTCAGAGAATGCCAGGAAAACTTTCTCCAGACCATAACGCTGCCCCCACCAGCTTGTGTTCTTCCAGTAATGGCTGCAGGGTGTCTGTTCTCTGATGTTTCTCTGCTGAAACATCAACGTTTCCATGAAGCAGAAAACATGACTGCACACAGCTTATCACTCAACTTATATACCCACCGAGCCAGCTCTGCACACCTGATATACCCACTGAGCTAGCTCAGCACACCTTATACACCCCACCAAGCCAGCTCAGCGCACCCTATATACCCACCGAGCCAGCTCATCACACCTTATACACCCACCAAGCCAGCTCAGCGCACCTTATATACCCACCGAGCCAGCTCAGCACACCTTATATACCCACCAAGCCAGCTCAGCGCACCTTATACACCCACCAAGACAGCTCAGCACACCTTATATACCCCACCGAAGCCAGCTCAGCACACCTTATATACCCACCAAGCCAGCTCAGCGCACCTTATATACCCACCAAGGCAGCTCATCACACCTTATATACCCACCAAGGCAGCTCATCACACCTTATATACCCACCGAGCCAGCTCAGCACAACCTTATATACCCACTGAGCCAGCTCAGCACACCTTATATACCCACCGAGCCAGCTCAACACACGCAACTTCCTTCATGAGCTGCACACTGCCAACGGAAGTAGGAAGTGGTCAGAATAATGAGACTTGACTCTGTAAAACAGTCCAGAAGATTAGGAGCGCATAACCTAACCCTAAGTCTCTGCCTGAGGAGGTGGTGATGGTAAGTTCACTATAAGAGATCAGGAGAGGCCTGGATGTATTTCTGGAGGTAATAATATTACAGGTTATAGTTACTAGAGAGGGGTCGTTGATCCAGGGAGTTATTCTGATGTCTGATTGGAGTCGGGAAGGAATTTTTTCCCCTAAAGTGAGGAAAATTGGCTTCTACCTCACAGGGGTTTTTTACCTTCCTCTGGATCAACTTGCAGGATAACAGGGAGAACTGGATGAACAGATGTCTTTTTTCAGCCTTATAAACTATGTTACTATGTAACTATCACATAAATTATATAAATTGCTATAAAATATCTCCGCTTTAACCACCAGCAGTGGCCTAGTGAGACGCGGTACTATATGATGTCTGATTTACATTACTCATAGGACAACCCCTTTAAGGTGTCTGGAGTCTCATCTTTTCTGCAATTTTTTGATCAGGTGATGAAGGACAATTCTGAATTTAACTTTTTTTTAAAATGGTTGTGTTTAAAAACATTGCATTTTTTCCAGTTCTACACCAGTGGTCTCCAATCTGTGGCTTTCCAGTGATTGCAAAGGCATTCTGGGGGCTTCAGCTTCGCAACCACTGGAGGAGAACAAGTTGGAGATTGATGTATAAAATTCTATATTTACAATAAAAAAATAATTTATAAACCTAAATGTAGGTATTTGTTTATTCCCAAGTTAGTGAAGGGTCATTATAGCAATGATATTGTCAGAGAGACTCTAGGCCCGTGGTGTAGCTGTAGGGTGCACTGAGGTGTCTGTGGTATATTGGCCTTGGTGCTATAGGTTAAATGTCAAACTTATGCTGCTCTCCTCCAAAAGAGCAATCAGAAATGTTCACAGTTTATCCAAAAGCTGCTACTTTATAGCGAGATTGTATTCTTTCCTCACTGTCATAAATCAGATCATGCAGTTGCCAATGGTAATGACTGAACAGCTTCTGCTCACATTTCCTGCAAGCCTATAGAGAAAGCATGAAACATACGCCTCCAGCAGTGAAACACCGCAGCAACAGGATAAATCCTCCACACAAGGATCTTATTGTACTCACAAAATGAGAACTCAAGTTTCACAGTCCTGCTCCTTCATGGGCTTACCCGGTTCACTTCCTAATTCTGTTAAAAGTGAACTAAACCCCTGAAGGGGTCAAGAGAAAACAGAGGGGTCGAGAGAGGAAAGAAGAGTCTGGAGAAGACATAGGAGCCCAGAGAGAACATAGAAGTCTGGAGAACACATAGGCGTTTGGAGGGGACAAAGGAGATTGATAAAGACATAAGAGTCTGGAGACAACATATGAGTTGGAGAAGACATCGGAGTCTGGAGTGGACAAAGTAGTCTGGAGAGGAAAGATGAATATGGAAGGGATAGAGGAGTCTGAAGAAGAAAGAAGAGTTTGGAGGTAATAGAGGTTTCTGGATAGTAAAGAGGAGTGTTTTATTGTAAAGGTATTTTTAAGTACTGATTGGTTCTGTCCCCTTTAATATTATATTTAATACTCTGTAATAGTTTACAAGTTTTCCTTGTAATGTAGTGGGTTAGAGATAGTACCCATCCCCCATTGTGCTGATAAGACCACATTCCTGAGTGATCTCAAAGAGAAGCGTGATGCACATTGGAGGAGGGGCTGATGGGAAATAAGTGTGGTCTGCACTAACAAATTAATTGGGAGTTGACCAGGAATTTCACCTTAGGTAGGATGTAAGTATTTTTTGCCCTATCTCTTGTACACCCTGGGGTGTCAGTCATGTGCTATAGCAGGGCTGACTGGATCCCTACCCCATATTTAGGCTAGTGATGATTATTTATGTTTTATTATTATGTATGTGATTTGTCTGTGTTATCTTAGATTTAATCAAACTCATTAAATATACTTATTCACTTAGCCTGCATAAGCTTATTAATTCTCAAATCTTTTGAATTCACATTATTTTACAGACTTTTTCAGGAGTCTGAAAAGGAAGGAAGACTCTGAAGGAAAGCAAGGAGTCTGGAGAGGAAAGAAGAGTCTGGAGAGGAAAGAGAACTTTGGAGAGGCCATAGGAGTTTGGAAAGGAAAGAAGAGTCTGGGGGGGACAGAGGAGTATAGAAAAAAGAAAAGTCTGGAGGAACGAGGAGTCTGGAGATGTAAGAAGAATCTAGAGGAGAGAAGAGCCTGGAGAGGACATCAGAATATAGAGAGGAAAGAAGAGTCTAGAGGGAACAGAGGTATCTGGCAGAAGCTTACTCCCCATCAACATGAGTTGAGCGTCAATCTTTGTGAGGGGTTGGGGCGACATATGATTGGCC
Source organism: Rhinella marina (assembly GCA_900303285.1). Classification (NCBI taxonomy): domain Eukaryota; kingdom Metazoa; phylum Chordata; class Amphibia; order Anura; family Bufonidae; genus Rhinella; species Rhinella marina. Next base: position 118,871 of record ONZH01003847.1, read on the forward strand.
AATAGTTATTTAATGTGTATGACTTTCTTTAATGTTTCCGAAGTATTTCTGTGCTACTTGTGCTTCTGCAGCTTCATTTGTGTTTATGGTTTGCAGACGTCATAGACAAAGCCAGCTGATTTTACTGCTGCACATTACAACTGCTGTACACGTAATTAACAAAAGTACTAATCGAAAGTAGTTGTCATTTGTACAGTTAGTATCAAGGCGCAAGCTCTTCCTATGTTATTGGGCTCGGTGCATATGGTGAAGATGCATCTGCATTGTATTCTGTGCTACAAAACAATGTATTCTGTTAAAATTATTACACAATGATCAGATTAAGGGCCTTAAAAAGTTTCTTGGTTACTCTTATCCTGCGCACCTGCAACGGGAGTGAGGCGCCATGGGACCCTATTTGCATACATAGAGAAGCTCCTGTAGGTTTAATTATCAGGTTGTACACAAACTCCAGCCGAGCACCTCGGTTAAAAGTCTCAGAGGGATGGAAGCTAATTGGCAGTGTTGGGAAAAAGAACAAAATAAATAAAACTCTCACCAGTCGAAGGTTTTTATATAATCACAAAATAAATAACACAAGATAATGAATTGATGAGGTTTAAAAATATTTACAAAATAGGGAATTATTCTACAGAAAAATCATATGAATATAATGTCGATTTCACATGAACGTACCCTAACATGGTTGCACTTTAAAGAAGGACTCCCACAAAAAATGTTATTTTATGACCTGTTAGAAAGGTGCATGATATAATCTGTAATGAATGTAATCTTCTCATCAGAGAATATAATTCTGAGTTATCTCCTCTCTTCTTATTGTAGCTGGGTCATGTGACCAACTCCCTGACCTCCAACTGACCCAGGACAGGAAGCCAGTAACTGCTCTATTCATTCCTATGAGACTGAAAGTGAGGCTCCCATAGGAATACATGGAGAAATTACAAAAAGAGCAAACACTGGGTGACGATACATTTTATTGAATAACTCAGTGGCTATGCTAAATTTTTAATTACATGCAATTACACAAGTATTCAAAAACTGTAGAATATTTTTCATGGGACAACCCCTTTAAGTAAATAAGTAAGCAGAGGAGAACGGGACTGCCACTATAGCACATCTCTACCGCCCACTATTTAGCTCTAGTATTCTACAGCCAGAATCTGTAGCTGCCCATTTTTGCCTTGGGGAGTGGGGACCATAGCCACTGACCAATGTCTTGTTACAAGGATCAATATTTATGGTCCATGTTAGTGACCCCAATTTCTCTGTCTCCTGATGAGTACGAGCCACGTGAAACATAGCATGCCCAGACATCAGGTTAGGGTCATTTTAGGGTGTGTAGGTTAGGCACAGGTTCCAGACAGGGTCACTTTTATCTGGGCGGGTGCTCTATGTTTAGGTCACTAAGGACAAAGTGGCCACCTGGTAGGGCATATTAGGGAATACTAGGACATGCCATAATCACATATCCCATTACTCAGGTACCCCCTCCAAGTCTATACCACAGCGAGGGGCATCCAAACATCACACTGGAGGTGATAAGAACACATGGTTAAAAGACTCTTACTGCCTGGTTGTGGATGCCGCCGTGCACGCTGGTTGATTTTTATGCTGTTCACATTCTTCTTTTTTGTTTGTTGAAGATGATAAGAGGCCTACTTTGAGATATTTTATAGCATTGGGAAATGGAAGTCATATTTTAGCAACATGATGCCTGTTGAAACAGAGTCTTAACAGGTTGTAATGATCAAACTAATACAATTCAGAACTAGAATAGAACGCAAAAGCATTTTTACAGACAATTTATGTCTTGCTGAGACTTCCTGCTGGAGAGGGGAAGAAAGAACTGCTTGAATCGTGGATAAAAAACATGACTTCTGAAGAGAACTCACCATGTGAAGCACTAGCAAAATCCATCAAGCTGACAGTTTTTATTATATTTAGGTCTTATTATGTGTATTGATGATGTTTTTGTATTGGCAAGCCCTCTAAATTGAGAAGTAGCAAGTATAAGCTAGTCCTTCCCCAAGGTACACAAAAGACTTTCACTCATGAGCTTGATCATTTGTTGGAGATCTCCCATAAATGTGTTGGGAGAAGTTGCCATAAAGATGGATGAACGAATGAACCCCTTAAATCTTAGGAGGTTTTCCAGCATTAGAAAAACATGGCTGCTTTCTACCAAAAACATCATCATACCTATTCATAGGTTATATGTGGTATTGCAGCTCAGCTCCACACTGTAATACCAAACACAACCCATAGAGAGGTTATTTCAGGAAGAAAGTAGACATATTTTTCTAACACTGAAAACCCCCTTTAAAAGGGAATCTGTTCTTAAAGGGCATCTGTCAGCAGTTTTGTCCCTATGACTCTTGGCAACTGAGGGCGTTACCATTACACCTAGAGGCTCTGCAACTGCCACGCCCTCTGCACTTTCATTCACAGGGCCAGGCTTTGAAAACGTCATCACACCGGGTCCTGTAAATCAAAGTGCAGAGGGCAGCAGCTGTTGTAGAGAGAGCAGAGCCTCTAGGTGTAATGGTAACGCCCCCATTGCTCTTAGAGGCTCATTTGCATATAATAAAACATCATATTTCTCAGTAATACGGACACATAAGAACATGGGACCAACACAGATGTCTTCAGCTGCCGAGCGCACATGTAACAGGTCAGCCAGTGTCATAGGTACAAAACTGCACAAACACTTTGTCTTTCTACTCAATTTTTTTCTTCCTTAAATTATTCATGTTTCTTTTTCTATCCCCTCGTTATTGTTAATTACATGGAAAAGTTCTACAAACTTCCTCTGAATTTTAGATATTGAGTAGAATAGTTTTGCGCCTGAAGTTTTACTGTTGCCTTTCCTCTAAATATAGACACCGACTCTGCCGGGTTCCCACAGAAGAATGCAAATGAGGGGTCCTGACTCGTACGGATTTCAAATTTGTATCCATATTAAGACGTTTCTGAAAAGCTAGTCTGACAAATACAATTATTCCACAAAAGAGATAGAAACTCAAATCTTATGTGAATTTTTATTTTCACTAATGTATTCAAACCCAAAATAGATCCATAAAATAATAACATTTTACTTTCGCTGCTTGGTGTAAAGCTTCGGAAATTGTCAATAATAACTTTAGCGGTGGGGCCTTAAATTCTGGTGTGCGCCAAAAATTATATACCGTAAGAACTCTCTGTGACTCCCTCAACCAAACGGCACAGCTCGTCGTCAGGTGTCAGGAGTCAATCCAGGCAAAACATTCACCCGGCTCCACAGGGATTAAAACTGCATCCACTTTACTGAATCATATTAAAAACAGCCCCCAACGTACAGTAAGTACATTAATGTCTACGTGTTTCACACGCATTTATGAACTTGCTCTTGGCATAAATGCAATACACATGTAGCACAGATTTGGTCATCAACACATCAATTCTCAATACATAACACATGCAACAATGTATTAACTCTAATTATACCCAAATCCTTTCTTTGGTTTCATATAAAAACATCAAACATAATTAACAACAAATGCAACTTAACCCCGTAGTGACCACCCAGAACGCCTTTCTACAGCGGTCACTAAGGGGCCTTAGGCCCCTTTCACACGAGCGGGAGACTCGGACGTCTCCTGCATCATGTGCCCTGTACTGAACTCCCGGCACTGAACGGGGGTTACATAGCATTATACTGATTTATGATGCTATGTAACCCTTACAGTTCTGGAATGTGTTGGATAATGCTGACAATGTTATCTAATACATTCCGAAACTGTAAGGGTTACAAAGCATCATAAATCAGTATAATGCTATGTAACCCCCGTTCAGTGCCGGGAGTTCAGTACAGGGCACACGATGCGGGAGATGTCCAAGTCTCCCGCTCGTGAAAGGGGCCTAAGGCTGGGTCCCCTGTGCAGCTGAGCAGGGGCTCGGGTCTCATAGCCCAGACCGGCAAGAGCCCAGACCACAATGGCGCAAATGCGATCGCGGGGTGCCGATGTGTGTAAAGGCTGGTTAAGGTCTTATAAAGGCTGGTTAATGTCAGTATAGCACTGACATTAAAATGCAATGCACTATAGGGATAATGCATTGCATTTTAAAATCAATCTGAATATTGTCTATTTAAAAAAAAAAAGTTAAAGTGGAAAAAAAAGTTAAAAAAGCACATGTATTAAAAAATTCCATTAAAAAATGCCTTTTTCCATTAAAATACGCAAAAACAAAAGCGGACTACATAAATATCACATAAATTATCCTCTACGGTGAACGCCATAAAAAAAAAAAAAAAAACAATAGCAGAATTGCTAACTTATTCTTAGTTGCCGCTGAAAAACTTAATAACAAGTGATCAAAAAGAGTAATTTACTCCAAAATGATACCAATGAAAAATTGCCCCGAAAAAATCAAGTCCTCAGCCCCATAGAAAGGAAAAAAAGTTATGGGTCTTGGGAAGCGGCAATGCAAAAAGATTTTTTTTTCCTTTAAAAAAAAGGGGTTTATTGCAAAAAAGTAGTAAAACGTAAAATAAAAAAAAAGATGCATTTGGTATCACTGTAATCATACTGACCCAGAGAATAAAGATATTATGTTATTTGTACCGAAAAATGTAAAAAAAAAAAAAAAACCGTAAAATTTATAACGTAACAATGCAGTGGTAGTATTGCTGTTTTTCCCCATCTCCCTCCCAAAAAGAGTGATTGAAAGTTAATCAGAAACACAGTTATGTGTACCCCAAAACGACACCATTAAAAACTACAACTTTTCCCTAAAAATACAAGTCCTCATACAGCTATATAGACGGACAAATAAAAAAGTTAGAGCTCTTGGAATGCAAAGATGAAAAAAGGAAGAAAAACGCTTGGTAAGGTCCCAAAACAGACTGGTCACTAAAAGGTTAACCCTTTACAGACATGTACAGTAGTGATGAGCGAGCATGCTCGACCGAACTCGCTGTGGGGCGCAAAGCTCGAGCTCGAGTCCCCTCCCCGCACCAAGACGGATCTGTCATGACCCCAATGCAAGTCAATGGGGACGGATCCGTTTGGTGTAACACAATAGTAAACGGATCCGTCCTCCTTTGACTTTCAATGGAGTTCATGACGGATCCGTCACCTTACCTTTCCCAGCAGCTCCCTCCTCCCTCCAGCAGGTGGAGCTGTGGTAAAACTTACCACTCTGCACGCCGTCTTTCCTGCTGGAACAGGTCGGGAGCTACGGGGAAGGTAAGTAGTGTCAGTGTCTGTGTCTGTGTCCTTTTTTTTTTTTTTTTTTTGGGGACCCGTGTAAACCAGACACCCTCCCCTCTTCCGAGCCCCCCGCCTGGTTTAGTCCCATAGACTTCAATTATGCTCGGGTGCTCGGCCGAGCACTCGAGCACCCAGAGTGCTCGGCCAGAGCACCCGAGCACCTTGGTGCTCGATCAACACTAATAAACAGCAGAAGTCTGTTCTTTAAATTGGTCATTGCTCGTAAGCGCAGCAATCGGCATAGCTGTCAGGTTTCTGCTGTTTTAAACAGCAGAGACCCAGGGCTAATGTCTTCGATCTGCAACAATGCCGATCGCAGACATTTAACCCCTCTAAAATCAGAAGCCGCACACCTCCCGACCCAGAATGCTTCCCCTTTCGGGGGAGGGTGTTCTTTATTAGTAATAGCACAAGTCTGTACAAGACTTCCAGGTACATTGCTAATATATTCCAGTGCTGGCTTTCAGGTGGCAGCATTGCATTGAAATCTATTGAATTCTGTGTTCTGTTAGGCCTCTTTCACACGAACGATACAAATTGGCTCCGGATGCTTTCAGTGAAACTCGCACCATTTTGCAAGCAAGTTTAGTCAGTTTTGTCTGCGATTCCGTTCAGCTGTTCAGTTTTTTCAGAGCGGGTGCGATCCTTTTTGATGCGTTTTTTTATGCACGCGATAAAAAACTGAAGGTTTACAAACAACATCTCTTAGCAACCATCAGTGAAAAACGCATTGCATCTGAACTTGCTTCCAGATGTATTGTGTTTTTCTGTAATGGGGACCAAGGAAAGTGCGGCATGTACATGGCCAGTATCCATATTTTGTGGATCTGCAGTTTGCGCATGAGGCATAAAAAAGTTTAATCGGATAAAAACAAATCAACAGGTTTCACAAAATACCATAAACTGTGGGAGAATAGTATGTTAAATTAGAGATTTACCCTACCCGTATTAAAGGGGTTTTGTTACAAAATATATTCTACATTTTTCAAACTAGCTCCTCGATCTGAAGATTTTTGTAATTACATGTAATTAAATGGCCACTTGTCAGGGCTGGGATACACAGACAAGGGGTAAGTGATCCCTGAGCTAAATCCCAACCCCTTTCCCTGCCTATTGCCTACTCAGGCTAACCCCTGAGTCGACAACTTGAAGACTCGAGATACACTAGAAAAAGTGCAGGGGAAGGGAAAACAACAAGACAGACAAACAAGAACAAATGGATAGTCAGAAAGCCGCGTCAAAACCAGGGTACGTCAGGAACAAAATCAGTAAGCCAAGAGTAGTCACAAAACACGCCGAGGGTCAAAGAACAAACAAGAATCTAAATAGCAGAGCACAAATGACAAACCAGGTAGTAGCAAGGAAACTCCAAACACTGGCAGCAAGGCTTACATTAGAAGTCCTTAAATACCTAGCAGACCCCACCCAACCAGCTGACTGGGAGGAGAAAGCAAGGAACAAAACTTAACTCATATGATACCAGATAAATCAGAAAATAAACACAGACTATATTGCTCGCGTTTTCCGGCGACCAGTAACAGGCCGCGAGCGAGTGTGCGCACCAGCCATGTCCCTGGCACTTATGACCGTCGCGCATCCACAGCCAGAGACCGTCGGCTGGAGAAGGAGCCTGCCAAAATAGCAGACGAAGCCTGACCACGGGCAACCACCTTGCCACCAGAGTCAGAGACAGGACCAGCAGAACGGGTGCAATGACTGCCGGTCCTGACACCACTGAGTTATTCAATAAAATGTATCTGTGCAGCGCCACCTGCTGTTTGTTCTTTTCGTTATTTCTGTCCACCTGAATGAGATGGTCGCGCATGCTCAGTTTAAATCTTCTGTTAGAAGCTGTGTCAGTTACAGGAAAAGGCTGTATAGTGGATAAGCCATGGGGAAGGATGATGCATTTCATCCAAAATGCATAGCTTTTTTTATGTTTATTTTTGTATTGCACATGATGTTTTTATGCACTTGAAATAAAGATTTGGAGTTTTTAACCACAAGTGCCAGAAGATTTGTCCAGGATTCACAGCATAAGGGTCCATTCACACATTTGGAAAATGGGTCCGCATCTGTTCCGCAATTTTGCAGAATGGGTGCGGACCCATTAATTTTCAATGGGGCCACAAAAGATGCGGACAGCACACAGTGTGCTGTCCGGATCCGCACTTGCGGTCTGCAAAAAAATAGAACATGTCCTATTCTTGTCCGGAGCCACGGACAAGAATAGGCATTTCTATAGTGCCGGCACATGGCCGGTGAGCGTGTTTTGCGAATCCGCAATTTGTGGATCCGCAAAACGCATGCGGATGTGTGAATAGACCCTTAAGGGTGGACTGAACTTACACAGCCAAGCTTGGGTTCCTCCAGAGCACCGTGGAGATCCAAGAAGTGCGGTACTGCTGCAAAAGGGTGAGTGAATACATGTCTATTTACAGGAAAAGGCTGCAGCAGAAAGGACATGCCCCATGAGCTGTCATAGGGATAGAGCTGCTGCAAAAAGGACATGCCCCCAAGCTGTGATAGGGAGGGAGCTGCAGCCAAAAGAACACCCCCCTGAGCTGTGCTAGGAAGAGAGCTGCAACAGAAAGAACACGCCCCCTGAGCTTGGATAGGGAGAGAACTGCAGCAGAAAGAACACATGTCCGGAGCTGTGGTAGGGAGAGAACTGCAGCAGAAAGAACACATGTCCGGAGCTGTGATAGGGAGAGAACGGCAGCAGAAAGAACACAAGTCCGGAGCTGTGATAGGGAGAGAACTGCAGCAGAAAGGACGCATGTCCGGAGCTCTGATAGAGAGAGAACTGCAGCAGAAAGAACACATGTCCGGAGCTGTGATAGGGAGAGAACTTCAACAGAAAGAACACGCCCCCTGAGGCTTGGATAGGGAGAGAACTGCAGCAGAAAGAACACATGTCTGGAGCTGTGATAGGGAGAGAGCTACAGCAGAAAGAACACATGTCCGGAGCTGTGATAGGGAGAGAACTGCAGCAGAAAGAACACATGTCCGGAGCTGTGAATAGGGAGAGAACTGCAGCAGAAAGAACACATGTCCGGAGCTGTGATAGAGAGAGAGCTACAGCAGAAAGAACACATGTCCGGAGCTGTGATAGGGAGAGAGCTACAGCAGAAAGAACACATGTCCGGAGCTGTGATAGGGAGAGAGCTACAGCCAAAAGAACACATGTCCGGAGCTGTGATAGGGAGAGAGCTACAGCAGAAAGAACACATGTCCGGAGCTGTGATAGGGAGAGAGCTACAGCAGAAAGAACACGCCCTCTGAGCTGTGAAAGGGAGAGAGCTGCAGCCAAAAGAACACAACCCCTGGGCTTCCGGTCTGAAATAAATCTAGCAGAGCAATTGGAACAATGAATGTGGAGATTCTAGCTTTGTTAGAAAGAGATTGTCATGTGCTATATGAAGGAAAGCTCTGCTCTGGCCCTCCTTCAGAGGAAAGCAGTGAGAAACCCCTTGGCTGCTAGTCTTATCACTGTAAGCGTACCAGCGCCTGTGCCTGAAGGGGTTTCTCACTGCTTTCCTCTGAAGGAGGGCCAGAGCAGATTGACTTGCTCTGTTTGCCCCCTGACTATTTTGGCAGTATTTTGCCTTATCATATTTATCTGTGTGACTTATTTGGCCCTCTGTCCCCTGATGATTCTGGGGCCTTAGATAGAGATGAAACGCGTTAGTATTTTTGTGTCACCATTTTTCCCCCCTGTTTGAGGGACCACTAGGGTGCACTTTTTGGGACTTTGTCTTTGATACGTCACCTTATCCCCTTTTCACTAGGGACTACTAGGGTGCGTTGATCAGGGTCAGATTCCGGACGGGGCCGCCCTTGTCAGGGCGATGACTCCGTATTTAGGAGGCTTTTAGGGTGAAATCAGTCCTGACAAGGGTCGACTAGGGCAAGTGTTCCATCGTTTGCCCCTCTCATTCACCTGTTTGGTCCCTATCTACCCGTGTTTTATCCTGACCACGAAGTACCGTACATTGTGAGTGTGACTGGTAAGACCTTTCCAGTTTTTCTTCAATATCTGTATTCAGATGATATGTCTGTTTGTTTTGTGGCCACTTATTTTATACATAAGCCATTAAAAGCTATGTTTTAATGTCTTAATATTCCAATAAGCAATACCCCCTCTTTGATTAATTTGTTGGAATTTTTGGGCAGTGTCGTGGTTAGGCAGGACGGCCTGATCACATATTTACCACATCTTGTTGATCATTGCATACGATTACGCTCACAATCAATTTACGAGTGGGGTCGCAGGGATTATTTCTAAAAAATGACCAAATCTACATTGAAAAAAAAACTGGCAAAAAGTACAGAACTAAAAAACGGAATAACGCAGCTCTTGTGAAACAGACTCTGGGGATCCCCTGTGTGATGCTACTGACGCAAACACCAGTGTAAGCACAGCCCCTGCTAAAAACAGCGCCTCATATCATAAATATCAAAAGGAAGGAAAAGATTCAAAAAACAACAGAGGGGGAGGAAACGTAAAAGACCAAAGCCCAATATCGCCTACCCGTCTCCGCAGCAGACTTTCATTCCTGGAGGTCTTGATGTTCTGCAGCCGAGGCGCAACATAAACTGACAGCTTTGGGTTCAACAATTCTTCCCGCTGTTGATTTTGATTTATTTTCAGCTCTGAAGGACGTTCGTATATTTATCAGGGATAGTACCTTCGAGCGCCATTTTCAGCCCTCGGATTCACCCCTGCTGCCCTGTGGCGTACATGGAGAAGTAAGGGCCCCATAGCAAGGATCAAACCAGGCCCCCCACACAGGACAGAAGGGTTTCTGCCTAAATCCCTTACAATGACCCTTGGGCCAAAGGGTAAATGACACAAATGACACAATACCCTTAGCGGCTCATTTCCCTGCTTCTCTTCTGGCCCTTTATTTACCTGGAATAACAACAATCTCTGTCCCTCCCCCGACTCTGAAAAGGGAGTGAGTACAAGTGCTGCCCTAAGTGACATGTCTGCCTGCTGGGAGACGCAGCAGCATGTTGTATGTGTAGGAATACAAGTTCCAGCTGTACAGTGACACTGCTGATACACACAGGATCTTCCCCCTACCTGTTCTTGTGCAATGCTCTGCAGAACTCCTCTGTCAGCTCCTGTGCCCAGTGTTTGTCTCCTCGCTGCCTGCAGCTACTGTAGTAATGCCTTCAGCCCTTAGTCTGTGCTGGCTGAAGGGGTTAAAATCTTATCAGAAACAATACAGGGAGAGAGCAGCAGCAACAGCCGGCAGAGCAGGGTTCATGGCCTGCACAGTGACGTCTCCTGCACAGACTCTGATCCCTCAGGCTTGTGCACGAAACATCAGCAGAGCAGGGAGAGAAGCTGACATCACAGGTCATGTGACCCTCAGTAAAATCTGAGAAAGGAACGACTGCAGATAAAGTGAGTGCATTGAAAAAAACAATACATTTGCCTAGTTAGAACCATACAAAGGACAAAAAAATAACTTGGACAACCCCTTTAATCACATAAAGTTGCTCAATCTTGTATGTTTTTGTTGATTATATATATTTTTAGACCATTTATTTATATATTTTATATTTTTATTGTTTTTCTTTCTAATAAATGTGTAGCCCTACATACTTTTACAAGAAGGAGGTGTGCATACCCTATTCTTTTTCACTTTAAAAAAAATAAAACCTTTGAGAAAAATCTAAATTTTCTTTGCATTGCCATAACAGAGCTTGTGTTTTTGCAGGACGAACGGTAGTTTTTGTATGTACCATTTTTGTGGTACATATGATCACTGTTGTTCTTTTTTTTTTTGTGGTGGGAAGGTGACTAACAAATGGCGAATCATGTTTTTCATTTTTTTTTTCTATTATGGCATTCACTACACAGGAGTTTTTTTCTTAATATTTTAATAGTTCCGACATTTTGGGATGTGGAAATACCTGATATGTTTATTAAAAAAAAAAACGGATCCTATGCATTAGTTATGCACATTTGGCATCCATTTGAGCCATTTCCATCTAGATGAAAAAATTATTGCACGCGGGACTTTTTTTTCTGTCTACAAAAACATATACTACATTTTCCAGACCAGCACCTGGATCTGAATACATTTGTAATTACATGTAATTAAAAATGTTGTATATCCAATGAGCTATTCAACAAAATGTATCTGTAGAGCGCCACCTGCTGTTAGTTCTTTTTCTTACTTCATGTCCACCTCAATGAGATGGTCGCACATGCTCAATTTAAATCTTCAACTGTCATCAGCCATATCTTCTGTTTTGGCAGTTGCAAGGAAAGAGCTACAGTAAAAGGACACGCCCCCTAAGCTGCCAGTCTGAAATAAATCTAACAGAGCAATTGAGGCTATTAATGTGGAGATCTCTGGATCCATATGCAGCACGGGGCCGGTTCTAGCTTTGTCAGAAAGGTATTGTCAATGACATCTATTATGGCTTAACCCAGGGATGCCCAACCTGAGGTTCTACAGCTGTTGCAAAACTACAACTCCCAGCATGCCCAGAATGCCCTACAGTAGGGATGCTCAACCTGCGGCCCTCCAGCTGTTGTAAAACTACAACTCCCACCATGCTCTGCTGTAGGCTGATAGCTGTAGGCTGTTCAGGCATGCTGGGAGTTGCACTTTTGCAACAGCTGGAGGGCCACAGGTTGGGCATGCCTGCCCTTCAGCTATCAGCCTACAGCAGGGCATGCTGGGAGTTGAAGTTTTACAACAGCTGGAGAGCCGCAGGTTGGTTTAACCCCCTTAAGAATATTGTGATGATGTGTGTGTTGTCCAATGAATTACAACAGGGTTGTTGTGTTGATTACAGGACACCGACCACTTTAGAAAATGTAATTGCCCCTGGCATGTGTGTTGCCCCTGTAGACTGACGGCATAAGTGGCTATACTGCCGAGGATTTTATAAATGTGGCACTCACCCATGTAAAAACCCGTAATTATGTGAGTTCGGATCAACATTTTAATAATAGTGGAGGCAACTAGCAATTCCCTATCAAAAGCTAAATAAATTATAATACCACTTATGTTGTTTATATGGTTTTATGCACCGACTGTCAGAAGATCTGCATTAAAAAAATGTGGATTCTAATGAAGCAAAGCTAATTTGCATACCTTTGGGTTTCCAATAAAGATATTCAAATTAGATTTTATTCCAAATAGAAAAGAATACTAAGAAAGAAATTTGTACTAATTTGTACAAATTTCTGTGTTCAAAAAGTTGCAAGATAGGGATTTTGCTACTTTTTTGAGGTCACTTGCACAAAGTTTTTGCAACTTTTTGCATTTTAAGGTGAAAAGTAGGTAGAAAAGTTGTCGTGATTAGGCATGCTAATGACTTTCACTTCAGATTCATGACTGGAACTTTTTTTAAAAAAAAAGTTGCAAAAAACCCCCCAAAAAACTACCAAAGTCACTCCAGTAGGGGGGTTGGTGCAGAAAAAACATGAGTAGAATTTCTTGGCAAATTTTCTTGGTTTATAGATGAGACAAATTTAACAAATAAGTCATTTGATAAATTTGGTACAAAGTAAGCAAACTCAGACTCAAGTAACACCAACTTTAAATATCACCCTTATGATAAATCCCCCCTAAGACTCTCTAATGCCGGCAGTTATAAAATACTAAAATTTGTATAAATGATTCACAGAAAGGCAGAGCAGGACTGCAATACTCCTCATGCATACTTGTTGGTCTCCCTGATGAGAAAGATCACCACCAAAGCCAATTGGATAACCAGAGCAACTCAGTACTCCTGTCCTTTGGGAAGGAGAACTGGCTTGCATGTCTTATTTCCAGTGGACTTTTTTTTTAATTTGCCAAATCAGACCCAAAACGAACTTAAAAAAAAATCCTTCATCTCCAATTGGTAGCTATTCACATGAAGCATCATTCAAGTGATGGTTCTACTTCATTAACTCCTAGGATAACCAGCTACAGTATACATTAGACCAGGAACACAATGTTAATTTGTGATAGTCTGAACATAGCTTCTCATACACATTTCACTTGTGAATATTATAAATGGTGGTCATGAGTATTTATCCATAAGTAGAGTTTGTGTTTAAAGAAGAACTCCCGCAAAAGTTTTATTCTCTGACCTATTAGAAAGGTGCATGATATAATCTGTAGTGAATGTCATTTTCTTATCAGAGGCTGAAATTGAGAGTTTCCACTCTCTTCTTATTGTAGCTGGGTCATGTGACCAACTCCCTGACCTCCAACTGACCCAGGACAGGAAGCCAGTTACTGCTCTATTCATTCCTATGAGACTGAAAGTGAGGCTCCCATAGGAATGCATAGAGAAATAGACTTCCTGTCCACACATAAGGTGCTGTGTGAGTTGGTGGGTCTAATTCCTAGTCACATGACACAGATGAGAAACATCAGGGAGATATAACTCAAAAATTCAGCTACTGGTAAGAAAATGACATTCACTACAGATTACATCATGTACATTTCTAGCAGGACATTTTATGCTGAGCCCACTCTGTATTCCACCTCTCCTGGTGCCAAATGACCTCAAATAAGAGCAGGCTATAGCTTTATAT
>ONZH01003848.1:0-19136 GCA_900303285.1 Rhinella marina
CCTGTTCAACCTGCTCAGGCCTCAACAGCGGTGTAACCCGCCCCCTGCTTAACTGTCCCATAAAGGCAGGGATTCTGGATGAGCGGGATCCTGGCTGACCCTCACCAGCACGCATTGTATCCCCACTGGCTTCAACAAGGCCCCCAACAGCATTTCCGCGCCCCCGTCCTCGTCCTATTCCGCTAGCCCCCCGCCGCATTTTTTTTTTTTTTACAATATTTTGCCTCAACAGCCGTGAAATTAGTTTGCAAGAGAACGCACAGTATAGTTGCCAATTGAAAGGCCTATATTTGTATATATTGTATATTTCAAGGTACACAGCCGTGTTCTAAGTGATCAGACGGTGTGTATGAACACCAGTTATGAGAAATTACTTTGCAAGAGAACACACAGTACAGTTGCCAGTTATAAGGCCTATATATTGTATTTTCAAGGTACACAAGCCGTGTACTAAGTGATCAGACGGTGTGTATGAACAACAGTTATGAGAAATTACTTTGCAAGAGAACGCACAGTACAGTGCCAGTTATAAGGCTATATATTGTATTATTCAAGGTACACAGCCGTGTACTAAGTGATCAGACGGTGTGTATGAACACCAGTTATGAGAAATTACTTTGCAAGAGAACGCACAGTACAGTTGCCAGTTTAAGGCCTATATATTGTATTTTTCAAGGTACACAGCCGTGTACTAAGTGATCAGACGGTGTGTATGAACAACAGTTATGAGAAATTACTTTGCAAGAGAACGCACAGTACAGTTGCCAGTTATAAGGCCTATATATTGTATTTTTCAAGGTACACAGCCGTGTACTAAGTGATCAGACGGTGTGTATGAACAACAGTTATGAGAAATTACTTTGCAAGAGAACGCACAGTACAGTTGCCAGTTATAAGGCCTATATATTGTATTTTTCAAGGTACACAGCCGTGTACTAAGTGATCAGACGGTGTGTATGAACAACAGTTATGAGAAATTACTTTGCAAGAGAACGCACAGTACAGTTGCCAGTTATAAGGCCTATATATTGTATTTTTCAAGGTACACAGCCGTTACTAAGTGATCAGACGGTGTGTATGAACAACAGTTATGAGAAATTACTTTGCAAGAGAACACACAGTACAGTTGCCAGTTATAAGGCCTATATATTGTATTTTTCAAGGTACACAGCCGTGTTACTAAGTGATCAGACGGTGTGTATGAACACCAGTTATGAGAAATTACTTTGCAAGAGAACGCACAGTACAGTTGCCAGTTAAAGGCCTATATATTGTATTTTTCAAGGTACACAGCCGTGTACTAAGTGATCAGACGGTGTGTATGAACACACAGTTATGAGAAATTACTTTGCAAGAGAACACACAGTACAGTTGCCAGTTATAAGCCTATATATTGTATTTTTCAAGGTACACAGCCGTGTACTAAGTGATCAGACGGTGTGTATGAACAACAGTTATGAGAAATTACTTTGCAAGAGAACGCACAGTACAGTTGCCAGTTAAGGCCTATATATTGTATTTTTCAAGGTACACAGCCGTTGTACTAAGTGATCAGACGGTGTGTATGAACAACAGTTATGAGAAATTACTTTGCAAGAGAACACACAGTACAGTTGCCAGTTATAAGGCCTATATATTGTATTTTTCAAGGTACACAGCCGTGTACTAAGTGATCAGACGGTGTGTATGAACAACAGTTATGAGAAATTACTTTGCAAGAGAACGCACAGTACAGTTGCCAGTTATAAGGCCTATATATTGTATTATTCAAGGTACACAGCCGTTGTACTAAGTGATCAGACGGTGTGTATGAACACCAGTTATGAGAAATTACTTTGCAAGAGAACGCACAGTACAGTTGCCAGTTAAGGCCTATATATTGTATTTTTCAAGGTACACAGCCGTGTACTAAGTGATCAGACGGTGTGTATGAACAACAGTTATGAGAAATTACTTTGCAAGAGAACACACAGTACAGTTGCCAGTTATAAGGCCTATATATTGTATTTTTCAAGGTACACAGCCGTGTACTAAGTGATCAGACGGTGTGTATGAACAACAGTTATGAGAAATTACTTTGCAAGAGAACGCACAGTACAGTTGCCAGTTATAAGGCCTATATATTGTATTTTTCAAGGTACACAGCCGTGTACTAAGTGATCAGACGGTGTGTATGAACAACAGTTATGAGAAATTACTTTGCAAGAGAACGCACAGTACAGTTGCCAGTTATAAGGCCTATATATTGTATTATTCAAGGTACACAGCCGTGTACTAAGTGATCAGACGGTGTGTATGAACACCAGTTATGAGAAATTACTTTGCAAGAGAACGCACAGTACAGTTGCCAGTTAAGGCCTATATATTGTATTTTTCAAGGTACACAGCCGTGTACTAAGTGATCAGACGGTGTGTATGAACAACAGTTATGAGAAATTACTTTGCAAGAGAACGCACAGTACAGTTGCCAGTTATAAGGCCTATATATTGTATTTTTCAAGGTACATAGCCGTGTACTAAGTGATCAGACGGTGTGTATGAACACCAGTTATGAGAAATTACTTTGCAAGAGAACGCACAGTACAGTTGCCAGTTATAAGGCCTATATATTGTATTTTTCAAGGTACACAGCAGTAGTGCCAAATATAGTTTGGTATGTAGCAGAGCACCTAATACACCACTAATGCCTCTCTCTGTCCCTACTCCAGCAGCTATCCCTGAATACAGCAGCCGTTCTCTGTAAAGTCTATATTGTAGTAAGCTATCACTGAAGTCCACTGTAGTAGCCCTGATAAGGGCTTTTAATCACGCTCCTGCCTGTCCAACAGCTAAATCTGTCTCTCCCTTCTCCAGCCTCTGTCCCTGACTAAGTTCACGCAGCATATGCGTACGAGCAGGAAGAGCTGAGTTTTTAATATTCGAGGTCACATGGTTTTTCCAGCCAATGCATGTAGACGCCGTTTTCGCGCTGCCAGCGTGCTCAGCGTGCCTGTCATACCCCCCCTGCATGGTGATTGGTGGAAAAAGAGCGCCAGGGAAGGTGGGAGGGGAAACGAATTCTAGGTGCGCCATCGCCGTTATACTCGAATTAAATCGAGTACGCCGAATATCGTAGTATTCGATCGAATACCAGCTCGATCGAACACTACTCGCTTATCTCTAATTATAATGTATATATGTATTTTTACTTTACTTTTACTTTTTCTTTTACTTTCCTTTTATACATTAAAACCTAAGGATGTAATGGTTTACCTTGTTTCTCTTAACTAACCTTACATTCAATTTTAAAGTATAGATAAGGTTTGAATTACTGTGTACTTATGGTCTTGCAACTTTATTATCCTGTAGCCTAATCCCTATGTTACTCTGTGACTGCAGAGGAGAGTCAAAAGAGGAGCTACGGGGAACAGAATAGAGGTGTTTATTCACTTTTGGTCCCTAACATTACTTAGCTAAGCCTATGAGGGAAGAAGTGGCATAATTACTGTCCAGCTAGGAGACAGCACACTTCATGCAGTGTATTACTGGTAACAGACATTCCCTCTATTTGAAAAAGTGAGTTTATTTGTATTAATTTGGGTTGAAAAAGCATATAGGCCTTAATCTAGTATTCCTGGTCGTTTCTGACATTTGGTGTTCTGCATGGCTGCAGTCTATGCACACTTGCAAACTGAGAATCTATTTCTGTAACGATAGCCATGGAACAAAGATAAAATATATGCTATGAAAGCACAGATTCAGCTAGCAATGCATTTAAATTTTAGGTATGTGAAAGAAGTGTAAGCAAAGCAGTGCCCTCTATTGTATGGAAAAAACATTTACAGCAGCTTTCTGCTTCTGGAGTATGCTACAATGTAAATTATGTTGCTATATTCATATTAGGTATTGGAGCTGCTGATATACACAGTGTCTCATGGATCTGTATGTCGTCTGTGCATTAAAATTTAGAATATCAAGATGATATGTTTCCACTACTTGCTTCCTTTTCTATATGAATCTGGGGATTCTAAAGTACATTCTGGATGTTGCTACACCTATATTTTATACATACGACTAATAATTAAGGATGAGTAAAGTTTACAAAACTTTGATTTTTCTGTTTTGTTGAATTTCCCAAAGAAATTTGCTTTGTGATGAATTACTTTGTCATGAAGCGCATTTCTTTGTAAGTAATGGGTGCATGACAGGGAACTGTAATTGTGCCTAACCCCATTATTGAAGCCCTCAGATGCCATGTTCATCGCTGATCGTAGAATCCAAGCTACGAAAGAGCTTTTATGGGTTTATCAGTTTAAATAATAAAAATAATAATACTCATCCATTCGAGCACGAAGAGGCCACTGTGGCCATCTTAATTGAAGATCCTGACGAGCATGGTGTCATCATACGTCACTGCGCACAAGATTTTGCGCAGGATCTTTAATCAAGATGGCTGCTGCAGCCTTTTCACGCTCAGTTGAGTATGATTTTTTTTTTTATTTTGGCTTCCCAGCAAATCAAATTTTCCCTGAAATTCGTATCTAAGTCCCCTTCAGATACTTTGATGCAATCACCGCCACTACTAGTAATACCGTTACTACTACTTCTACTACTGCTACTACTATTACTGCTATTGCTGCTACTACTACTACTACTACTGCTACAGCTACTACTACTACTGCTACTACTATTACTGCTACTACTTACTACTACTACTGCTACTACTGTTACTGTTATTGCTACTACTACTACTACCGTTACTACTACTACTACTACTACTGCTACTACTATTACTGCTACTACTTACTACTACTACTACTGCTACTACTACTGCTGCTACTACCGCTACTACTACTAATACTAATAATATTTAACATTACCCTGAAAAGTGATGTGTAACACTCGGGTCTAATAGGACGATATTAAATCCCTTTCAAGCTCTTGAAGGCCAGGACCACATTAGTAATATCAAATTGACAACAACATATATGCCTATGGGTAAAAGGATGCTAGCTGGTGTTAATAAACAGACTGTACTGCACTGTTGGTCTTAGGTTTTTGAAAACTAAAAAATGGTCCAAAAATCATACCTTATTTGGGAGTAGCCACAGGTTTTGTGTTATGTTAAAGAATAATACATTACCCATTAATACATGGTTACTGTGACGCAGAAGAATACATCAGGTACACTAGTCTGTGATCAACTTAAGTTTTTTTAAGAAGCCTTTCAATATTACAAAAAAAGGTCACAGCATCTACTAGTACAATATACCACATCTGTGACACATAACACAATGTTAGATAAACTGGCCTGTGTTCAACTGAATATTTATTTAATGGTCTGTTGGACAGAGTCCAACACAATACATGGTAATTGTGATGCAGAAAAATGTGCCAGGCAGTATAACATCTGCACTAGGATTAATATTGTAAAACATTTGTGTCTGTGATTGTGAGTTATGTGATGCACATTGGGGTGATGCACATTAGAAAATAATTTAGTGGTATAGCTTGAAATGCTTCTTGAACGCTCATTGAAAATGGCTGGGAACCTGACTGAGTTACACACTGACACACTACACTGACTCCTGTCTCGTCCGTAGCTAAAACTTGCATCTCTGTCTGTCAATTAAGTAAATCTAACAAGTTACTGTCCTCCTGAAACTAAACTGTTTAAACACCCTGTTTAAACACCCTGAAACAGCTGTCTGCAGATGAGGTGCTGGCTTATTTACCGTATTTTTCGCTTTATAAGACGCACCTGATGATAAGACGCACCCCAGATTTTAGAGTAGGAAAATAAGAAAAAAATATTTTTCATCACACCTCATATCAGACCCCCCATAAATTTCAGGACATCAGACCCCCATATCAGCCCTCCATGTCAGAACACCATCAGCCCTCCATGTCAGACCCCCATCAGACCTCAGATCAGCCCACTGTGCCCCCATCAGACCTCAGATCAGACCACTGTGCCCCCATATCAGACCACTGTGCCCCCATCAGACCTCAAATCAGCCCCCATATCACCGCACTGTGCCCCCATATCAGCCCACTCTGCCCCATCAGACCTCAGATCAGCCCACTGTGCCCCCATCAGACCTCAGATCAGCCCCATATCAGCCCACTCTGCTCCCATATCAGCCCACTATTCCCCCATCAGACCTCAGATAAGCCCACTGTACCCCCATCAGACCTCAGATCAGCCCCATATCACCCCACTGTGCCCCCATATCAGACCACTCTGCACCCATCAGACTTCAGATCAGCCCCCATATCACCCCACTGTGCCCCTATCAGACCTCAGATCAGTCCACTGTGCCCCCATCAGACCTCAGATCAGCCCCTATATCACCCCACTGTGCCCCTATCAGACCTCAGATCAGCCCACTATGCCCCATCAGACCTCAGATCAGCCCACTATGCCCCCATATCAGCCCACTGTGCCCCCATCAGACCTCAGATCAGCCCACTATCCCCCCATATCAGCCCACTGTGCCCCCAATATCAGCCCACTCTGCCCCATGAGACCTCAGATCAGCCCCTATGTCAGCCCCCTCTACCCCCATCAGACCTCAGATCAGCCCATCAGCCCCCATATTAGACGTCTGTGCCCCATCAGACCTCAGATCAGCCCACCCAGCCCCATAAGGATAAAATAAAAAAACTCTTTCACCTCTCCTGCGCCGCGCTCCGCTCCGGGTCCGGTGCTCCTCTGTCTTCTCCTGCCGGCGCTGCACTGTCACCTGACTGCGTGCAGCATTAGGTCATACTGCGCGCAGTACATCCTGATGCTGTACGTTGTCAGGACAGTGCAGAACCGGCCCGGAGAAGACAGAGGAGCGCCGGACCCGGAGCGGAGCCGCGGCGCAGGAGAGGTGAGAGAGTTTTTTTATTTTATCCTTATGGGGCTGGGTGGGCTGATCTGAGGTCTGATGGGGGTCCTGGCACCTAATATATACTAGTGAGCGCTTCCATAATGGAAGCGCTCACTTGTATTCGCTTTATAAGACGCACAACAATTTTCCCCCTACTGTTGGGGGGGAAAAAAGTGCGTCTTATAAAGTGAAAAATACGGTAATATCAGAGTGATGTCTCATGGCTTATTTAAAGGGTTGAACATTGACTTAAAGTATAGCTGCTTTAGGCCTCATGCACCGCAATACGCAGGCACTGGCAGTGTGCTCCCCGCATCACGGATGTGGACACATTCCCTTGAATGGGTCTTCAATCCGGAGCTGCGGAACGGGGGCACGGAACCCCAGGAAGCACTACAGAGTGCTTCCGTGGTGTTTCTGTCCATTCCTCCGCACCACAAAAAAGCATGCATGCCCTATAAGTCTCCTCACACAGATTAAGGCGCCATCTCCCCAAGGAGAGATAGCACCCCCAAATAAAAACAATATTTAATTTCTGTTTTTCTGTATATCAGACATCTTATCACAGCACTATATAACCCCAAAAACATGCATCCCTGGTTGGGAAATTTGAAAGAATTTAGATTTGTTTACAATTAATTTGTTCAAAATGAATGTCTGTCCATGAAAACTAAATAGGTAGGTTGTCAGGGCTGTCTAGGAAGGTGACTATCTTATGTCTAATGACAGAATTTGGTGGAATTTGGTGGGCCCATGAGAAAGAAGGGGTCCCCAAAAACCATATACGGGGGTGCATGGCACAGTACACTTGCTTAACTACATACAGATAGGCAACATACAATATGCCCAGTATGCCAGGGTCAGGGATCATTTGTATGAATGCTCATTACTAGTAATTGCCCCATGTAAGGATGCCTTCACATGTAGCAGATTTTGTTGCAGAAAAAAACATTATCTATCTATTGTATTTTTCACTTTATAAGATGCCTTTTTTCCCCAAAAAAAAGTGTGCGTGGGGTGGGGAGAGGGTGGCAGTGCGTGCACTTCAAGCACTGCCTGTACTTACCCCTCCCTAGCCTTCTCTGGGCCCCTGCTGCATTGTCCTATATGCGTACTGCATCAGGACATAGTATCCACAATATGACCTGACGCTGTACGCAGGGAGCATGACTGCAGGAGAGACCTCCAGATCTGCAGAGCTGCATCAGAGCAGGAGAGATAAGTTAATTTACTTATTTTATCTGTCTGATCTGAGGTCTGATCTGACATCTGATATGATTTGATATGGGGGTCTGATTTGAGGTCTGATATGGGGGTCTGATCTGAGGATCTGTTATAGGGGTGTGGTTGGATACGAGGGTCTGATTTGAGGTCTGATATGGGGGTCTGATTTGGGAATCTGATCTGAGGTCTGATCTGAGGTTTGATATGGGGGTCTGATATGGGCGTCTGATCTGAGGATCTGATATAGACGTTTGATCTGTGGTTGTATATGAGGGCCTGATTTGGGGTCTGATATGGGGGTCTGATTTGAGGTCTGATATGGGGATCTGATCTGAGGTGTGTTATGGGGGTCTAATTTGAGGTCTGATCTGAGATGAAAAATATAAATATTTTTTAATTTTCCATCTCCTAGGGCAGTGGTGGCGAACCTATGACACGGGTGTCAGAGGCGGCACTCAGAGCCCTCTCCGTGGGCACCCAAGCCCTTGAGAAAGTCTAAGGCATACCAATATACCTTAGACTTTTCCTGACATTCATCAACGCAGGGCGCACTATGAACAGCACAGGCAACACACTGAATGTAGGCAGGCTAAATGATAAAGTACATGGAAGATATACTTTACTGGACTTATTCAGGTTAACTTGCCATGTTGGCACTGTGCGATAAATAAGTGGGGCTTATCTTGCAGTTTGGGCACTTGGTCTCTAAAAGGTTTGTCATCATTGTCCTAGGTGCTTTTTATTATCAGGTTTGTCTTATAAAGAAAAAAATATGGTATCTATCTACAGATGAGCGAATCTATTCGCCGCTTAGTAGATTTGTATCGAATCCTCCATATTTCCTACTCAGAAGCGAATCTGGATTTGGTCAGATTCGCTTTGTATTATTCGTAAATGTTCTTAAAATTTTGAACTCTACGTACGCAACGTATGCATTCTTCTTGCCCCCTCCCCTGGCCCCTGAAGCGGGAAAATGACGATACACCCCCTCAAGAGCAGGAAAGTGAAGATACTCCCCCCTCAGAAGCGGGAAAAAACAGCCCGGCCCACGTATAGGCAGTGAAGACTCCTCCCTCATTGCTCCAGCCTCCTCTCCAGTTCAAGCCAGCGGTGAACAAGATCCACAGCATAGCGAAGCAACTGAGACCAAAGTAGGGGGAAATGGTCTTTGTAACAAGTCCCCCGAACCACCGCCCGCTGCAAAGATCAGAGCGTCACAATTGTGCAAGAGAGTCTCACCGGCTCCTGAGTCGATATTCACCTTGCCCGCTGGTGCGGATGCTGCGGCTGCTGCGGCTGTTGCGGCAGGTGCGGCGGCTGGAGCGTCCACTTCGCCGCCCAGGAGAAGAACAACAACACCTTCCATGCAGCAGAATCCGATTGTGCCAGCATCAGTGACTGCCCACCCCCAGACCCTATGGGACTACGAGAATGCGGTGGAGGACTGCGTTATCCAAGTACTGGACCATCTGAGAAGACCCTACACTGGAGCGACAAAAGGGAACCGTCCTGTGGTTTTCAGTGGAGCGAGGCTCTGGCTTTCTGGTCGATGACGAAGACGGCAAGGAGTACTTTGTGGGCCACAGGTCAGTGAAACGGCAGTACCTGCCCCAACCCTGTCACAGCCTGTACATGGGGGATCAGGTGGAATATACCCCCATGGCATTCCTGAAAGGCCCCTTTGCTACCGGGTTTATTATCTAAGCCCCTGGTCCCTACATCGCCACCAGAAGTTTACCCGGAGGAACCACCAGGCGAAGTACGCGTGCGCCTGGGGGCACCTTCCGTTTCAGGGAGAAGCCACAGCCGGAGCCTCTGATCCCTGGAATGCTAGTGCCACCACCATCACAATCCTTTCAGCTGGGTCAGCTGATGACAGGATCGTCCACGGTGATCCACCAGTACCAACTACCCTGGAAAATGAAGTCAGCAGCAACCAGGGGAGCTCGGGTTTCTTCCCTGGGTGCAACCTTGACTGAACTGCTGCAGCCAGAAGTCCTTACGCCTGCTGTCCCAGCAGGAGAATCAGGAAAAGTAAAGGCACAAGTGACTGCAGCACTCACCAGCGTGACCACCACCTGGACCCGATCAAGTCCTTCTGGCAGAAGAGGGTAGTGGAGCTCCACCACGGCAGCCAGCTTGGTCTACATGAGGCAGGAGCATCCTCTGATCTCATTCAGTAGTAGTTCAAGTGAGGAGGACTTAAGGTCCCTCATCTGAGGAACCCGTCTACTGGCTGAGTGATTTAAAGGTCACCTCTGGAAGACCTATGGGAGCCACACCATGGACTGCACCTGACAGGTGAGAGCTAGTTGGCACTTCTTTTGTTTTTTTAGTTTGTATTGCCCCCTGTTTGACTGTCATCCAGATGGACATGACTTGTCAGGACTCCCCCCCCCCATTCTGCAGAAAATTCACAGTTGCACCTAAGCGTGCCTATTTTCCTCCCCCCCCTTCTCAAGTTATATGGGAGCCCACTTTGCAAAAGGGTTCTCTATTTGCTGCTATTTTATATTAATCATGTGGATTACACGTTAACTATTTGTATTACAAAATTACCTCACGTGGATTACAATTGAATTTTGGACTGTGTTCCAGTGTTTTATCATGCCAAGCAGCCACGAGGAGAGACTCAATATATATATCTGAGCCTTTTATGCTTGCAAATGTGAAATTGCACTAGAATGTTAGCATAACTGTCTTTGCTATATTTTAGCAATAATGTTTTTACAGGTTCAACAACGTTCAAGCACTTTAGCCCATTGTGTGTATTCTTTTTCAGGTACTGCAATGTGTCCTATTATGCACTTATTGTACAGTGTTTTTTAGTAAATTATGCACTTAGCCAGATAGCTAGCACCTTACTTTTCTACCTCATATGGACTGCCTCTAAAGACTGTGCGCCGCAGCCTAGCCTCGTGCGTATGACGCAATCGTGAGTTAATAGTACGCTAAGGATTCGTTTGCACTTTGTACGCTAATGCTTGCGTATTGCATATTTTTAACAACACTGACTGTATGTTCGTAATTTGTGCAGGAATGTTTGCAAAACAACGATTATTTATTAACGCAAATTCGACTGAATAAATTTGTATTAAGAACGAATCTTGTCAGAAATCCGTCGATTATTCGCCAAAGCTAATTTTGGATGATTTTCTCATCTCTATACTATGTACGTATCTAATGTTCTATCTATCTATCTATCTATCTATCTATCTCCTTAAAAATTGTAAAATGATGACTTCATGATTTTGTACAGCAACCATTTATTGAAGAGATGCTGTGGAAAGGTCACATCAATGTTATATCTCCATTATCTAGTTTAAATGATCCAGACAGATTAGTGTATAATGCAGCTGACACCACATTGTGTCAACAATAGAAATGTACTGCACTTATAAATGAGATGTTCTCTGATAGTACTTGTAACATGCTTGATATTCTTTACAGAAAATGTGTTGTTACTAAAACGTGTAAAATCTAGATACCCATAACACTTTTTTTTATCAGTAATCCTGGTACAATGTAGCTCTCTTTCACCTGACATTTTGGAAATTCAAATGTGAAGAAAAATGTATGCAACTGTATGTATATTTTACTTTAAGTATATTTTATTTCATTTCAAATTTATTTTCATTTTTTCCTGATATTGTTCTGAATGAAGTGTACAGTATTAAGGCAAACGTATGTGCAGAAAGCAGTTGAATGCATTTTTGCTACCCAAATGTATCCTCCTGATGTATCACCTAGATATAGTGACAGAGGCCTAAGCTGTGCCGTTAAAAATGAACATAGTCATTTTTTCAGGATAAACTTGATTTGCCGTGAAGCCAAATTTCCTTGTTTTTTGTGGTAGTGAATCGGTTTGATCTTGCTCATAACAAGCCGGCCAAACCACCACCTTCGCATGTAACTGGATCAGGTAAGTATGATTTTTTGTTATTTTACCCTGGATTATTGCTATCAGATGCCGTGATCTTGTATGAATGCGGCTTCTGAAGGGTACAATGACGGGAAGCTGCACAATCGCTCCCCGTCATTGCACCCACTACATACAAAGAAATGCGCTTCATGACGAAGGTCATTTGTGGGGGAGTTGAGAGCTTTCGTTTTTGTGCAGTTTATACAAAAAGGCAGCTGCATCTGCAAAGGGAACATATGGTAGAGAGAGACAGAAGGGACTCAGCAGGGGTGGACTGGCCATAGACTGTACAAGGAAATCTCCCAGTGGGCCAATGCCCAGGGGGCCACCCAAGCCCTCCTCATGGCCTCCGACCAGGTACATAAAGATCTGATGCTCTCAGCATTAATTATAGTAATGTATGAGCATCAGGCACTTATGCACCTGACCAGTGGTCACAGATGACCTTGAAAATTCCACTGTATTGCCATCCTCAGAATCATGATACAGTACCATACTGTGATGTGAGAGGTAGTATTTTGTGCTGCACTGTGGTATTTGGTTCTGCTGGGGCGGGATTTTGTTGCACTACAATATTGCTGACCCTGCATTCTTCTTTTGTCTCTTCCTGTCTCTTTGAATCCAGAGGAAAAAAAACAGTCTGGTTTGAAGTTGTTTGGGAGCAGCACCTATACAAGTAGGCAAACATGAGTTTGTGAGCGTTCACGTGTTTGTATGAAGTGACTTTACATCTGTACATCTGATGGGAAATGCACATTTTTTCCATCATGTGATCAAGTCAGATGTTTTACCCCTGCAAGGAAAGAATGAAGATCTACATTCAACAACTGCAAGCAAAGATCTTATTGTATAAAAAAAAGAATACTTTACTGAAACTGTATTCCCTCTTTTCAGAACAAAGGTAACCTTTCTAAAGTACAAGAACTTTTTCCACATGATTTTAAGATGAGCATGTACTGTATTTGTGATATTAAAGAATAAGAGCATATAAATTGCACATGAACCACTAAATTCCTTAAAGGGAATCTATCACAAAAACCTGTTCTATATTTTATTTATGCTAAAAAAATCTATTATATATTTGTAAGAAATAATAAATAAATAAATAAAAATTCCAATGTGTGAAATATTATAAATAAATATTAGATTTTACCATATTTACCATCTTTGGTCACCAGGGGGAGCTCTGCTGGCCAAATGAGGCTTTGAGCAACCTGTAAGTAGGCATGCTGCAAAAAAGTGGGTGGTACCAATGACATCACCAATTCACACCTTCAGCGGTGACATCACTGCTTCAGCAAGATAAGATGAGACAATGGCTTCATTACAAAAACACAGATCTCTGCTCCTCAGTCTCCTCCCCCACTGGTCACATGGCCGATTACATCACTAAGGTCCTACAGCCCCAAGAACCTCCATCTACTCCTGTTTCTGAGTCCGCAGCAGCAAGGAGGGAGGACCTGGCTGTGTGTTACTGGTGTCATCACAGGGGCGGGCTCACATCTTCCATTCATTCTCTATAGGGTCAGCAGCGACTGAGGAAGCCTATGTACATGCCTGAGGTGCCATTGTGTTGTAAATCCAGACTGTCACACTTTACTTCCAACATGGCAGCCCCCATGTAAGGCAAGAAAACTGAATTAAAAAAAAAAACATTTACACAATTTGAAAAAGACATTATGTTAAAACCTGCTTTTGTTATGTTGTAAAACATATCAAAATTTTTTTCTTCGCGATAGTGTCCCTTTAAAGAGGTATTCTCATCTCAGATCCTTCTGGCATATTCATAGGGTATGCAGAAAAAACTTGATAGGACCTGCATCTATCTCCACAAGGGGTTTCCCAACCCTCTTATACCTCACCCCATCCTTATGGCCTTTCTGTCAGGGCTGTGACAGACGGCTTGCTTTACAGAGAAAGCCAAGCTCACTGCTTCACTGTTTCTGCAACTCTCATATAAATGAATAGGAGTTATGGAAACAGTGTAGGCCCGCAAACAACTGTTTTCACATCTAACAAGTTGGTATACTACACTGCTTCCATAACTCCTATTCACTACATGGACATTATGGAAACAATGTAACAGTAAGCTAGGTTATTTCTCTAAATCCAGCAACCTCTCACAGCCTGAATGCAGTGGATAGCAGAACAGAGTTAGACGGGACATGGTCGGAGAAACCCATTCTCCAGGACCTGCAGCTATTAGACATTTATGGCATTTTCTGTGGATCTGCCATAATTGTTTGACATTAAAATATCCCTTAAGATGTTCTTCTTTCTCTTGAAGCACAGATCTGGTAACACAGCAGAGACTGGGCTGGGTCAAAGTGAGGGTCACACTGCTAGTCTCTGCACACTTATTCCTAGAGGGAATAAGCGGAAGTACAGACAGACCACAGAGACCTGCCATAGTACGAGAGAGATACAGCACCAGTTTGAGCTGTGTGAAGATGCAGATTCTTTCATGTAGTCACTGTAGCTAGCAGTGAAGGTGAGTGGCACTAGCCATAGCTAGATAGCTCCCCCAACATTCTGAAGGCAACTGAGGCCTGTAAGAAGACAGGTCTGTGACCAAGACTAGCCAACTACACCTTGCTAATATGACTAACTGTGAGCAGTACTGTATGTAGAACTGTCTACAATACTGTGTTTTGCATGGACAGTGTAAAGTGTGCATGGTGGTTGTGAGGGACCACACCAAGTAAAAGGAGATATTGTGGTACCAACTGCAACTTAGCAATCTTTGCTGCTGCCGCCTTGAGGAGAATGGATGCTCAAGGAAGTTGGGTACACACTGCAAGCCAAAAACAGTATTACCATTACAGATGTTGCCACTGGTAAAGACTGTGCCCTCACTGAAAGACTCTGCAACCATATGCTTGTTGTTGTATGTGAAAATAACCACTAAGTGTATCATCTTTTATAAGAGTATTGCAACCATCAAGCTTGTTCCATTGTGTGACAAAAGTAAATAAAGTTCTTTATATGTCTGACTGCATTCCCTCCAAGTAGGGTCCACTCATACCACTCGAAGACCAAAAAGATCCTTTCTGTATGTACTGGCAGGCAGGGGCGGATTGGCCATAGACCTTACAGAGAAATTTTGCAGTGGACTGATGCCCAAGGGGCCGCCTGAGCCCTCCTCACAGCCAGCCAGTGGAAGTATTTGGAGGTATATTTTGTGCTGATGGGGCAGTCTTTTGTGATGGACTGTGGTATTTGGCTCTGTTGGGGAGGTATAATCTGCCACAATATGGTATTGCTGGACCCGTCTATTTGTGTTGGCCCTGCCTCCCATCAATTTGGACCAGCCTACAAAACAGAAACACCGAAAAATATAGTCACCACACATATATATTTAAACAAGTCTCTATCTTTATTAGTACATCAATAATTACAAATAAATAACAAAATACATATGGTTTATAGTGGTGGTTAAAATGGTACGAATGAGATAAAAAAAAGCACAAAATATATATGGGGGTTGCAGTGGGAGGCGCCGCAGACCAAAGGTAACTAGGCAAAAAATCAAAAATATATTAAGTATAAACTCTATATACCACCAAACTCCTCAAAAGCACAGTGCTATAAAGCGCATATATATATATATATATATATATATATATATATATATATATATATATGGGACAGGTGGTACAAAAGTAAATGATAAACCAAACCAAGTACCTACAGGTCTTTTAGGCGACTCCCACCGTGGCCTCCACCCAACGCCGTTTCGCCAACAGGCTTTCTCAAGGGAATAAGATGCTTCAGTGAGTCTTCCTTTTATATATTGTTCTGATCTAATACAGCTGCCCGTAATATCTTAATTACAGCCCGTACCCGCCATATCTCACGTCCTGCCCGCCCTGCATTGCATATATCAATATATGGTTGTTCCATGTTGCTGGCTAGAGACAGTATATTTATGTAATATCTCCCATCATAGTCAAGTATAGGACACCGAAGGACAACAAAAAGGGTCAAAAGACTACAAAACCGGGTCACTTTTAGTATTTTTTCCAGGGAACTTTAAGTTCCCAGTTCTCCCCTGCTGGCAGGTGTAAGAAAAGAATTTTCATGGACACAAACATGCTTATGAACTTGCTCACCACATATAGTGTACCTCTATTAGTAACCATCAGTACTCTCATAACATACCACAAAAAAATAACAGGGGCTGTCCAAGAGCTTTCATCGAGTGACAATTACAAAGCACCAGGAACAAAGATCTCAGTGACCCCCATTAACAGCCACCGAATCCCATATTATCAATAAAAGTACTTCCATTCTTTCCATACTAGTCCTACAGTATATATGAAATGGTTATTGAACAGTATATAAAACTGTAAATTATAACTTAAGGCATCAAAGCAGAACACTTTTTGAAAATAACACGCTTAACATAGTTTCTCTTATTGCTGTGCTGAACATTGAATATCTCTGCAGCAGAAAACTGCTTAATTAAACAAAATAGATTCTTCTTACTAATAACTAGAGATGAGCGAGCACTAAAATGCTCGGGTGCTCGTTATTCGAGTCAAACTTTTCCCGATGCTCGGGTGCTCGTTTCGAATAACGAACCCCATTGAAGTCAATGGGAGACTCAAGCATTTTTGCGGGGGACCAAGGCTCTGCCTAGGGAAGGCTGGCTGAAAACCTGGAAACCTCAGAAAATGATGGAAACACCACGGAAATGGACAGGAAACAGCAGGGGCAGCATGCATGGATGCCTCTGAGGCTGCCTAATCCCACCATTACCCCAAATTCTCAGGCAACAGCCTGGTGGTTACCCTCATGGCAATTGTGCTCACCCAGACCAAGAAAGGCGAGGCAAATACCCATCACATGTTAGGGAAGCACCCAACTAGGTGCAACTAAGGTCCATAACCGCATGCAGGTGACACCACTGCTCATGCTGACACTGCAGCTGAAATCAAGTTTAGTATCTGTTCTTATCAGTTGCTGTGCCTGCTGGTGGTATAGTGGTGAGCATAGCTACTTCCCAAGCAGTTGATCTGGGTTCAATTCCCGTCTATCGCAGGAGGCAATTCAGAATCAGTACAATATCTAATACGTCCCCTACCCGGGTAAATTGTTTGGAGAGAGGGCCTGTAGGTGGGGGGGAAGGAGGTTTCGCTGGAAGAGCCAGAGGAGTGCCCCCTGGGCTAGCGTGTGTGGTGGTGACAACAGCCAGAATGGATTTGTAAAAACTGTTGCATCAACCGGTATGGTATCGATTCTTCTCAGTTTAATACCGTATACGTCCCCTATCTTGGGACCTTATATTTCATTGATTTTTCGACCACGGAAAACAGAAAAAGAGCTTGCTCTGGCCAGGGGAGTGTTTTTCCCACTGCAGCTAAGGGGACGTGTCCATGCTCTGCCTATCACAGGTCAGGAGGCAATTAAAAGAAGAACAAAAAAAACATCAGTACAATATCTAATACGTCCCCTATCCGGGTAAATAGTATGGAGAGAGGGCCTGTAGGTGGGGGGAAGGAGGTTTCGCTGGAAGAGCCAGAGGAGTGCCCCCTGGGCTAGCGTGTGTGGTGGTGACAACAGCCGGATGGATTTAGAATGACGACGCAGGACCCCAACTTAAAAATTTAGCATCAACCGGTACAGTCGTAAATTATGAGATTGATCAACTGTGGTATGTATACTACTCAGTTTAAAACCGTATATGGCAGCTATCCGGAAAAGTGGTTTGGAAAGAGAGAAAGATAGGACAAAGACGTAAATTGTTTGGAGAGAGGGCCTGTAGGTGGGGGGAAGGAGGTTTTGCTGGAAGAGCCAGAGGAGTGCCCCCTGGGATAGCGTGTGTGGTGGTGACAACAGCCGGATGGAGTTAGAATGACGACACAGGACCCCAACATAAAAATTTAGCATCAACCGGTACAGTCGTAAATTATGAGATTGATCAAGTGTGGCATGACTTTTTAGATGGAGATTGCATGTGGTCACGTACTCCCTGGAACCCCATAGTCACCCCTTCCCTGATGTGCTAGCCCAGAACATTCTCTGCCCCAATTCGCAAGACCTTTTGCTGTTTCCGTGTGCTGACAGTGGTGATTTGCCAGTGTTGTCTGAGGAGGTGTTGGACAATGGTGAGACACAGGTGTCGGGGGGTGAGTTAGTTGTATGGGAAGCAAGTTACAGTGGGAACTCCTTGGGGGGGACTTTCTCATGATGGGACAGATTCAACTTGGGTGGATCAGGCACAGGAACAGATGAATTTTTTGGGGGGTTTATTTAACTTTTATTTAGCAAAAATAACCACAGATATATTTATTCGTTATCTTCCCTGCGCAGTCTGGCGTTGGGGTTCCTCAATTTGATGGCGAGCTGTGCCGCTCTCTCCACAATGGTCTGTGTGTTCTTAGATGGAGACTTTGTCGGAGATTTCAGTACAGAAGGACTTGTTGCTCATCCACATAACCTCGTCCTCCTTGACATTGTGGACAAGGAATTTGCGGGTGGACCAGGAATTTGCGGAACCCTGTGAGTAGCATGTGTTTGGTCTTCTACTTGCTACCGTATCCAATGTTGGGCAATATAGATTTGCAAGTAATATTATTTTTCACACCTATCCCAAAAATAAAAATGTATGGAGTATGCGCAAATAAAACTTGGAACTGGATTTGGAGAGAGGGCCTGTAGGTGGACCTCCCGAAAAATTGTTTGAAGAGAGGGCCTGTAGGTGGACCTCTGGAAAAATTGTTTGAATAGAGGGCCTGTAGGTGGACCTCTGGAAAAATTGTTTGAATAGAGGGCCTGTAGGGGGCCCTCCTGAAAAATTGTTTGAATAGAGGGCCTGTAGGTGGACCTCTGGAAAAATTGTTTGAATAGAGGGCCTGTAGGTAGACCTCTGGGAAAAATTGTTTGAATAGAGGGCCTGTAGGGGGCCCTCCTGAAAATTGTTTGAATAGAGGGCCTGTAGGTGGACCTCTGGAAAAATTGTTTGAATAGAGGGCCTGTAGGTGGACCTCTGGAAAAATTGCTTGAATAGAGGGCCTGTAGGGGCCCTCCTGAAAAATTGGTTTGAAAAGAGGGCCTGTAGGGGGCCCTCCTGAAAAATTGTGCTAAAAGAGTGCCAGTTGGACCTCTAAAAAATGGCGTTTTTTGGGTCA
>ONZH01003849.1:0-42640 GCA_900303285.1 Rhinella marina
AAGTAGAGACCAGCTGTCGGTGAGTAGGTCCTGGTAGTACCCAGTTTTGCCTCCCTCTCTGATGGCAGAAAAAAATTCTGCCATTTTGCGGCGGAAGCGAGGGTCCACCAGGGTGGCCAGCCAGTATTGGTCCCTCTGTCGGATGTCCACAATCCGGCTGTCACTCCTCAGACACTCCCGCAGGGCACCTTTCCCATCTGCACCAAGGACAATGAGCGCCTCTCCTCTACACTGTCCTCGGTATAGTTCCAGGGTCTGCTTGGGGTCTTCCTCCGCTTCCTCTACCACCTCATCCTCCATCTCCTCCTGTGATTGAGAAGGCAGAGAAGCCAGGTGGCGGTGTGTGGAATGGCTGGGGCATGGACATCTTCCTCCTCCTCACCCTCCATCTGCACTTCATCCATCTCTGGCTCAAGGCGATGTTCAGCCTTGGAGTGGTGGCCTGGGAATCCTCGCTGATGATGGTTTTCAGCGCACTTTCCAGAACATGGACGAGTGGGATGATGTTCGTTGATCCCATAGTCATTCCTGCTCACAAACAAAGTCGCGTCCTCAAAAGGGATCAACAATTGGCAGACTTCACGCATCATCTGCCAGTGTGTGACTTGGAAGTCGCAGTGTGGCGTGAAGCTGCCTGATTGCCCCATGAGGTAGTCTGTAACGGCTGACCTTTGCTCGTACAGGCGGTCCAGCATATGGAGGGGCAGAATTCCAGCGTGTTGGCACGTCGCAGATTAGCCGATGTTGGGGCAGACTGCGCTGTCTCTGGATCCTGAGCAGGGTGTTCCTTGCAGTGTAGGAGTGGCTGAAGTGTTTGCACACTCTGCGTGACATCCTCATAAGGTCTTGTAGTGCAGGAAATGATCTAAGAAACCTGTGCACTATGAGGTTTATTACATGTGCCATACAAGGTGTATGACTCAGCCCTCCCTGCTGCACTGCAGAGACAATGTTCCTCCCATTGTCTGCTACCACACTTCCCACCGTTAGTTGATGTGGGGTCAGCCATTGATCTACCTCCTCCCTGATTGGTCCGGAGGAGCTCCTGCCCACTGTGTCTCCGTTCACCCAGGCTCACCAAATGGAGGACAGCCTGAGAGCACCGGGACTGACATCGGTGGTAAGACACCGGGCAGGTTGGACTGCATTAGAAGCGGCGGATGTTTGCAAGGTGGTGGAGGCAGAACTTCTGCTTCCCGATGCTGCCCCTAAAGCACCGTGGAGGTGACAGTGGCAAGAATGGGCCAACTTCCTGATGGTCTTCTGGAGGATGTTGACCCAATGGGCAGTAACAGACATGTACTGCCCTTGCCCATAAATTTGAGGACCAGACATCAGCACTCAGGTGCACACTCTTGGACACCGAGAGTCCCAATGAGTCGCCCACCTTTTTCTGCACATAACTGTGCAGTGATGGGACAGCTTTTCCAGAGATGTAGTGGCGGCTGGGGACTCGCCATCTGGGGTGCGCACACGCCATGAAATCCCTGAAAGGCTGGGAGTCCACAAGGTTGAAGGGCAGGGACTGAACCCCCCGCAGCTTAACCAGGTGTCCGGTCAGTTTCTGGGCCATGGGATGGCTGCTGGAATACACCTGACATCTGCCCATGGACTCAGTCAGGGATTGCTGCCTCATTAGCGGTGTACATGGCAGTGACACTGTGCTGCTGCTGGCAACTGAGGCTGACGAGCCCTGAGTTCCAGTGAAAGGATGCTGCATGATGGGATCTGCAGTGTATGGTGCATCCTGACAGGAGGTGGTATTGGGGTCACGGTTCTTCCAGGCCTGTTGGTGTTGCCTTTCCATATGCTTTCGCATGGATGTTGTCCCGAGATTATCACCCCTACCACGACTGACCCTCTCATTGCACAGCAGGCACAAAGGTGGATGGTTTGCTGACAGCCACAGGGGGTCTTGCTGGCTGTTGACTGCCACTGCTGCCTGAGGGTGCCCTCTCAGGACCAAGGCTTTGAGAGGGTGATCTCTGCCTGGTAGCTTCTCTTCTACCCCTCCCTCTTGTGCCTCGGTTGCTTGCAACAGTGGGATGTTGCTGCGTCGGTGGCACCTTCTTATTTCCTCCACCGATGATGCCTGAGGATAGATAGCTCTGAGGGCGCCACGTCCGATCAGCAACATCATAATCAAGTAAGGCCACTGCTACTTTCCCTCCGGTGGCTGGGACATGGATATCAGGTGTGGCACTGGATGCCCCTCCCTGGCTCTGTTGACTGCTTACAGCCACACCTCCTCTGAGTCTCAGTCGTTCCACCCGCTGACTTTGGTGGACTTTCCTCCTCCTCCTCCTCCTCATCACTAAAAAGTGGTAGAGACTCCAAGGGCCAGATCAAGGTATATGCAAAGAGTTCCCTGGGCCAGAAGGTGCCCAAAGGAGAGTGCATTCTAATAACAGGGGACGGGGCAGAGGACTCTCGCTGACTGTCCCATGTAAGGGTGGTGTCGGATGATCCAGCCGATGCCTGACTCCTCGTTTGGGAGCTTTGGGCGGTGGAACTGGAGGATTGGGTAAGCCAATCTATAACCGCTAGCTGTGGTGGTTTCTTACTTGACCCAGTGGCCGTCAGGGGTACGTTGCACACTGCTGCCACCCTGTTACCCCGGCTGCCACGGGGCCTGGTTGCTGCCACTTCTCCTACCTCCCCGCCTGGTGTTGCACCTCCTTGCCTGGGAAGTGCTGGAAGTAGGCGCTTGGACATATTTTATTGTGTGGGGGGAAATAAATTAATGTTTTTTTATACTTTTTAAAACTTTATTTTTTTTATAACTTTTTTTACATTTTTTTTTAATTAAAATTTTTAAACTCTTTACCCTTTTTTTTTTAAACTTTGTTTATAACTTTTTTTGGAGTTTTTTAACCTTTTTTTGTTGCGGCTAAACGGGGTTGACGGCACCCAGCTGAGCAGCAACGTGTAGCGTGTACGGTCACGGAACAGGAATGCTACCTGTCCTGACTCTTTTCTCTCACTATTTTTTTTTCTCACCCTATCTTTCCCTAGATGTCACAATTTTTTTTATTTATATGACTTCCTCTCCCTATCTCTACCTATCTCTTGCTTTCTCAGCCTCTTTCCCTATCTATCACCTTTAGGCTACATTCACACGACCGTATGTGTTTTGTGGTCCACAAATTGCGGATCCGCAAAACACGGATACCGGCTGTGTGAATGTAGCCAGCCCTATGATAGAACTGCATATTCTTGTCCGCGGTTGCGGACAAGAATAGGACATGCTCTATCTTTTTTGCGGGGCCGCGGATCGGACCTACGGATGCAGACAGCACATTATGTGCCGTCCACATCTTTTGCGGCTCCATTGAAATGAATGGGTCCGCACCCGTTCCGCAAAATTGCGGAACGGATGCGGACCCAAAACTACGGTCCTGTGAATGCACCTTAACTTCTATATCTAGCTTTCTCTTCCTCTCTCTTGCTTCTCTCACTAACCCTTTCTATTTCTTCTCTATCTCTCCCTGTATCTATCTACTTGTTTGACTATCTATCTAGCTATCTCTTTTCCCTCTCTATCTATGGAGCTCCTTTCTCTTGGATGTCTGAAGACGCACTGACAAAATGTCGGCGCGCTCAGGCACTTCCGGGGCTGTGGGGGTGACGTCACACATCTTGTTTTTCACAGAAAACCAGGATACAAGGGATTATAGGAGTAATCCTGGTCTAGTATGTGAAAAAAGTACAGTTTTGCGTCGCCGTTTTTTTTTTTACCAGATTCGTTATGAATCGGGTTCATTACGGTTCTGTTCGCTTTAAATAACGGCGACGCAAAATATACGCATATTTGAGAATGTACACTAATGCGTACGCTAATGTGTGTACACATTAGTGAACATTCTCAAATATGCGTATATTTAGGATATGGAATATGGCATATTCCATACCCTAAATATACGCATAGTTGAGAATGTTCGCTAATGTGTACGCATTTTATGAATTCATACGCATTAGCGTACGCATTATCGTACATGCTCAATAAATATGCGTATATTTTGCGTCGCCGTTATTTTCACCAGATTCGTTACGAACTTTATCAAAATTCGGTTCGGTGACGAACCGAACTTTTGGGAAAGTTCGTAACGAATCTGGTTCGTTACGGTTCGGTTCGCTCATCCCTAGTCACAGCTTTCCTCCTTGTCTTCCCTGCACAATGACCTATGTAGAGGTCTCAGAGCATAAAAGGCATTGAGTCATCTCCTATGAATATTGTGTATGTGGTTGCAGTAAAGAATATCTCTAATTGCTCACAACAGCAGCTAAGACAAGATGGCTGCTCCCATAATCATATAAAATCATATAAAATAAAAATTTCCTTTTAATTTTGGGAGACCCTTCTGAGGGAGTTTAAAAAGAGTACATCCATTTGTGTTGGGATTTGCCACATCATATTTTAAATTCTGACAATTGTAGCTCAAAATCTGACAACTCATCACATAACAACATGAGGAAATTGAAAAAAACAAGAACATGCATTATGTTAATGACAGTGTTGCGATCAATTAGATCTATCCACTTTTACAGTCCTCATGGCGGCCACAGGACTGCTTTTTTCTTACACTTGTTAATCATGTCAAAATAAAACTTTAAAAGGGTTAATTCCGGGGAAAACAATCTGAGCCCTATGCATATTCCCTTTTAGGCCATATAGACAGCATAAAGGGGAACTGTAGCTTGGAACTCTCTGAGCCAGAATATAGAGCTGTTCTGTATGGAGAAGTCATTGTTAACTATTGGGAGATAAACTA
Organism: Rhinella marina; assembly: GCA_900303285.1. Lineage (NCBI taxonomy): Eukaryota > Metazoa > Chordata > Amphibia > Anura > Bufonidae > Rhinella > Rhinella marina. The sequence goes on from ONZH01003849.1 coordinate 4,773, forward strand.
GGAATAGTTATTTCATTCTTTTAGTCTTGATTTTGATTGATTGCTTCTTTTATAGCTTCCTTGTTATTTAACCACTTGAGACGTATGCGGTAAATGCTTTCTTTATAACCTAGCTCAACATTTTTACCTTGACCCTTATATGAAACACGACACCCTTGCTGTATTATAGTGCATATTTAAAGTCCATTGCAGGACATTACGCTCCATAAGAAATAGCTATGAGTGATTCTCACAAGTGTAAGGAGTTTCTTGAGGGTGGTGTAAATATTTCCTTCATCACCTTCACTTCTTTGCAGCTGTGTTACATGGAAAACATTTTTACAAACAGCTGTATGAGATCCGAAGGTCCATTTAAAATGATAAGTGACATACATTCCATACTCTTCCCAAGCCTTTTAACCTTAAAAATGCATTTTTATATTTTTTGGGGGGAGGGGGGATATTCAGTTTCATGAAAGAATCTGCATATTTTAATCAGTGAGAAACAAAATCAATAAAATACATCTGGGGTCACATTACAAAAATGTCAGTTGTCAGAAATAGCAGCATTTAGCCTTTTTAATGTTTTTATGCTTTTTTTATGTGTACGGTATGCATAGAATATTTGGCGATATTTTCAAATTCAGATAGGTCCTAGCTCTTTTCAGTTTTTTTTCCATGCAATTTGTTTCTATTTGAGGCATTTTGAGGTGTTTTTATAGCAGCTAGCATTTAAAATAAAAGCGTCTTCTAGCCATTCTGTTTTTTCCACATACTGCTTTCCACGTACATACTGCTCCATACAGCTGGTGATAAAAAATATTTTCAAAATGTGAATATATTTCTGCCACAAATCTAAACAGTTTAACCCCTTCAAGACACAGCCAGTTTTCACCTTAAGGACCAAGCTACATTTTTCAAATCTGACATGTTTCACTTTATGTGGTAATAACTCTGGAACGCTTTTACTTATCTAAGCGATTCTGAGAATGTTTTCTCATGACATACTGTACTTCATGTTAGTGGTAAATTTGAGTCAATATGTTTCACCTTTCTTTATAAAAAAAATCCAAAATTTACAGCAAATTTGGAAAAATTCATAATTTTTGAAATTTGAATGTCTCTGCTTTTAAAGCAGATTGTGATACCTCATAAAATAGTTGTTACTGTACATTTCCCAGATGTCTACTTCATGTTGGCATCATTTTGTAAACATCATTTTATTTTTCAGGAAGTTAGAAGGTTTAGAATTTTAGAAGCAATTCTTAAAATTTTTTAAGAAAATTTCCAAAACCCACTTTTCAGGGACCCGTTCAGTTATCAAGTCACTTTGTGGTGCTTACATAATAGAAACCACCCATAAATGACCCAATTTTAGAAACTACACCCATCAAGTTAATCAAAACTGATTTTACAAACTTTGTTAACCCTTTAGGTGTTCCACAAGAATGAAAGGAAAATGGAGGTGAAATTTCAAAAATTCAATTTTTTGGCAGATTTTCCATTTTAATTTATTGTCCCTGTAACACAGCAAGGGTTAACAGCCAAAGAAAACTCAATATTTATTACCATGATTCTGCAGTTTACAGAAACACCCCACATGTGGTGGTAAACTTCTGTAGGGGAACATAGCAGGGCGCAGAGGGAAAGGAATGCCATATGGATTTTAGAGGGCAGATGTCGCTGGGATAATTTTAAGTTTCCATGTCACATTGAACACCCCCTGATGCACCCCAGAGTAGAAACTCCCAAAAAGTGACCCCATTTTGGAAATTGCAAGATGAGGTGACAGTTTTATTGGTACTATTTTGGGGTACATATGATTTTTGATTGCTCAGTATTACGCTTTTTGTGAGGCAAGGTAACAAAAAAATGGATGTTGTGGCACAGTTTTTATTTTTTGTTTTTTACAGAGTTCTCCTGACAGGATAGATCATGTGTTGCTTATTAAGAGCATGTTGATACAGACGCAACAATATCAAATATGTGTATTTTTTTGTTGTTGTTTCAGTTCTACATAATAAAGCATTTTTCAAAACAAAAATTATGTTTTTGTGTCTTCATTTTCTAAAAGCTACATTTCTTTTATTTTTCTGCCGATCGTCTTGTGTAGGGGCTCATTTTTTGCAGAATGAGTTGACGTTTTTATAGGTAGCATTTTTGGGTACATATGATTTTTTGATCACTCAATATTACACTTTATGTGGCAAAATGACCAAAAAAAATGGTCGTTTAGGCAGAGTTTTTATTTTATTTTTTTTTATGAAATTCACCTTAGGGGTTAGATCATGTGATATTTTTATAGAGCAGGTTTTTATGGACGTGGCGATACCTAATATGTCTACTTTTTTACATTTATTTCAGTTTTACAAAATAAAAGCTTTTTTGAAGAAAATAAAATCATGTTTTAGTGTCTCCATTTTTTGAAAGCCATATTTTTTTTATCTTTTGGCCGATTGTCTTAGGTAGGGTGTCATTTTTTGCGGGAAGAGATGACGGTTTTATTGGCACTATTTTGGGTACATACGTCTTTTTGATAGCTTGTAATTACACTTTTTGTGATGAAGGTGACAAATATAATTGCATTTTTGGCACAGTTTTTATTTTTTATTTTTTACGGCGTTCACCTGAGGGCATAAATCAAATGATATTTTTATAGAGCAGGTTATTACAGACGTGGTGATACCTAGCATGTATACTTTTTTATATTTATTTTAGTTTTACACAATAAAAGCATTTTTGAAGAAAAAAAAATCATGTTTTAGTGTCTCCTTTTTCTGAAAGCCATATTTTTTAAATCTTTTGGGTGATTGTCTTAGGTAGGGTGTCATTTTTTGCGGGAAGAGATGATGGTTTGATTGGCACTATTTTGGGGTAGATACGTCTTTTTGATCACTTGTAATTACACTTTTTGCGATGTAAGGTGACCAAAAAATGGCATTTTTGCTCAGTTTTTTTAAAAAATTTTTACGGCATTCACCTGAGGTGGTAGATCATGTGATATTTTTATAGAGCACTTTGTGACAGACGCGGCGATACCCAATATGTGTGTTTTTTATTTTTGTTTTTTAAAAAAAAACATTATTTTATGGGGAGGGGCGTTTTTTCTTTTTTTTACTTGAAACTTTATTTTTTTATTATTAAAAAAACACTTTTTTACATTTTTATTTACTTTTTACTTATGTCCCACTATGGGACTTCACATTTTTAGGGTTTGATCCCTGTTTCAATTCAGCACAATACATTTTGTATTGTACTGAATTGAACTGTCAGCGCCTCACTGTGTGAGACGCTGACAGGTTGCCTAGGAGACCCAGCCCTCAGGCTGGATCCCCTAGGCTTCCGTACATGGCAGCTCCGATGCCTCCAATGTGAGGCGTTGGAGTTGCCATGGCAACCATCAGCCCCCTGCCAGCGCAGCGCGGGGGGCCGATGGGGTCAGAGGGAGCCCCCTCCCTCTCTCAGACTCCTCACACGCTGTGGTCAGCGGTGATTGCGGCGTGTTAGGGGTTAATCCGCCGGCATCACCGCACACAGCGATGCCGGGGGATGCAGCACGGGCCTGGCTATCGGCAACAGCTGGGCCCGTGCTCCTGCACCCGCCCGATCCTATCACGTACATGGACGTGAGGATGCGGCAAGGAGCCGCATTCACTCACGTACATGTACGTGAAAATGGGTTAAGGGTTAAGGGCTCATGAATGTGTGCGTTCAGTGCCCATGCTGTGGACCTTAATTTGCGGTCCACAACGCACAGACTCTTCATCCAACGGTCCGCACCACAGAAAAGTAGTGCATGCGCTACTTTTTTGCAGCACGGCCAGAAGCACCACGGAAGCACACCGTACGGCTTCCGTGGTGTTCCAATCCGAGCCTCCGTTCCGCATCTCCGTGATTGCGGACCCATTGAAGTGAATGGGTCCGCGATCTGAGATGCGGGCTGCACACGGCCGGTCCCCGTGTATTGCGGACCTGGCGTATGCGGGCTGCAATATGGGCACGGGCCGGCACCGGTCGTGTGCATGAGCCCTAAGGCTGGAACTACATGACAATCTCACTCGTGACACCCCTTGAGTGACCAACAGTTGATGTGTAGCTGACATTGAACTGAATACAGTCGCAATGAAACTCGCAAGGTTGCCGTGATCCCAGAACTGCAAAATAATATAGCCACTCCTTGATTGCCAGGCAAGATCACTATGCAGAAACCTGAAGAGGGAGGGTCTGCCAGAGGAAAGAGAAGGCAGAAGGCCCCGCCTTCAGTGTACTTAACTATTCATTATTTGCATATAGATGAAAAGTGCTTTTTTTTTTCTAGAATGAAGCTATGGGTCACTAAGTGAAAGGTATCATTACATTCAGCTAAACCAGCCCTACTGGTCACTGTGCCTAGTTTAAGAGTGAATTTCCTGGTGACAGTTTTTCCCCATTTTGCACAAATAAAAGAAAAGAATAAACAAAGTTGCAATTTTTTTGCATTGCATATAATATATGCGTTTTTCATGGTAGTGTTTATGTGCATTTTTTAAACATATCTTTTTATTAGATTTTCAAACAGGGTGCTTCTATACCTTTTTATGAGGAGTGTGTTTTTGACTTGTAAAAAATGCCATGAAATTCCCGTAAGTTGTGCAAGTTGTACATAGTACAAAGCTAGAACCAGCCCTGTACCTCACAGGGATCCAGAGATCTCCATATTCATTGCTCTAGTAGATTAATTATCAAGCTGACAGCTCAAGGGGAGTGTCTATTCTGCAGCAGCTAAGGGGGTGGGTTCATGCTCTCCCTATCACAGCTCAGGAGGCAGTTGAAAGAAAAAACTGAGCATGTGCGGCAATCTTAATGAACTGATCAAAGAAATAAGAAATTAAGTGCCACTTTACAAATCACTAGTCAGACCACACATGGAGTACTGTGTACAGTTCTGGGCTCCTGTGAACAAGGCAGACAGAGCAGAGCTGGAGAGGGTTCAGAGGAGGGCAACTAAAGTCATAGCTGGAATGGGTGGACTACAGTACCCAGAAAGATTATCAAAATTAGGGTTATTCACTTTAGAAAAAAGACGACTGAGGGGAGATCTAATAACTATGTATAAATATATCAGGGGTCAGTACAGAGATCTCTCCCATGATCTCTTTATCCCAAGGACAGTAACCATGACGAGGGGACATCCTCTGCGCCTGGAGGAAAGAAGGTTTGTTCACAAAAATAGAAGAGGATTCTTTACGGTAAGAGCAGTGAGACTATGGAACTCTGCCCGAGGAGGTGGTGATGGTAAGTTCAGTAAAAGAGTTCAAGAGGGGCCTGGATGTATTTCTGGAGGGTAATAATATTACAGGTTATAGTTACTAGATATGGGTTGTTGTTGATCCAGGGAGTAATTCTGATTGCCTGATTGGAGTCGGGAAGGAATTTTTTCCCCTAAAGTGAGGAAAATTGGCTTCTACCGCACAGGGGTTTTTTGCCTTCCTCTGGATCAACTTGTAGGAAAACAGGTCGAACTGGATGGACAGATGTCTTTTTTCGGCCTTATAAACTATGTTACTATGTTACTAAGTGTGACTATACAGATACATTTTATTGAATAACTCAGTAGCTATACAACATTTTTAATTAAATGCAATTATAAAAGTATTCAGATCCAAGTGTTGGTTTCAAAACTGTAGAATATTTTTTGTGGGGCACCCCCTTTAAGTGTTTGACACAGTAATGTCCAAACGCACATAGGGAGTTTTTCGGTCATATTCCATGCGAGTCAGACAGATAAAATCATAGCATGAATCATTGCACTCCATATGTACAGTATGTAGATATTCTCTGTACAAACAGAGTCCTCTGGAACCGCTGCTGAAATGCTCTACTATATGCACCTCTATCCATGCCTCATACCAGTGTATATGACCCAACCTGAGATCATCTGTATACAAAGAAATAATTGAATATATAGATGCAGATTTTCCAGGGAAAATGCTAATCTCTGTGTACAATGTACAAAAATATAATTTAGTAAATAATTATAATAATAGTACTTGTGAGAATATAAAAAAAATCTTATTTGGAGGAATCTTAAAGGGGTTGTCCGAGTTCAGAGCTGAACCCGGACATACCCTTAATTTCACCCAGACAGCCTGCCTGATGTTAGCATCGCATGCTCCGATGCCCGCCTTTGCCCTCCTTTGCCCAAAGGCATTTTGCCCAGTTCCGTTGATAAACCAGGCTCTGCCAGGTGGAGGCTTCCGCCCAACAGTGAGCCCGGTGACGTCACCGGCACTGATGCCGTTTTACTGGCTAGGGCACCGCTAAAGCTGGCCGATCAGAGCCGTCACCGAACACACTGCTGGGCGGAAGCCTCCGCCCGGCAGTGTGTGTTAGTAAACAAATGAGCCCTTGCCCTGCACGATCCAGCGCAGGGCAAGGGAGGGCATTGGAGCATGAGATGCTCGATGCTTACATCAGGCAGGCTGCCTGGGTGAAATTACCACATTTTAGCATTTGTATTATGGATGTAACGCCCATGCCCCACAATTCCATTAAATGAAGTTTAGACCACCATCAGGTGTTCTGCTGGTCTCTGTTTACATTACTGGCATAATACAGACATAAAGTGGAGTCATATTCTAATCACGTGAAGCTGGTTGATGCTGTGTTTGCACATTGTAGTTTTGGGGTAGTCTTTATGCACTTTTGTTCCTTATTAATTCACGAGTCAGTCCTAAAGAATGAAGAATTATGGTCTTATAGAAAGCTTTTTCTTTTCTTATTCAATTCAAACCACATGCACACATTGCACCAAAACTGCAGTATGTAAAAACAGTTAGATAAGTAACAGAATGAATAGTCATTCTCACATACAACATACAGTATAACAAAGTGAATGGTATTTACTGTGTGTAGGCATTTGGCTCTTTAAGCTGACATTCAAACATGGAAGCCCATCTTTCACATCATGTTTAGAACAGATGACAAATTAGCAAATGGGCAGTGTTTCACTGCTTTGATCTATACAAAGTAGTTGTTTTTTTTACTTAAAAAAAAAAATCTGCCTTGAAGAAAGTCACAGACCCAAGTGATCTTTAGTTCATTAGCAAGCCTTTAGTGTATTCCAACAATTACAGCTCTCAGGCAGGCAGACTCGTTCCATTTGGTACTAGGGTGACTTAAAAAAAATTCTTTGACTAATGACTTGTTAAAAAGAGCTGACAGCATGTTGCAATTTGTTATAATTGAATTTCAACCTCATCAGCTGTTTGAAGGCATGAAATGTTTTCTAACATTACACTGATTTAAATTAAAGGCAGAGAAATATTCAGAAATAACGTCTGTCACATTGGAAGCTTCCTGCGTTCTTCTCTGATGTGAGAACGACATTTCAGCACAGTTTTGAAAGCAATGTAAGACTCTTGAAAATATTTTCCTCTCCTTAATGGGACATTACATACACAGTGCACTGACTGGTATCAGCTTTCCATAAACTCTTTTAATTATGAAAATGTTTCTTCATACAAATGGCACAACAATGTCTTGGAATCTTGGTTCAAGGGTTAATGGTCTTTTTGAATAATATTTACAGTAAATAAAACTGCGCTGTAAATCTAAAACCTCCATCTCCACGTTCAGACTGTGAATTTTTCTTATCGCATTAAACATTTTTTTTTCTTTTTTTTGTGTTTTTGTGTTTTTTTCTGTTGTTTTTTCATTTTACATCGATGGAGTCTTGTGATGGCTTTTTTTGTGGGATTAGTTGATGTTCATATTCTCATTTTATAGTACATGGCAGATTTTTTATTAATTTTTATTGTTTTATTGGGAGGAACGACTAACAAAATGGAGCAATTCTGGGTTTTTAAGAGGTTCACAATGGGGGATAAAAAAAATCATCATTTTACAGTTTGAATCGTTAATATGTATAGTTTTCTTTTATTTTGTTTACATAATTAAGCAATGCTGACAGTACCCGTTAGATCAGCATGGCGAAAATGTATGTTTAATAGTGGGAACTAGGACCCCACTGCAATGTCAATTTTCATTGTTGGCTGGGAAGCAGTTAATCAAGTCTAAATCTGTGGTGTCTGTACCACCAACTGAAACCCATGGCAGTACAAGGTGTACATTTAAATGATTCACCATTCTGAGCTTATAGAAAGCACTCTAGAGTGATAGCTACATACACTTAGAAGCAGCTCTGCAAAACCAACTTTTTAAGGACCCGTTCAGGTATGAAGTCACTTTGAGTGGCTTACAGCAAAACTAACCCTTAATATTGATTATGCTGATTCTGCAGTTTACAGAAATACCCTATATGTGGACATATTTTGGAGGGCAAATTTTGCTAAAATGATTTTTGGGTGACATATGAAATTTGAAGATACTTTGAGTCCCCCCTACAGTGAAAATTTTGCAGGAGTGACTACATTTTGGAAACTACACCCCTTGAGGAATTTATACAAGTGTGTACTGAGTGCTTTGGCATCACAGGCATTTCATAGAATTCAGAAACACTTGGTTATGAAAATGAAAAATTTCATCTCTTCCAATAAAATGTTGTAGAAGCCACAGGTTTTTCAATTTCACGAGTGATAACACAAGAAAAAGCACCCCACAATTTGTTAACCATTTTCTCCTGAATATGTCAACCTGTATGTGATTGTTTACTGCTCTTTGGGCATACCACAGGGTTTAGAAAATAAAGAGCACCATATGCATTTGGGGCCTAGTTTGGTGATTTATACAACACTGGTTGAGAACTGCAGAGGCTCTGAGGTTAAATAAAACAGAAACCCCCATAAAATGACCCCATTGCAGAAACCACACCCCTCACAGATTTTAACAAGAGGTGTAGTGAGCAGTTGTTTTTTTTTTGTAAATTCTCTTTTTATTGAGATAACATAAAACATTTCAGAAATACAAGCAGGTTTTACCCTAAAATCCCATAGTGATATATAAATAGCGCAAATATTATAAAATATAGTCCAAGGGATTTTTGCAAATAAAACATTTCTCCAGATAGCTTTACAAATGAACTAACATCAGAGCATGGGTAAAACCCAACTGGTTCAAGAAGGAGATGTAAGAACCATAGTGAAAAGTATGAGTAGAAAGGGGAAGGTAAGGGAGTCAAGAGCCTACCATTCACATTAATGAAGCAGTTATAAACCATGTTGACAAAGTTACAACAAACATCCTAGTATCAGTGAGAATACTAAATCAGAATAAGCCACATTTAAGAAGATCACTTTGGGGAAAAGTGAATTAAGTGGGTTAAGTAAATTAACAAGCCTCTGAAAAGTCGCCAAGGCTGCCATATTTTCAGAAACTTTACTATAGGATTCCCAGTGAGCCAGCTCTTCAAATCTATACAGCTGGTCCACTTTGTCAGTCCAGTCTGTCATAGAAGGAGGGCGCGTAGACCTCCATAGTAATGGGATGAGTAATCTAGCTGCAGTAATGAGCATAGTTGGCAAGTTAGACCTCTGGGGTGTGAATTTGTCTATAGGGCACCACAATAGTACTAACTTTGGGGCCAATGTAATGTTAATGGAGCAAATTCGCTGTATCGCAGCTCCCACTTTGGTCCAGAAAGTTTGAATGAGAGCACAAAACCACCAAATATGTGATAATTATCCCACCCCTCCTCCACACCTCCAGCAAGTGTCAGGGATATCAGCATTAAAAAACTTGTGGAGGAGTTCTAGTGTCCTATACCACCTTGTTAACAATTTGTAGGAATTCTCTTGTATTTTAATACATCTATTGAATCCATGTGAGTGGGTGAGAATAAATGCTTTTTCTGGGTCTGAAAAGCTGATGCGTAATTCAGATTCCCAAGCCAATAGGAAATACAGACTTGGAGACGATTCTGATAATAGAGCTTTATAAGATAGGGATATTAGCCCGTTAGGTAATCTTTCAGTGGTTATCAGTTTTTCCAGCCAGGAAGCAACCACTGAGGGGTTAATAGAGAGATCCAATTTCCTCAGATCTCTCCAAAAATCGAGCAGATGGAGGAAAGGGGCGTCTCTAACATTGGGTAGACTTAGAATGTGTTCCCAGTCTATTTTACCATCAGTAGAGAGTAACGTTCTAAGAGGAACTTGTGACAGAAGTGGCCAGACTCCGGAGGGCTCCTTGACTCCCGAGTGCAGGGATAATTGCAACATGTCTAATGGCATAGAGAGTAGGGGGAATCTTAGTACGCTGGTATGGAACAGCGTGGGCCAGAGATCCATGATACCCCTAAGCAAGACATGTGTGATAGGTGCGGTAATGGTTTCTTTATTGATGACCCATAAAGTAGCTCTTTCAGAGTGGGATAACAGTGTTCTTTCCAGTTGCGCACACAAATTTGGGGGGTTTGGCGTTAAAAGCGACAACCCTCTGGACACCCGTATGGCCTTATAATATAGCAAAAGATCAGGTAACCCAAATCCTCCGAAGCGCTTTTCTCTAGTAAGAATGCTGTAGGCAATTCGTGGGGGCTTCTTATCCCATAAAAAGGAAGAGAATAGCTTTCGTATGTCAGGGAAGTATGTGACAGGTAGTTTTATGGGGATAGTTTGAAGCAAGTAGAGGAACTTGTGCACTATATAAGTCTTTAGAAAGTTCTTCTTCCCTACCCAAGAGAGAAAAGGGATTTTCAAAGAGAAAGGGGTGGTATTTTTTAAGTGTTGTACTACAGACTGTGTACATGTAATGTTCAAAGCTTTCGACTTAGAGTAGTTTATTTTGAAATTGGAGACGTAACCGAACTCCTTGAAGATATCCAATAAAGCAGGAAATGAAATGAGAGGGTTGGAGGTCATACCTAGCAAATCGTCAGGGAAGGCTGCTGTTAAATGTGTGTATGTACCTATCTTCAATCCTTGTACTAGTGGGTTTTGTCGAATCTTAAGTAGAAGAGTCTCCATGACCATTACAAATAGTGTTGGCGATAATAGGCACCCCTGGCGGGTAATTCACGGAAAGAGAAGGTATTAATTACTAAAGGTGTCACTATATAATTAGGGAATCACTGAAATAGTGGACACTAAAACTTATTTTATTCGCAACTTATTGCATATATACTCACAACATGTAAAACAAACATGGGGAAGGGTCAAGTGAGTGAATGTATGTGAATTAAAATTGAATACACTCCACAATCCCAGCAGCAACCAGTTTTGTTACTGCATGGAATAAAGGGGTGAAAAAAGCACCAAAGGGCATAAGGGCAGTTGTTCACTAAGGTTTGTATGAACCAGCAAAATGCCCAAGTGCTGTTGTATCACAGTGAGGAAAAACCGGAACTAAATCAATGCATACGTCTAATCGGTAATGGTGGAGGAGAGTATTTACCCCATCCATCACCCACGTATCCAAATAGTACCTCACATAAGGGAAGAGATGTATAGGAAAAGAGCCCAACACTATATATTTGAGTCTGTAATGCTCAGTGTGGGATCAATAAGGACACAGCTACGTCTACCAGCATACATGTGGGCCAACACACCCATGGAAGCCTCGTGTAAGCAATCGCGGCGGTGCTGTGAATATCCTTCCCAATACACTCAACTGCTACTAGCGCTGACCAATAGGACAAAAGGCTATCTAACACTGCGTCTAGGCTCGACGCGTTTCGTACAACGTACTCATCAGGAGCAACTGGACAGTGTAAGTATTAATGTTAACCTAGGCCACGCTGTCACACTGATGGTGTGTGACGGCGCCTCCGGCACTATGACGGCCGTAGCGCGGCGGCCGCCAGTGCTGGTTTAAATGAAGGAGACCACACCCCCATTCAAGGAGGGGGAGGCACTGCACAGCCAATCACCACGCCGGGGGAGGAGGCAAATTCCTTGACTTATTCCCCACCCCTGTGCACGGAGCCGTGACAAGTAAGTGTCAAAACCCCCCCATAACGAATGTAAAAAGGGAATGCACTAAGCAGGATGTAAAAAATATATATGGGGCATAAACCACAGGAGAACCTAGGACAGAAAGAACAAAAGACCAGTGTAATCATAATGTTGATTGTAATAACACGGATCAAAAGGAGGAGATGGAAATCACCCCCCCAAACAATTATATTGTGTAAGGAGAAGGCTGTCACCACACATTATATCCATGTTAACCCATTATTCATAGCAACCCAAAATAAATAAATATCTTCGCAGCAGAGAACACCCTGCTTATTATAAAGATAAAGCTTAGAAGAATACACAGCAAATTTGCCTGGACTTAATCAATAAAACAGGCAAACGAAATATGCTCGTTTAAACCCTGAGGACGAACAGTACCAAGTCTGAATGTCCATTGGGCTTCCTTACGTAAAAGGAGCTGGTCGAAATCCCCACCTCTAGGTGATGGACGCACAATTTCTATACATTGAAATTTCATGCAGCAAACTTCACCAGGGTGGTGATTCATGACATGACGAGCAATAGACGTGTCCGCCTCATTTTTTATATCATTCAGATGTTCACCAATGCGTTGGCGGAACTGGTGAATAGTTTTACCGACTTTTTGTAAACCACAAGTGGCAAGATATACCAAACCTGTAGATTTACAATTCGCAAAGCACCTAATCTCATACGTCTTCTCAGTGGTGGTGCATCTGAATGTGCGCCCAGTCTGTATGGCAGCACATGCCACGCATCCCCCACACCTGAAAGTTCCCTTCGGACTCCGTTCCAACCATGTTTCAGACTGTGAAGATTGGAAAAAACTATGGACAAGGCGGTCCTTGAGGTTACGACCTCTGCGGTATGTCACCGTCGGGGACTGTCCTACCAAATGTCCAATGTCAGGGTCCATGAGTAAGATGTTCCAATGCTTCGCTAAAACACTCCTAACATGTGTGTTAGCAGTATCAAATGTTGCTATTAAGTGAACCAAATCAGGACTAGAGTCCCTCTGCCGAGGATTCAATAAAGATTCCCGAGTTCTACACAAGGAGTGTTGATAAGCAGAGGCCAACACCTTACGGGGATAACCACGCCGCAAAAATCTGTCTTCCAGATTCCTCGCCTGAAGGCGAAAATCTGAAAAGGAAGAACAGTTGCGGCAGACCCGAAGGTATTGGCCTTTGGGGATACCTCTTTTTAATGACAGAGGGTGACAGCTGTCCCAATGCAATAGGCTATTGGTTGCGGTGCTTTTGCGGAAAAGGCTAGTATGAATCTTGCTGTCAGTTGCCTTTGTAATGGTTAAATCCAGGAATGTCATTTGAATGGAACTGATCTCAGAGGTAAAGAAGAGCCCATAGTTGTTTATATTGAGGGTCTTCACAAAATCACTAAAAGCGTCCTCTGAACCAGTCCAAAAAATCAAGACATCGTCGATGTACCGAAGCCACATCGAGATGAATCCAGACCATTCAGCCATTTCTTCTCCGAACACCGTCTCCTTCTCCCACCAGCCCAGGTATAAATTTGCGTACGACGGTGCACATGGGCTACCCATGGCAACGCCCCTGAGCTGGTGGTAGAAGTGACGGTCGAAGAGGAACACATTGTGATGTAAGATGAAGTCCAACAGCTTAATCACGAAATCATTGTGGGACACAAAATCATTTCCCCGTGTCTGCAGAAAGTATTGTGTGGCTTCTAAACCCTTGTCATGAGGGATGGAACTGTATAGAGCCTCTACGTCAAGACTCGCAAGGAGAGTGTTTTCCTCGACGTACAGGCCATCTAATTTATTTACCAGTTCCATGGTGTCCCTCAGATATGAAGGCAAAGCCAAAACAAAAGGTCTTAAAATCAAATCCACATAATTACTAATATTTTGCGTAAGGCTGTTGGTGCCAGACACTATTGGCCTGCCTTTAATGGGATTTATACCCTTATGGATTTTGGGTAGACTATAAAAGCAGGCCAATTGTGGATGTTTTGGGAGAAGAACCCGATATTCATCCTTGCTAATCAATCTTGCTGCAAGGGCCGGGGACAGAATTTCTTTTAGTTCTTTATGAAAACGATCACTGGGATTAGCTGCCAAAATGGTATAACAATCCCTCTGTTTTAAGATATTAAGACACATCTGGCGATACTGCTCATGTCCCATCACCACAATATTGCCCCCCTTATCAGCCGCCTTAATGACAATGGATGAATCATTCTCCAATGACACAAGGCCCTTCAGTTCATCCGGGGTAACCTTGCATCCCTCACTTATGTTATCTTGTAATGATGCGAGTTCAGCCACCACCATATTGTAAAAGACGTCAATTGGAGTGACGTCACCCACAGGTGGATTCAAACGTGACTGTGCTCGCATGCTGGTAAAAGGACCTTCACCAATGTTCCTTTCATTTTCGACTAGCAGATCAGTGAGATTACGTAAATCCGCCAAATCAGATAAATCAATGCCCATATCAAGACACTGTCTTCTGTCATGGTGAATGAAAAATTTTCTCCATTTTAATTTTCTAATAAATAAATTGAGATCTTTCACCCAACTAAACAGATCAAACTTATGGGAGGGAACAAAAGAAAGGCCCTTCTTTAAGATCTCCAATTCCCCACCAGTAAATGTCCTATCCGACAGATTAATGATTTGTACATCATCGGACGCCACTGAGGGGGTTGGAGACACTTTTAACCCCATGTCTAGGTGTTTTTTCTGTCCCTCAACAGATAGTTTGAAATCGGGGTTCCTTGTCCTAAAAACCCCCTCTCTGTTGGAATCCTCTCCCCCTGTTGAATCTACCCCTCGCTTGACCCCTAGGTAAAGATTTGGGGAATTGCGAATTGCGGGGGAGTGTTGCCTCAGTCTCCCCCTCAGATGAGGAGGGTTCGGTATCCGTTTCCAGAGCTTGGGCAGGTTTATCTTTAAACCTGGCGGGTACCATTAAGGATTTTAAAAGCTGGGGATAGTGTACCGTTTAATTGATTAGGGATGCCAAAGCTGCGGAGGGCTGATGTCATAAAGTGCCAACTGACCCTATCAAAGGCTTTCTCCGCGTCGGTACTTAATAAAGCCAGTGGAGTGCCAGTCATCTTTGCCCATGATATTAACCGTATGAGGTGTATGGTGTTTTCCTTACCTTGTCTACCTGTTACGAATCCCACTTGTTCACTACCTATTATCTGGGGCAATATCTTTTGCAAACGTTGTGCTAAGATCTTAGCCCACCACTTCACATCAGTGTTAAGTAGCGATATTGGGTGGTAACTCCCGCAATCCAAAGGGTCTTTCTTATCTTTATAGATAACTGTGACATGAGCTTCTAGAGCTTGTGGCGGTAAGGTAGAACCAGTAAGAAGAGAATTACATAGCTTTAGAAAATGTGGGATCAAAATGTCCTTGAAGGTTTTATAATACTGGATAGGGAACCCGTCAGGACCCGGGCTCTTGCCTGAGGGTATAGATGCTAATACTGATCGAACCTCTGTCTCTGTAATGGGTGCTAGGAGATTATCGGTATCTGTTTTCGTGATGGTGGGTATCTGCAATTTAGAGAGAAAGGCTTCTGTCGCTTCTCCTACAGACATATTCGCAGGAGCTTCTTGCGGATCAAGATTATACAACGCCTCATAGAATTTCGTAAAGGCCTTAGCTATATCTGGAGTAGCTTTGTGGGTATAACCTGTATTGTCTCTAATCGATGGGATAAAGGAGTCAGACCTCTGCTTTTGGATCAAAGCCGTCATTAGTTTATTGCCCCTATCACCATACGCATATGCCTTAAATTTGGCCCTGAGTAAAGTTTTTGCTGAGTTAATGTTCAGCAAATTCTTTAGCTCTGTGCGTAACTGAGAGAGCTGTTGAGCTACAGATTCAGCCACAGACCTTTTATGCACAGTCTCTAACTTGGAGATACGTGTGAGTAAGGAGTTCAACGTAGCTGAGCGTTTCTTTTTTAGTTTGGCACCTAGCGCTATAAGTTCTCCTCTGACAACAGATTTGTGGGCCTCCCACAATATAGACGTGGAGATTTGTGCTGTGTTATTAAAAGAAAAGTATTCCACAAGAGATGACCTGATGTCCTCTATATTCTGAGAATCCGCTATCAGCGTCTCGTTAAGACACCAAGTCCATTCTCTTTTAGGCAAATCCCTTAAAGAGACACCCAGTGAGACTGGAGCGTGGTCAGAGACCGTGATGTTGCCTATGGAAGCTCTGTGGACTAGTGGTAAATGGGACTTAGATAGATATAAGTAATCCAACCTATGGTAGGTATTACTAGTATGTGAGTAGAATGAATAATCCCGGTTCAGAGAGTGTATAGTGCGCCAAACGTCTACAACCTGGAGATTTGTCAGAGCCCTCTGGAGTCGGCCGAGTAATCTATAGGAGATTCGAGAACACTTACTAGTTGAGTCCAAAGAAGGGTCTATAGAGAGGTTAAAATCACCTCCCAGAATCAGTAAACCCTCTTTCACTGTAGAAAGATGCCGGAGTGCCTGAACGAGCCACTGAGCTTGTCCCTTATTGGGGGCATATACATTAGCAAGTGTGACTGTAGAGCTAGCAATTGTCCCTTTAACAAACACATATCTACCATTTGGATCGGTTATCAGTGCCATTTGTTTGACAGGGACATTTTTGCTAATAGCTATACTAGTTCCTCTACTAGCCGAGGAGTAAGTGCTATGAATCCACTGATTGTAATTGGTATTCGGGAGGTTGGGAAGTTTATGCGTCTTAAAATGGGTTTCCTGTATGAAAATGATGTCTGGCTTGTCCCTGTGTAGAAGATTGAGTATTTGAGAACGTTTTCGTGACTTGTTCATGCCTCTAGCGTTCAATGAAGTAACTACAATGGATGCCATTCCCATACATCAAAACAGGTACTAAGAGATGAGAGGCTGTTCAAGCAAGGGAGAAAAATGGGTTTTGAGGGGAGAGAAGGATAGTAGAGTCAGAATATAACAGAAAGATAGAGAGGAGAAGAAACAGACAAAAATAAACATCAGCAAACAATCGTCGTAAGGCACATATTAGTATGTGCTCCTGCAAATACCTAAGAATTGAGCGGGATCTCAATCCATTCAATGGAAGAGATGACCTCTCAGGTAGGGGGCCTTGCAGGGCACCTGAGGACCAAAAATAAGTCGTCGGTAAAACAGTTGGCAGTTGACCAACCAACACCCTAACAACAATAGGTAACTTAGGGTAATAACACCCAGGTTTGGGCGAACCTTGGTAACAGTAAAGTAAATAAAAACCTATAAACACTAAGTGCATATGACATAAGTGAATCCCCCTCAATGAGCACTGCTCAGAAAACTAAAGAGGAGAAAAACTGGGAGAAAGAACTTATGAAGCAAAAGAAAAAGTCCTTAATATAAGTAGGTAAGGAAGCTCCGTATTAGAAGTGTCCTCCCAGTCCAGAGCCATGAAGAAAAAATAGTCACTGAACAGAAAGACAGGTCCCGTAACTATAATAGTAGTGGTTAGTCCGCTACTGGAGCCATCGTGTGAATCAGAGGCCCTATGGGACCCATAGCCCAGCAGGCAAAGCAGCAACCCACGGCACCTCACGGGGAGATACAACTCACTCAGGTCTTGGCTCTGGAAGTCCGGCGTCTGGTTCTGTCGGCCTTGTTCGGAGAGACGAGCTGCCATGTTTCCGGCCTAGGCAGTGATGGAAGTGAATCCGTCTGGTCTGCTGGCATCCAAGATGGCAGGTTTATGGGAGTAATGCCCAGCTGTGTCCACGCCGTCTTCAGATTCTGTGGGGAGCGGATTGTAATTTGTCTACCATTTTTCATTATGGCAAGGCCAAAGGGGTAGAGCCAGCGGAAAGGTAAAGCAGAGGCCTTCAATACCTCTAGCAGAGGTTTAAGGATCCTCCGTTTGGCCAGAGTGGATGCGGCTATATCTTGGAAGATAGCTAACTCAGCATCTCCAAACACTATCTTAGGAGTATCTCTGCTCTGCTTTAGGATCGCCGCTGTGTCCACAAAACTAAGCAGCCCACATACCACATCACGAGGGGGCTCATTCAATTTAGGCTTGGGGCGTAAGGCACGGTGAATGCGTTCAATCACGATATTAGCAGCTCTGTCAGCCCCCAGCAGTGAGCCGAAGATCTCTTTTGCTGCGCCCTGTAGATCTTCCAGTGCAACCGCTTCAGGTAGGCCCCTTATCCACAGATTTTTCCTCTGGTTTCGGTTCTCCTGATCTTCCAATTTCAGGAAGGCCTCATTAATCAGTGATTTGTGTGACACGATAGTCTCTCTCATTTTTTCTTCACAGACAGTATGGCCTCTTGCACATTTTCTAGGGCAACCACTCGATGTCCTAAGTGACGCAGGTCTTTTATATCAGATAAATCCCGCTTCAGCGGGGCTAAAGCAGATTCCAGGACATCCTGTAAAATAGCTTTGGAGATCTGTGGTTCTCTTTGGGAGAATCTGCTTTCTGAGGCATCAGACATGCTGCCTCCATCAGAGAGGTCATCCGCATCTGAGTGGCGCGCTTTCACCGGCGCCATCTTGGATTCCTCACCGCCCGCCGTCTTTTTCAGAAATTTATCCATCTCCGACTGCTTGGACCTGGACGGGGTGTTGTTCCCAGGTTCTCTGACCTTATCTCTGCTGGGTTTGCCCATTATAGCCCGAATGGAGCACCTGAAGTAGGGTGAATGGTCAGGTCTGCACAGGAGCTCAAACGCACACAGCCATTCAGCGATGCAGCCAAGCTCCGCCCCGTAGTGAGCAGTTTGACCCCACGGGTGTTTTGTATTAATTTACAGCAGATCGTGGAAAGTGAAAATTGGATTTTCTTTTTTTTGCCTGGACATACAGCAGGGCTCAGGAGTGACAGAGCACCACACTCATTCAAGGCCCAATGTGGTGATTTACAGTATACATCATGCTGACAACTGTAGAGGCTCTGGGGTGAAAAAAATAAATGGAACCTTGGTGAAGTTACCTCATTTTGGAAACCAGGTCCCTCAAGGTATGTATCAAGTTGTGGAGTGAGCATTTTGACCACACAGTTGTTTTGCAAAAATTATTGCACAGCAAATGTGCAAAGTGAAAATTGAAATTTTTCCATAGATACTGTATGCTGTTCCAGTACACAGTACTGGTACACACACAGTGTGACAGTGTGAAAAGTAAGCCCTCTTAAAGGAAATCTGTCACTTGTTTTGAGTGAATTAAAGGGGTTATCCCATGAATAATGTAAAAAATGAAAATCAGACATTATATAGTACATGACTACCTCTTTCTAACAAAGCTAGAACCAGCCCTGTAACTCACATGGATCCAGAGATCTCCCCATTCATTGCTCTGCTAGATTAATATCAAGATGACAGCTCAGGGAGTGTCTTTTCCACTGCAGCTAAGGGGGCGTGTCTCAGCTCTCCCTATCACAGCTCAGGAGGCAGCTGAAGGATGAAACTGAGCATGTGCGGCCTTTTCAGTAAGCAGGTCAAAGAAATAAGAAATGAAGTGGTACCATACAGATACATTTTACTGAATAACTCAGTAGCTATACAAATATTTTAATGACATGCAATTACAAAAGTAATTAGATCCAGGTGCTGGTTTGAAAACTGTAGAATATTTTTCGTGGGACAACCCCTTTAAACTAAAAGTACTGTTGCGTGCATTAAAGTACCTTGTATCCAGGTGTGGTCTTCTTTCTTTTGTCTGTCTTCTCATTTTCTTTTAATTAGTGTTTTTGTGATATGCAAATGAGCTCTGAAGGAGCCCAGAGGAGCGTTACAATAGATGAACTGAGCCCAATAACGCCCCCCTCTTGAGCCCAGCCCGCCTTCTAATTCAAATTGAACACTCCTCTTTAGGGCTGGAGTAGCGCCCATATTTGAATAATTTGCCACCTCCCCTGTCCTCCTCGGCACGGCAGCGTTGGAAAAGTCAGCTTCAGCTGCTGGCCGCGCTCCGATGAAATCTTGCACAGGCGCAGTACCGGCCGCACACCACACTACTTTAATTTTCAGCTGGGTTCTGAGTACTGAAAAGACATAAAAGTTTAGGTGTGCTACAGGTGTCAGAAAGGAAAGACCACTAGTGTTGAGCGAGTATGTTCGGCCGAACTCGCTGTTCGGCCGAGCATACCTATGCTCGGGTCCGCTCGGTGTTCGGCCGAACACCGAGTGTACTCGAGTGCAATGCTCAAGTCTCTTCCCCGCACTGTAATGTTGATTTGTACGCTAATGCGTACGAATTTGTATGCTAATGTGTACGAATCTGTATGCTAATGTGTACGCATTTGTATGCTAATGCGTACGCATTCGTACGCTAATGAGTACGCATTTTGTACGCTAATGCGTATGCATTTGTATGCTAATGCATACGCATTGTGCGCTAATGCGTACAAATTCAGTTAATTAGCATATCTTTATGAGTGAAAGGAGTAAAAGAGGAGAAGTCGCTATTCTGACCTTTTTCCATTAAGCAGACACCCCCCATCTTCCGAGCGGGGGGTGCCTGGTTTAGTCCCATTGACTAACATTATGCTCGGGTGCTCCGCCGAGCACTCAAGCAACCCCTAGTGCTCGGCCAGAGCACCCGAGCATACCAGCACAGAGGTGCTCGCTCAACACTAAAGACCACATTTTGGCTTTTGCAGTGCAGATTTTGATGGATTGATTTACAGACACCATGTTACTGTTGGAGTGTCTGTTATACCAGTACAGGCATTTTCTGACAACCATAGGTTTTTTATTTTTCTTTTGATGGAGCTGTGTCAGGGCTTCTTTTTTTTGCTGGATGAGTTGCCATCATCATTGGTTTTATTTAGAGGTACATACAACTTTTTGATCATTTTTAAGTGGCTTTTTGTGAAGCAGTATAAAGAAAAGGCAGAAACTCTTTCATTGCTTTTTGGGTTTTGCTATTGCGGAGTGCACTGTGTGGGAAAAATGTATTCTACTGGTCAAAAATATCTGTTGTGTCACAGTTTTGTTTAACTGATTTTTTAGATAATGTGATATTTTTATGAAGCAGGTTGTTATGGACGAAGTGATACCATTTATTTTTATTTATGTTCAGTTTTACACAATAAAAGAATTTTTGAAAAGAAAAAAACATGTTTTTAGTCATCAAATATGAGAGCCATATTTTTTTTATTTTAATTTGTGTTTTCTTTATTTAATTTATGTATTTTGCAATGGTCTTGTGTGAGGAGAATGTCAGCAAATGCAAACTGGAAGCTGCCCTCATAAGAAATTCATGGGACCCTATAACAACGCTGAAAATGGGCCCCCATCTGATACTGTATGACTTCACAACTCACCTAATCATCTTGGATGGGAGGATATTGGTACCTGATGACATCAATGTCTATACCACAATCTTTGGGTTGAGTCATTCAGTAATTTTTTCTGGATGAGGCTGCCAATTACTTTCTTGCCTGAGAATCCCATAAAAAACATCATTAAACGAAAACATGAAGGTAGGTGAAATCTGAATATATAACACATTTTGTAACATGCAAAAATATAAGAACATGTGTGCTCACCCTACAAGTCATCTCTTCCATGCTGCTGCCAGGAAACTGCTTAAATAGGGTGTGGATAAATGCAAAAGAATATGCCCTTATGGTGGATATGTAGAAATGTTCAATCCTTTATTGGTACATGTATACACATGGACAGGAATCTGATAAAATTGTTTACGCATCTAGTACATGCGTAAACATATCCACAAAAAGAGCCATAATCTTCCTTTTCTTTTATATTTCGTAATATGTTTCATTTATTAAAAAAAAATAAAGATTGGTTCTGAAATTACTGTATGTTTATAGTAAAAGCCATATTTTGTTGAGGGGACAATGGCTGACATGTTTTCATGTTTTTGGTGCAGCATTTTTATCCTTAAACTTAAAACACAACTGCAGTTTTTTAGCTCACTTGTGCAATGCATTTCTGTTGCAATTCATAAGTCCTGCATAGTCAGATTTTTCGAACGGAATGCTATAATTTTGCATTTCCAAATGGCAATATGATAATGCGTTGCAACTAGTGTTGGGCGAGCATGCTCGCCCGAACACTATATTCCTGCTACGCAGCCAATCAGCATGCGGGGAGGTACTGGCATTCACTGTAATGCCGTAGCCATGTTGGCTACTGGCATTACAGTGATTGGCTGGCCAGGAACGCGTCATCGGATGCTATATAGTCAGGGAGAGATGGTGCAAGGAGGGACAGATAGTGTAGGGATAGAAATTGGCTAGGCAGGGCTAGCTGTTCTGTTTAAAAGACCCAAAAGTCCTTTTAAGGACTATTGTTATATCTGGCTGCAATATATATTTTTTGGGGGGCAAAATTGCCTTACTTTAACACCACCTGTGCTGCGTGTGCTGTATAACGTTTGTGTATCCTAAATACCTGACATCCGGTGTATTTTTTTCTGCCGCTAATCAAGGCGACATTACCTGCGCAGCGTCTGCTGTATAATGTTTGTGTACACCTAAATACCTGACATGCGGTGTAATTTTTTCTGCCGCTAATCAAGGTCACATTACCGGTGCTGCGTCTGCTGTATAATGCTTGCGCATTCTAAATATTTCTGACATTCTGTGAAATTTTTCCTGCTGTTGGTGACAGTGATATTCCCTGTGCTACGTCAGCTGTATAACGTTTGAACATCCTAAATACCTGTGACATCCAGTGTATTTTTTTCTGCCATTAGTAACCGCAATACTCCCTGCACTACGTCTGCTGTATAACGTTTGCGCATTCTAAATATTTGTGACATTCAGTGTAATTTTTTTCTGCTGTTGGTTACAGCAACATTACCTGTGCTGCGTCTGCTGTATAACGTTTTAACATGCTAAATACCTGTGACATTCAGTGTATTCTTTTTCTGCTGCTAATCAAGGCGACATTACCTGCGCTACGTCTGCTGTATAACATTTGAACATCCTAAATACCTGTGACATTCAGTGTAATTTCCTGACAATTTTTCCTCTAGAATCGATTTTATCTTCGGTTTTGGGCGTATTATTGTCATTCTGTAAAAGTGGCGTAATACTCGGACAACATCATTCCCAGCAGCGACTTGGGGGTCCAAGATGCATCCATACATCCTCCCCATGCTGTTCCCAAACCATTTCAGTGGTGTTTCCATAATTTTCGGACCTTTTCCTGTGAACCAGACACCCTCCCCTCTTCAGAGCAGGGGGTGCCTGGTTTAGTGCCTTGGTTCTCCCATTGACTTCCATTGTGCTCAGGTGCTCTGTAGGGCACTCGAACATCACCAAGTGTTCTACCCGAGCACCCGAGAACTTTGGTGCTCGATCAACACTAGTTGCAACTCCTTACCTGATATTTCCGATGAAAATCTATTCACTAAGAAGCCAGTAATTTTCACAGAAAAGCTAGTTGAACACTGATAAAACATTATTGACATCATTTTTTAATTTACATTTTTGGCATGTGGATTTCTGTACCAAGTATTACACCTGAGACTGCTTCAGGCTTGAAGACAACCTGCACTGATGAGTCACCAGAGAAGGCAAAATATCAAAGACAGCTGACAGCTTGCTACAATATGAAAACTTATTTAATAGATTTACTGTAGCTAACATCCCTATGCTTGACATTGAGCAACACAAATATCTTGAATTCTTGTATTAGTGTATATTAATAATGAATAATCATATATAGTTACATTCATTTCTCACAAATCTCAAGATTTCTGCTTAATGTAAGTGGATGAAAATTTCTTAGTCACATACAGAGGCTTAAAACCCATACAGGTGTGAAGCAGGGACAAACAACTGCATGTTTTTTGCATTGTGAACTGAAAACTGAAAAATATGCCTTATATGTTTTTTATGGTGGTTATAATTAATTAAGTATTAATGGATTCTATCCACAATCTAACATGTAAGTGGATAGTCCTACACTCCTCAAATTTCCCTGGATATATCTGACCACAGGATTAGGAGTGTTGAAAACATAACACTTCTCTTGGAAGGAAAAACTTCCTATGGCAGTTAGCATACTTGCTTGGCCAACCTGAGCATGCATTTTGATAAGAGAAGAAAAAAGGGTGATATGATATTTGGCATTTGTCCAACAGATATTTATGTGTGTGGCCGTTTAGTGAGGTATTGTTTGCTTTCAAATGTGTACAACATTATCTTAAGACACTAACTGTCAGCTAAAGAAAATGCAGAACAACTGATTTGCCAAAGCTCAGCAGATTAGGTACATCTCGATGGTTGTACTTACTATATTCTTCCCCTTGCTGTTCATAAGGGCTTAGTCCTAGGTTCTCCCCTTTTTTCGCTAAACAGTGTCCTGATGGACAAACTGTGAGCAGATATGACTTTCAGTGCCATCTCTTTATGTGAAACTGAATGTTTAAAAAAATAAACTTATTTGGACAGATTTCCTAAGACCACTCTCATACTTCTCATACTCCAGTCTTAGTAAAAAGTGCAATGGAGTAAGAAGTTTCAAATTTATTACAGGCCTCATAATACATGTGTGGCTTTCCGTGTATAAGAAACTGGATTCTATGACAGCTAGAAGTATATGTAGATTTCATCTATAATTTACACCAGTTTTTGTAAATTTGGTGGGCCACAGGAGCTCTTCTTCTCCCAATGACAGGAATCCTCTATAACCCAAATTTCTCACTCCCATCTCCAAGACATTTCTCTAGCTGCATCAGTTCTCTGAAATGTGTTACTCCAGACAAACAGGTTATCATCTACAGCTTTAAGAATGCATTAAAATACATCTTTTTAGGGTGAGCTATAATATTTCTTAATCTAACTTCACCCTTTCACACTCTATTACATTAATCCTCAGACCCTGAATCCTTCAACTTTACCCCCCACACTCAATGACCCCAAATACATTTCATATCTGTACATAAACATACTGTCTGGTGACTGACCCATGCAGGGCTCTGTGTACTATTTAGATAAGAGATACCTGGACCAACGTGTAAAACAAATGCATTTTACCTTTTGTAAAATTGTTTCAGTCCAAACTTTTCAGATTCAGGCAAACCCAAATATTTTTGGAAAGAGAGAGAGAGAAAAAGTGCCATGGGCTCTTCATATTGAGAAAGAGTAGCGTCTGGAGGAAAGAAGGTTTGTACATAAACATAGAAGAGGATTCTTTGCGGTTAGAGCAGTGAGACTGTGGAACTTTCTGCCTTTAGTTCACTAAAAGAGTTCAAGAAGGGCCTGGATGTATTTCTGGAGGGTATTACAGGTTATAGTTACTAGAGAGGGGTCGTTGATCCAGGGAGTTATTCTGATTGCCTGATTGGAGTCGGGAAGGAATTTTTCCCCCTAAAGTGAGGAAAATTGGCTTCTACCTCACAGGGTTTTTTTTGCCTTCCTCTGGATCAACTTGTAGGAAAACAGGCTGAACTGGATGGACAGATGTCTTTTTTCGGCCTTACAAACTATGTTACTATGTTAAACAACGCAATAAAATTTGGTGAACTTGAAATTAAGTTTTGAAATGAAAGTTTTCAGTGGCAGACATAGTCCTGACTAACAGTAGCATTGTGCTACCTCTAAACATTCAAAATAATCAGGTTCTATCATGATTATTTCTAAGTATTTCAGTTTTGCCTTGTTAATTGAATTGCGGGGTACCAAAGGGGTCGGTATTGGGCCATATTCTCTTTAATATATTTATTAATGATCTTGTAGAAGGCTTGCACAGTAAAATATCAATTTTTGCAGATGACACTAAACTGTGTAAAGTAATTAACACAGAAGAGGACAGTACACTGACAAATGTAAGGTTATACAGTGTACTGTTAGGAAGTAATAATGCAAGTCACCAGTACATACTAAATGGTAAAACACTGGGTAACACTGACATGGAAAAGGACCTAGGAATTTTAGTAAACAGAAAACTAAGCTGCAGAAACCAGTGTCAGTTAGCTTCTGCCAAGGCCAATAAGATAATGGGTTGCATCAAAAGGGGCATAGATGCCTGTGATGAGAACATAGTCCTGCCACTTTACAAATCACTAGTCAGACTACACATGGAGTACTGTGTATAGTTCTGGGCTCCTGTGAACAAGGCAGACATAGCAGAGCTGGAGAGGGTTCAAAGGAGGGCAACTAAATTAATAACTGGAATGGGTGTACTACAGTACCCAGAAAGAGTATCAAAATTAGAGTTATTCACTTTAGAAAAAAAGACAACTGAGGGGAGATCTAATAACTATGTATAAATATATCAGGGGTCAGTACAGAGATCTCTCCCATGATCTATTTATCCTGAGGACTGTGACTGTGACAAGGGGACATCCTCTGCGTCTGGAGGAAAGAAGGTTTGTACGCAAACATAGAAGAGGATTCTTTACGGTAAGAGCAATGAGACTATGGAACTCTCTGCCTGAGGAGGTGGTGATGGTAAGTTCACTAAAAGAGTTCAAGAGGGGCCTGGATGTATTTCTGGAAGGTAATAATATTACAGGTTATAGTTACTAGAGAGGGGTCGTTGATCCAGGGAGTTATTCTGATTGCCTGATTGGAGTCGGGAAGGAATTTTTTCCCCAAAGTGGTGAAAATTGACTTCTACCTCACAGGTTTTTTTTTTTGCCTTCCTCTGGATCAACTGGGGGCTGATAATAGGAGGCACTGGGGGCTGATATAGGAGGCATGGGGGCTGATAATAAGAGGCACTGGGGGCTGGTTATAAGAGGCACTGGGGGGCTGATAATAGGAGGCACTGGGGGCTGATAATAAGAGGCACTGGGGGCTGATAAAAGGCATTGGGGGATGAGATTGGAGGCATGGGGGTTCTTATCTGAGATCTGATTGGGGGTAATTCACATTGGGGTCTAATCTAAGGTCTGATCTAAGGTCTTATTGGGGTCTTATTAACGTTGGGCGTCTGAATGGGTCTGTGAGCTGAGGTCTGCTGAAAAATATTTTTTTTTTATTGTCCTCCTCTAAAACCTAGGTGTGTTTTATGGGCCAGTGCGTCTTATAGGGCAAAAAATATGGTACATAAAAAATTAGACTACCCATGACCTGAAAAAAAATCAGTTGGATATATGCTATCTGCAAAAAACAGAAAGATGGTTTGAATGGAGATATATGCCATTTTCCATAGACATTTAGAGTTATCTGTACTTTCTTAAACTCTGCTGCCTTCAAGGTTGCACACTCAGAACTACTTAGAAATACTATGGTAATAATTCAATAATCTTCATTCAATGAAACTCAAACTTTTTGCTGTGATTTTAAACCCTTGGTCTTTTTACTGTCTACCTTTTTTAACTTTTAAATGAAGCAAGATCAAATACTTACACTTTACTTTTACTGTTCTTCAAATAACATGTGGAGTGCATAACTGTTTTATATGTTCATTGACTAGTTTATTAAGGATTTTAGGAAATTTAGATTGTTTTATTACTGTATACAACTAGTCAAACATTAAAAATACACTGCTCTTCTGGAACCTTTTGTGTAGTAATGATATAGTAAGTCTTAAGGTCCTTTTACACGGGCCGATTATCGGCCGAAAAATCGTTCCTAGGAACGCTAGTGCCGATAATCGGCCCGTGTAAAAGTGGCCCTAATCAGCCGACGAACGAGCAAAACGCTCGTTCGTCGGCTGATTGGATCTTTTGGTTTCTACAAAAGATCCAATCTGTCGGGCGCACATCGGCCTGTGTAAACAGGCGATGTGCGCCTGACAGTATGGAGCTTCCCGGCCGCACGAGTGATACAGCGATCACTCGTGCGGCCCGGCGCTCGATTCATCGGGCCGTGTAAAGGCTCCCTGCCCGAGCGCCGATATCGCTGATCGGCGCTCGGGCAGGGAGACACATCGGCCCGTCTAAAAGGGCCTTTACTGTTGCAAGTTGAATCTTTTGTGCTCGAGAATTCTACATCGTCTAGTTTCATAGCCAATAAAAAAGCTACTTCTTTCAAATTTTATCCACCACAGGGCTATTATTCGTTTCATTCGACCAAAAACCAACCTATAGGTGTATTTCTGTACATAAGTGTATTGCTCCTCTCCTCTCTACTGTACAGAAATATATTTGATTTAGAGATGAACGAACCAGTCGAGATTCGTGTTGGGTCCGGTTCCCCGAATTTTTTAAAAAGTTTGGACCTGAATCGATTTGGGCTGAAATTAAGTTGTTCCAAATGCCCTGAAAGTTGGTATGTAACCACCTCTAGTCTCCTAGGATTTTTTAGGAAAGCTTATTATCTCTTTTCATTCATTTTTATGATACTTTTTTCCCATCCCAAGCTCTGGAATGCAATGACAGCAATAGTAAATGATATCTGAGTACCACTGACATATATAGATATGGGTAAACCCACATTCAACGACATCGTAGATGTATATGTACATGTTGGCAGAAAGGTAGCAGCATGATGGAGGCAGCAGCAGTCTTAGAAGATGATGGTCGGCAGGTCACAGCAGAGGCATGACGGAGGTGTCAGCAACAGCATCCATACAGAACGTGATGGTTGGAAAGTGGCATAAGTGGCATGATGGTAGTAAGGCAGACAGACAGACAGCAATAGTGGCAAAATGGGGCACTGCCAGTAGAGATGAGCGAATCATGCAAAATTTTATTCGCCGAACATTCGTCGAACTTTTCCTAAGATTCGTATATTCGATGAATAGATTTGTTGAATTTGTGTACAAAATATACGTAATTATATGGCTTTTAGTGAACATTCGCGCACTAATAACGAACGTTCAGGTAAAGAGGTCAATTCAAGACATTTTTCAATTCACTCTGTGGCCCTGCAGCTGGTCTTTGTCCCTGTATCTCCCTGTCTCTCTCTATCTCTCCCTGTCTCTCTCTCTCTCCCTGCCTGATTAATTACTAGCCCTGAACTGGCCCTGCACTTGCCCTGCAGTATCCCTGATATGTGTAATACAGATTCCCAGAGCAATTACAACCCAATGTTCACAAAACAGGTCTCAGAGTCTCAGAACTTCACACACAGTGCTTCTGCTCGTTTCAGCAGTCGCAGTAGAAGTGATGCATCACTGGCTTACCGGGCCTGAGCCAATCAGTGCAAGCCCTGCCCACTAGGTCAGGTGACTGCTTTCTTCCCGGGCTTTTCCACACGATAAACGAACTAACAGTAGAATTTTGCTAATGAATTTAATTTGTACACAACAGTAACTTATACGTAGCAATAGCGTATAATTTATAGGACAAACTACGTAGCGAATGCGTACAAAGCCGAAGCGAATCACTTAATATTCAGATTCGCTTCGCAGCTAAAAATTTCCAAGATTCGATACAAATCAACTAATCGGCGAAGAGATTCGCTCATCTCTAGCTGCCAGCAAGGCAATATGTATTCATCAGAATCAGCCTGAACTGTGAGAAAATGTTCGTATTAATGCAGTAATCATGTACATATGCTGCCTCATGAAATTCAATCCCCCAAAATTTTAAATTTCAACTGTGTGGAAACTGAATACACATAAACTGACAATTGAGGCATTAGTTGCATGATGCAGGCTGCAGCAGTAGCCGTACAGAATATGAAGATGCTACAAGATCCCCCCAATGTAAATTTTAACTGTGTGAAAACCGAGTACAAGTAAACTGATGATTGAGAGGCATTGGTAGCATGATGCAGGCAACAGCAACAGCTGCACAGAATGTGATGGTAGTTAGGCAGACAGACAGTAACAGTGGCAAGATGGGGCACCGCCAGCAATGCAATGTGCATTCATTGGAATTGGTATTGATGCAGTAAACACATACTGAAAAAAAACAAAATTTAAATTTCAACTGTGTGGAAATTGATTGAGGCTTGATGCTCAATTTCACATTAATACACACAGGTAGATTGCTGCCACACCTTGGGTATTGTTGCAGTAATCACATATATGCATCTTAATTAAATTTAACTCCCCCCAAAAAAAATTTAAATTGCAACTGTATGGAAACTGAATATATGTAAATGGGCGATTGCGACTTGATGCTCAATTTCACCGTAATACACACACACTGGTAGATTACCGCCACAAGTGGTCGCCGCTTGTGTGTGATGGACTACACTATGTCCGCCCCCTGCAATGTTTGTATTGACGATCCCTTTGAAAAATAAAGAAGTGAAGATTTTTGGTGAGTGCCGCCTTGTTTCTATCTTACCAGAGGAATAGCATTCAATCAATGTCCAACACGCGTTTTTGCAATGATGGAGCGGGTAGATATGTCTTCGTAAAAGGTAAGCTGGCTGTCATGGTGATTACTCATAGCTAATATATATACCCCAAACACAAGACAAGTCCAGTTTCTTGATCATACTTTAGTGATTCCGGACAAATTCACAGAAGGGACCCTGGTGCTTGGAGAGGATCTTAACCTTACCTTAGATCCGACAAAAGACTCTTCTACAGGATACACGCACATAACTCACTCTACCTAAGCCAAATTACGGGACCTATTATACTCTCATCGCTTGGTTGACGTGTGGCGAATGTTGCACCCAATAGATAGGGATTATACATTTTACTCTAATCCACACAATTCCTATTCTAGATTGGACTACTTTTTTACACATCACACCAGCCTAGAACAAGTATCTGGATCACAAATCGATCCAATTACCTTTTCAGACCATGCCTTAATCTCACTTACACTTACAATTTCCTCACTACATGGCACTGGGGCTTAAATGAATCCTTATTGCAAGATCTTCAAGTGAAGACTGAGGTTAGGAGAGACCTGACAGAATACTTCTTTCTCAATGCCACATAGGATAGTGGCCCACTCATGGTTTGGAAAGCACACAAGTGCTATATTAGAGATACATTCATCAAAGTTGGAACATGACTTAAGAAAGAACGCTCAGCAGAATTATCGCGACTCATATCAAAAATACATGAACTAGAATGCCTACATAAATCCACTCTTAACCCTCAACAGGCAGCTGAACTAATGCAATTACGGGAAAACGTAAGGTCCCTATGTCTTTCTAGGGCAAAGGCCACACTAGCTAAATGTCGTAGACATTACTATGAATTTGGGAATAAACCTAGTAGGACCTTAGCTAGGGCTCTGCCTAAGATCAGGATGAGCTCTTACATCCCATATCTTTCCAACATTTCTGGCCAACAAACGACCTTACTAGACATGAGCGAGCATACTCGTCCGAGCTTGGTGCTCGATCGAGTATTAGGGTACTCGTAAGTGCTCGCTGCTCGGACGAGTATCTCGCCATGCTCGAGGAAATGGCAACTTCCGCATCGTGCTTTTTTGGCGCCTAAAAACACAGCCAATCACAAGCCAGGAGACTCTGCGTACCACCCAGCATCACGTGGGGCCCTTACATGTCGATAGCAGGGGTTGGCTGGCCTGATCAGGTGACCCTGGAATATACTACCGACTGGCCACGGTGCTCGGCTCAGATGCCATCTGGATGTCGTTAGGGATAGAGCTGCTGCCTTTCAGGGACAGTGTTAGGGCCTGCATTTAGTTGTCTGTTAGGCAGGGATCACCCACAAAGAACCCAACAGCCCTTCTAAGGGCTAGAAGACATTTTTTTTTTCTTTTTTTGTCACTTGGCTGGCTGGCACTAGTAGTGCAGCTATCGCCATATCTAACCCTGTTTTTTTTTATTGTTCTATCTCAGTGATACAAATCCATTGCACACAGCACTGTTGAACCATTCTGTGTGTCACAGTTCAGCACTGACTCACTCCAATCCATATATACTGTCCAGGTGACACTTTCTGTACGTCACAGAATACAACCAAGTCATTTGCTACCAATATCATCTACAGCTTGATCCAGAAAACTCTCTGTGCGACATTTGTCTGGGTCGCAGACTAAATAGCCACCGTTAAACGGGTGTCAGTCAGTTCTACCATATTTCCTGCACGTCACGTTCCCAAAAAAACAAAATATAAAAAAAAAATTATTTTTTCAGTTGTTTTAGCTCAGTGATACAAATCCATTTTACTCAGCTGCGTGTAACCTTTCTGTGTGTCACAGTTCAGCACATTCGCTCCCATCCGTATATACTGTCCAGGTGACACTTTCTGTATGTCACACAATACAACCAAGTCATTTGCTACCAATATCATCTACCGCTTGATCCAGAAAACTCTCTGTGCGACATTTGTCTGGGTCACAGACTAAATAGCCACCGTTAACAGGG
Source organism: Rhinella marina (assembly GCA_900303285.1). Lineage (NCBI taxonomy): Eukaryota > Metazoa > Chordata > Amphibia > Anura > Bufonidae > Rhinella > Rhinella marina. The sequence continues at coordinate 36,795 of ONZH01003849.1, forward strand.
TGTCAGTCAGTCCTACCATAGTTCCTGCACGTTACGTTCCCAAACAAACAAAATTGTAACAAAAATATAAAAAAAACAAATATAAAAAAAATATATATTTTTTCAGTTGTTTTAGCTCAGTGATACAAATCCATTTTACTCAGCTGCGTGTAACCTTTCTGTGTGTCACAGTTCAGCACATTCGCTCCCATCCGTATATACTGTCCAGGTGACACTTTCTGTACGTCACACAATACAACCAAGTCATTTGCTACCAATATCATCTACAGCTTGATCCAGAAAACTCTCTGTGCGACATTTGTCTGGGTTGCAGACTAAATAGCCACCGTTAACAGGGTGTCAGTCAGTCCTACCATAGTTCCTGCACGTTACGTTCCCAAAAAAACAAAATTGTAAAAAAAACAAAAAAAAAAACAAATATAAAAAAAATATATATATTTTTCAGTTGTTTTAGCTCAGTGATACAAATCCATTTTACTCAGCTTTGTGTAACCTTTCTGTGTGTCACAGTTCAGCACATTCGCTCCCATCCGTATATACTGTCCAGGTGACACTTTCTGTACGTCACACAATACAACCAAGTCATTTGCTACCAATATCATCTACCGCTTGATCCAGAAAACTCTCTGTGCGACATTTGTCTGGGTCGCAGACTAAATAGCCACCGTTAACAGGGTGTCAGTCAATTCTACCATAGTTCCTGCACGTCACGTACCCAAAAAAACAAAATCTAAAAAAAAAAAAATAAATGTTTTCAGTTGTTTTAGCTCAGTGATACAAATCCATTTTACTCAGCTGCGTGTAACCTTTCTGTGTGTCACAGTTCAGGACATTCGCTCCCATCCGTATATACTGTCCAGGTGACACTTTCTGTACGTCACACAATACAACCAAGTCATTTGCTACCAATATCATCTACCGCTTGATCCAGAAAACTCTCTGTGCGACATTTGTCTGGGTCGCAGACTAAATAGCCACCATTAACAGGGTGTCAGTCAGTTCTACCATATTTCCTGCACGTCACGTTCCCAAAAAAACAAAATATAAAAAAAAATATAAAAAACAAAATATAAAAAAAAAATTATTTTTTTTGTTGTTTTAGCTCAGTGATACAAATCCATTTTACTCAGCTGCGTGTAACCTTTCTGTGTGTCACAGTTCAGCACATTCGCTCCCATCCGTATATACTGTCCAGGTGACACTTTCTGTACGTCACACAATACAACCAAGTCATTTGCTACCAATATCATCTACCGCTTGATCCAGAAAACTCTCTGTGCGACATTTGTCTGGGTCGCAGACTAAATAGCCACCGTTAACAGGGTGTCAGTCAGTTCTACCATAGTTCCTGCACGTCACGTACCCAAAAAAATAAAATATAAAAAAAAAAAAAATTTTTTCAGTTGTTTTAGCTCAGTGATACCAATCCATTTTACTCAGCTGCGTGTAACCTTTCTGTGTGTCACAGTTCAGCACACTCGCTCCAATCCGTATAATCTGTCCAAGTGACACTTTCTGTACGTGAAGAAGGAGATATGAACATTAATATATCAATATTTCTATTAAATATTAAGAATTAATATTCATAACTAATATTAATATTCTAACGTGAATATTAATATTTTCTATTAATAACGCCCGCACCAATATTCACTCACGTGGCTATCAGTATGGTATTATTAATATGATTTCCTCCTATAATGTTCCGTTAAGGTACAATATTGACAATAGCGTCAGATTGGACTTCAACAATCAATATTATAATATAACACAGTCTCAACACACTCACGCTAGACTGTATTGTATTAATCTGTACCTTAACTGTAACGTTTCCCTGTTCCTTTACAACGTACTATTACAATTATATTATTACTGTGCTTGTATAACAGATATGAAACAGTGCTAATAAAACAAGTTATTTATTATACACTATGCTAAAGTTACACAAATCACACAATAAAACAATAATATAATAAACACCAACACCTACTTATTTTTCCCACCCACACTCACATACACACACCAATATACTTTTACCCTCCCAACTATCGCTAACTTTCCCTAATCATGGAATGGAAGATTGGGGATGTAGTGCAGGGGTCAGGATGCAGGGTAAGTATAGAGGCAGAAGGGAATTAGGGGTTCAGGATTGGTAGGAGAGAGAGAGAGAGAGAGAGAGAGAGAGAGAGAGAGAGGTTAGGGGCTCTTGGGATACTTAGACCAATCCTTGCTGGAGCTCTGTCATGGTGACCTTTCCCCCATCTTCCTTCAGGTGACTCCTTCAGGAGACTGCCTTCTCTGGCCCCCAAAGTTGGCTATATTGTATATCTAAGCCCCCTCCCCCTTCAGGTGAAAGCAGTGAGGTGTAGTGATACTAGCCTAACACCCCCTACAGGGAACCTTCTGCTGTTAGGCCACGGATCTACTTTCTATTGATCTCATCAGCCTCCATGTCTCCGGCCATTGTAACGCCCGCCTGAAAGTTCCTGCTATCAGTTTAAGATAGAGGGAAGTGCATCACACCTATTGAGACAAAAGGTCTATTGAACCATAGTTTAACATACCTATGATACTGTCAACATATGGCCCTATTGTCTTCCCCCATACCCAGCAGGCATATGGCATTCCTACAGGAGGGGGGCTTTGAATAGAGTGAATGAATACTATGTATCTTGGCCTTCTCACTACTAGGATTAAATATATATATATATATATATATATATATATATATATATATATAGGGGCAAATATCTATGGGGAAACTCTTCCCCCTGTAACATATCCCCCTGATTGTCGAGAACACGACAATACTATTTTTTTTGGGGGGGGAAGTGTTTTGTTGGAATATATTTGCCTACTCAACTCACAGTATAACCGGTAACCGTTCAGGATGGAATGAAGTATACCTCTTACCCTTAGGTACCTAGACATCACCCAGTACGATAGTCACCTGTCCTGCCCTTCACCGTAACCACACGTCTCTATCCACAGAATACACCGCCTTCTCTCTTGATCTTCCCTGGAACGGTCTTGGAACTGTACTTGGCATCATGACTGTTCTTGGATGAAAGACTTTTGAGTACCTGGCAGTCAATGCGGATCTTCAGGTGTTCGCCTATCCCAACTTTGTCTTTCACTGTGCAGACTCTGGAATGGCCTCACCCTCATTGTCTTTTGGCAAACCACATAGCACCTCTTTCTTTTCGGGGTACAATCACCGGTGGAATACCCTTCTTTTGGCATGGGCACGACTTCCCTCAGACACTTCTCCTTTAACCTTGATTGAAGGTATCATCGATGCGGTTCTCCCATGGATAGATCAGTAGGTCTTTACAAGGCAGGTCAGGATTTTGAGTGGGGGTGATGTCACAATACCTAAGTTGACTGCGGGAATGAACACCGTCTAATTCTAACAGACATTCAAGCCATCCTTTATGAACTTTACCATTGCTAGGGTTGAGGTGGCAAATACTTTAGTGAGGGTACCTGTTCCTAGGGAATCTGTTCTTTACCCCATTCACACAAAACAGGTAATCACCCCTCCCCCACCCAACACACCTAAATCAATACAAAATACCCAATAACAAACAGTATTTACACTGCTATGGGACTTCAGGAGTGAGTAAAAATCATGTCCTGAGTACCCATAGCCCTTCATGAATCCTAAGATTCCAGGGCTTCTCAGATGCTAGGCCCTTCTGCGTCTTTCATGTAGTTCTGCCTGGTTCTCCTGTACCTAGTTGGCAAGTCTTGTTATCCTCCGGTAAATCAGGCACAGTCCAAAGTACATGGCAGTGACCAGAACCAGCAGAACTCTAACTGGTTGAATGAATATACAGAAAATTGTTTCCTTTGGGTTGTAGTCCAACAAGTCCACCCCCTTGGACACCTCTGAGTCTCTATTCCAAAACATAGGTGATACTCGTTATCTTGATCCTGTCATGCTCAAGCTGTAATCTCCACCTCTTGAAGACTTCTAAGGATCTCATCTTCTTTATCCAATTCTAACAAGAGATGCTTGAGCTGGCTGTCAAAGTCAAAGGGAATTCTCTGGAGCCTCACAGGGGTGTCAGAGCAGATGTCCAGTCTTTTCTCTGGGGTCATTGGCATCTAGACCTATAATGAGACAAAGGGGACAATATGCTCCAAGGAGGATTTCTCCTCTTCCGGTGCAGTTAATTGCATCCTTGGTACCAACACCAATGCCCTTGACCCATGTCAGAAGGAGAGAATTGGGTTGGCCTTCATTCACAGGACCCCTCGGAGTCCTAACACTGGTGTCTAAGCACCGGATACTGACTAACTTGGCAGAGGATAGTATCCTCTTACCTCCAACATCCCTCCGTGTTGAACAGATAAGGATGACCTCCCTCATAAGTTAGGATGTCCGAGGTGAGCTGTGGATGGAGTACTGTCCATTTAATGGCAAAAATCCCAAATTAACATCACTGTACCCCTGAACTGATATCACTGGTCCTGATGGGTTAGGAGTTGGACAGATAGACCCATTATGCAAACGACCATCACCCTACATCTACCGCCTCGCAATTAGGCCACTTAAATGTACCATCTATATTGATGTTAAAGTTAATATCCCTGCCTCTGGGGTCTTCCCAATTTAAAGACCCCTATCTGCCCCAGTATTCCTCAGTCATAGAGTCTCCATCCATTCACCCACAGTAGGTGTGTCCACCATGTTCCATACTAAGTCCCACCTCTAGGGATTAGTATCTAACGTAACCATCTGTGTGCCCGGTTCCCAGTGGCAAGGTGACAAAATAGTATCCTGTCACCTCCGGTACACAGTCCTCTCTCATGAGCATGATCATGAAGAGCATATGGATGGAAATCCCTCTACCTGAGTACACCTCAGATCCTTAGCATTGGTCCACACCTTCAAAACTGTGGCTTGATACAAGCCCTCCAGTTTCACTGGACCACTCTGATCATTCCCTAAGGCCTGACCAGAGCTGCTGCAGTTTAACTTTAACATCATTACATTGGTCTAACAATAGTCCGTGGATACAGATCCTTGACGCACCTGGATCTTTTAGGGTGTCTTTTACAGTTATGGATCTATCATTAGCTCATCCTAACCACCCTGGCTGATTCAGCCCCAGTGATACCTTCAGGATGCAGAATATCTTTTTCCAGGCCATCTCCCCCTGTTAACCTATGTTGTGGATACTAGAAAAATCCCATGACCTAACTCATGTCCTGACTCTCTAGTCAACTACAACACAAAGTCACAGATCACACTTAACACACAAACCAGGGAGACGCCTACATGGTACAAACAACGACTAACAACCACTAACATTAAACAAACAAATACAGGAACACACGACAAAGACGTACAGGGAACAGGCTACACAACAAATTGTACAGCTGTTCTAGACATACCCCTGTCTGAACACTCTTTCTTTCCTAGTAGCAGTTGGCCATTCTGACCCTTCAACAACTGATGGGGTGTCTGTGGCTGGAAGGGAGACCTTGTTTGGCCAACTGCACTAGGTCTTACTGTACAACCTGCTGCCTGCATAACCTATTCCACCTCTGGTATCACTGGACTCATTGCAATTATCTGCCCCAGTTGCAATTCCTTGCAATGTGGCCCGTTTTACCACACTTAAAACATGCTCTTGATCTCCATAGCCGAGCACTGAGAGATTTGCAGTATTTCGCTATGTGCCCTAAACCAGTGCATGCAAAACATCTAATGCTTTCCATGTTTGGTTTAGGGCTGTCCCCATTGCAAAAGTGCTCCTGCCCAAATCTCCTGAACTGCTCCATGGCCAGGGATGCACTTTTCAATTCTCACCATTTATGCGGCTGGAGATGCTACT
>ONZH01003850.1:0-38448 GCA_900303285.1 Rhinella marina
GAACAGACGGTGGGTATTTACACCAGGTATGTGAAATAATTTAGCAAGAGAACGCACAGTACAGTGGCCAATTAAAAGGCCTAGATATTGTATATTTCAAGGTACACAGCCGTGTACTGACTGTACAGACGGTGGTATTTTACACCTGGTATACAAAAAGGGTATTGCAGGCACACAGAACCAGAACACTAGAGCCAAATAAAATGTATTTAAAAAAATAAAATAAAATTCACAGCCGTATACTGCCAGATCAGATGGTGCATATACACACTAGTTTATAACAGGGTTTTTCAGCCAAAAGAACGCTGAACAGTAGTGCCAAATATAGTTTGGTATGTAGCAGAGCACCTAATCAACCACTAATGCCTCTCTCTGGTCCCTACTCCAGCAGCTTATCCCAGAATACGGCAGCCGTTCTCTGTAAAGTGTATCTTGTAGTAAAGCTATCACTGTAGTGCACTATAGTAGCCCTGATAAGGGCTTTTAATCACGCTCTGCCTGTCCAACTGCTAAAACCTGTCTGTCCCTTCTCCAGCCTCTGTCCCTGACTAAGTTCACGCAGCATATGCGTACGAGCAGGAAGAGCTGAGTTTTTAATATTCGAGGTCACATGGTTTTTCCAGCCAATCCATGTAGACGCTGTTTTCGCGCTGCCAGCGTGCTCAACGTGCCTGTCATACCCCCCCTGCATGTTGATTGGTGGAAAAAGAGCGCCAGGGAAGGTGGGAGGGGAAACGAATTCTAAGTGCGCCATCGCCGTTATACTCGATTGAAATCGAGTATGCCGAATAGCGTAGTATTCGATCGAATACCGGCTCGATCGAACACTACTCGCTCATCTCTAATCATTATCATTATCCAAACTTTAAAAAAAATAAATAAATCAGCTACGCTTTCAGCAGTGAAGCATACATACTGTATAAGTCCTGCAGAAGTTGTTGTTACCTTCTAATTCCTATTGGATTTTATACCTTAATGATTATTTACCTTATTCTAACTTTGCAGGTTTGAGGTGATATATTGTGTTTGTGTGTAATTTGATATTTATAACCGCATGTTTGTGATATTTTTAGCCTGGAGGTATTCTAGTGGAAAAAGCACACAACAATCTGATCTGCATCAAAGAAGGAGGTAAGAAATCCTTATCTTATAAGTTGTTTCGGGGAGAATATTACATTTAGTATATATATACAGTAAAGACCAAAAGTTTGGACACACCTTCTTATTCAAAGAGTTTTCTGTATTTTCATGACTATGAAAATTGTAGATTCACACTGAAGGCATCAAAACTATGAATTAACACATGTGGAATTATATACTTAACAAAAAAGTGTGAAACAACTGAAAATATGTCTTATATTCTAGGTTCTTCAAAGTAGCCACCTTTTGCTTTGATTACTGCTTTGCACACTCTTGGCATTCTCTTGATGAGCTTCAAGAGGTAGTCACCTGAAATGGTATTCCAACAGTCTTGAAGGAGTTCCCAGAGATGCTTAGCACTTGTTGGCCCTTTTGCCTTCACTCTGCGGTCCAGCTCACCCCAAACCATCTCTATTGGGTTCAGGTCTGGTGACTGTGGAGGCCAGGTCATCTGGCGTAGCACCCCATCACTCTCCTTCTTGGTCAAAAAGCCCTTACAATGCCTGGAAGTGTGTTTGGGGTCATTGTCCTGTTGATAAATAAATGATGGTCCAACTAAATGCAAACCGGATGGAATAGCATGCCGCTGCAAGATGCTGTGGTAGCCATGCTGGTTCAGTATGCCTTCAATTTTGAATAAATCCCTAACAGTGTCACCAGCAAAGCACCCCCACACCATCACACCTCCTCCTCCATGCTTCACGGTGGGATCCAGGCATGTAGAGTCCATCCGTTCACCTTTTCTGCGTCGCACAAAGACACGGTGGTTGGAACCAAAGATCTCAAATTTGGACTCCTCAAACCAAAGCACAGATTTCCACTGGTCTAATGTCCATTCCTTGTGTTCTTTAGCCCAAACAAGTCTCTTCTGCTTGTTGCCTGTCCTTAGCAGTGGCTTCCTAGCAGCTATTTTACCATGAAGGCCTGCTGCACACAGTTTCCTCTTAACAGTTGTTGTAGAGATGTGTCTGCTGCTAGAACTCTGTGTGGCATTGACCTGGTCTCTAATCTGAGCTGCTGTTAACCTGCGATTTCTGAGGCTGGTGACTCGGATGAACTTATCCTCCGCAGCAGAGGTGACTCTTGGTCTTCCTTTCCTGGGGTGGTCCTCATGTCAGCCAGTTTCTTTGTAGCGCTTGATGGTTTTTGCGACTGCACTTGAGGACACTTTCAAAGTTTTCCCAATTTTTCGGACTGACTGACCTTCATTTCTTAAAGTAATGATGCCCACCTGTTTTTCTTTACTTAGCTGCTTTTTTCTTGCCATAATACAAATTCTAAAGTCTATTTAGTAGGACTATTAGCTGTGTATCCACCTGACTTCTGCCCAACACAACTCATGGTCCCAACCCCATTTATAACGCAAGAAATCCCACTTATTAAAGCTGACAGGGCACACCTGTGAAGTGAAAACCATTTCAGGTGACTACCTCTTGAAGCTCATCAAGAGAATGCCAAGAGTGTGCAAAGCAGTAATCAAAGCAAAAGGTGGCTACTTTAAAGAACCTAGAATATAAGACATATTTTCAGTTGTTTCACACTTTTTTGTTAAGTATTTAATTCCACATGTGTTAATTCATTGTTTTGATGCCTTCAGTGTGAATCTACAATTTTTATAGTCATGAAAATACATAAAAATACTTTGAATGAGAAGGTGTGTCCAAACTTTTGGTCTGTACTGTGTATATATGGGTGGGCCATTTATATGGATACACCTAAATAATATGGGAGGGGGGAGACTTTTCAAGATGGGTGGTGACCATGACCCCAAATATAAACATTTATGTGAATGGTGAAGTTAACAATCAAAACCACCGCTATTGGTCTGACACTAACCCACATTGGATAGATCCCTCCAAGACTGTTGGAACACAAAAAATGATGGTATGTTGTGGTATATGGGGTACAAAGATAGTGGGGCCATTCTTCATCAATGGAAACCTCAAGGCCACTGGATATGTGAAATTGCTACATGATGATGTGTTTCCCTCTTTATGCACTGAAGCTGGCACGTTCCCTGAGTTTTTCCATCAAGATGGTGCACCACTACATTATGATGAACAGTTTACTGGCCCCCAAAGTCTCCTGATCTGACCCCCTTAGACTTTTATCTTTGGAGTCATCTGAAGGCAATTGTCTATGCTGTATACGAGATGTGCATCACCTGAAACTACAGATACTGGAAGCCTGTGCTAGCATTTCTTCTGCGGTGTTGCTATCAGTGTGTGAAGAGTGGGAGAAGAGGGTTGCATTGACAATCCAACAAAATGGGCAGCACTTTGAACACATTTTATAAGTGGTCAGAAACTTGTAAATAACTCATGAAAGAATAAAGTTACGTTAAAACCAAGCACACCATTGTTTTTCTTGTGAAAGTCTCAATAAGTTTGATGACCCTCTTCCCATTGAAAAAACTAAAGTTGGATCCAAAATGGCCGACTTCAAAATGGCCACCATGGTCACCACCCATCTTGAAAAGCTTTCCCCCTCCCATATACTAATATGCCACAAACAGGAAGTTAATATCACCAACCATTCCCATTTTATGTAGGTGTAATCAAATATAAATGGCCCACCCTGTATATTAATACAGTACTTTATAATTGTCTGGTATTCCTACTGTACTCCAGTGTTGAGAAGAATTGTAAAATCCCAAACAACCTTTCTAGGTAAAATCAACCATATATTTCTAATCCTGCGCAACTTCTTTTACATTATATACCAGACCAGCCTAAACCAGAAGAGTTATCACTAAAGGTCCCTGAAAATATTCTAAAGGATTCTGCAAGAGCATATATAACAGTTTTGGGTAAGATCTATGATTTATGATTTATATAAACTTAGAGAGTATGCTATACCCCAGCTGACAGATGTTTAGAAGACATGTCTTTAACCCTTTCTACCCCGGAGTTTTTTTTTTTTCCCGTTGTTTTTTTTTTGTTTTTTCGCTCCCTGCCTTCATACAGCCATAACTTCTTTTATTTTTCTGTTCACATAGCTGTATGAGGGCTTGTTTTTTGCGGAACAAGTTGTACTTTTCAACTCCACCATTTACTGATACATATGATGTAGTGGCAAGCGGGAAAAAATTCCAAATGAAATTGCAAAAAAAACGCAATTCCGACACAGTTTTACAGGTTTTTTTTATTTACGGCATTTGATGTTCATTAAAATTGACCAGTTACTTGCATTCTACTGGTCAGTACGAATCCGGCGATACCAAATATGTATAGTTTTTCCTGCGTTTTGATAGTGATAAAAAAATTATAAAGTTGGAATTATTTTTTTTTCTCATATCTTGACCCCTATAACTTTTTGGTATTTATGTGTACGGAGCTGCATGGGGGCTCATTTTTTTGCATTTGCGCACATGGCGACACCCATGAAGTTTTTGTTTTTTTTAATACTTTTATTTTATTTTTATTTTCAGGACAGGGGGTGATTTGAACTTTTACGGGTTTTTTTGGTGCTTTTTTTTTTGTTTTTTGCTGATATCATAGACTCCACTGCACTTGCTTTGGAGTCTATGAGGATTTCAATGCTTTCCTATGGAGCCCTATTACACAGAAGGGCTCCATAGGAAGGCCTATGCAGCAGCCTCCTGTCATTCACTATGACAGGGGCTCCTGCAGGCACGCTCTGGCTCCTCCGATCGCCACACGGGGAGCCGGAGCAACACCAGAAGCGCGCGCTTCCGGTGTTTGCTGCCTTCGGGTGCCGTGGTCAGGATTGACCGCGGCACCCGAGGGGTTAAATGTCCGCGATCGGCATTACTGCTGGTCATGCTATAGGAAATAGCAGTTCACCCGCGGCCATGGCACCCGCTCTCCTCAGGAGCGGGCGTCATCTTTAAAAGCCCGGCCAGGTCAGGGAGGGATTAAAGAGCTTGACAACTGACAATAGTGTCTTTTTTAGAACTGCAATGCAATTCTTTGTCATCTAATGTAGAGCAAGGGTTATTGTCAGAATCCATGAAGAGCAGGGGTTAATGTCAGCATCTATGGTGGTCTATGCCAGTGGATGGATGGATGAATAGCAATTTTTTGGTGGTCTTTGGTAACAGATCAGCAATGCCAGTGACCAATAATTAGCTCACATACCCAGGCTCCTTAATGCTGAACATGATGGGGCAGATCCTGTATAATATTTAGCCAATTTAAACTTGGACCAGACAGTGTAAATATGACAAATGTATAACAGTGGCTCACGCTGTATGACTGTCTAACTTTACATCACTTATTTGTTGGCTCACTTTGCTCCAAAAGTTTGCACCAAAATTTTGACACAATTTTGGCACACTTTTGCATTTTAAGCCACATTCCTTTTGGTAAGTCATGACCCACCCACTCTAAACCATAAACCCTTTGCCTACTGAGGTATAAAAATGTCTAAAACACAAAATATGATGCAAGACATGCATGCAGTTTTTTGTCGACTTGAGCCATAAGTTTATCACATTTAGCTTAGTAAAGTTTCCCTGATGTCCTCAATATTCTGTTATTGTTGTATTTGAATAATGTTATTACATTGCAGGAGATCTAATGGGCACAGCTATGCAGAACCTTGATGATCTCCTGGCCATGCCATATGGTTGCGGAGAACAGAATATGGCTTTGTTTGCACCTAATATCTACATCCTGCAGTATCTAGAAAAATCACGTCAACTAAACAAAGAAATTCAGAGCAAAGCCAAGACATTCCTGGAGAACGGTGAGAAATCCTTCATCCATTGCTTTTCATTTTCTTAGCATGAATTTCTCTATCATTTTATTATTCATGTTCATTTACAAATCTGACAAAAGAATATCTATCCCTGTTCTAAAGGTCCTCTCAAAATAGCTATGTACTGTAATTCAATTCCACCATGGTGGTTTGAAAATTTATATTGGAGTGGTTTTCACATAGGATTAAACAGACATTATGCTAGAAATTAATATTATTTGTTTTTATGTGGACGCAGTATGATATGAGCAATGATTGCAAATGGTAAATGCACTTTTTTGGGTATGTTTATATGTGTATGCACATGCCTCGTTTTCTGTGGGAATAACTCACCTTTACAAATTCCTGTGTACATCCTTGTCTTCTAGCAGCTGATTTATGGTTTAAAATGTCACCAAGACATAGAAATGAACACAATATCTAAAGACTTTCTTGAATAATAATTTGCCCGATATAAAGATTCAGATATAAAGATGCATTCAAAAAATGTGACCTGGAGATTCCATTAAAGGTCACACAAGTGTGAGAAAGTGGTGCCCTGCTTGATCCCCACATAGCCATGGGTACAGTACTTGGTAATATATTTATGGACTATTTGCAATACTGCTATTTGATTTTACACTACAAGTGAAATACATTTTTTGACTGGTCTGCAAATACAAAGTAAAATTATTCTGCAAGAAAGCCCTTGGATGCCATGCTGGTTTTTATGTTATGTCTTCAAGAGTGTTGTGAGGTTTTCCTTGGCACAGAGTTAAGTAATCGCAAAGCAGACAAAACTTCACCATCTCAGGAGAACCAGTCCACATTCCTGAAATCAAGTTTTGGATACGGACATGTGGAAAATGTGATGAACACTGTACTTTATATGTTATTCTAAAATGTTTTCTTACATACAGTATGGAAGCATTAAAACAGTTATTCATATTGTACCTTATTCTCACAGGGTATCAGCGTCAGCTTAGATATAAACATGATGATGGGTCATACAGTGCCTTTGGGAAAAGTGACACAGAGGGAAACACATGGTTAGTGGATTTGTCTTTTTAATCTCCTTTGAATATTCCTTATATTTCAGTTTTTACCACAAATAATCACACGTTACCCAGATGTAATATGATATATACTTTGATGTTATGAAACTTGTTGAGGTAACGGGCCCTTTGTTTGACAGCCAATTCAGCACGAATCAAGAGCAGGGAAGTCTAAAAATGTTTTCTGTTCTCCACTCTTAACCTCTTAACAAAGGTATGGATTTTCTTGGTTTAATCCCCAGGTTGGAGATCCCTGAAGAAGCCACCAATTGAATAATGTTAGACAGAGATGCAATGTAAAATGTGTACAGAAGTCCAAGAGTCCATACTGTGAGGATAGCCCAAGTCAAGGAGAAGTACCAGAGATCAGAAAGCCATAGTCTGAAAACTTGTGTCAAAGTTGATAATAAAGTACAAGGATACTGAGGACAGGCAGGAGCATAGTCTGGGTGTACCACGTTCATTACCAGATTTAGGATATAAAATACTAAAAATTACACAAGGACAGACACATTAATATAAGGTTCAGACAAGGTCTGGAGAGTGAGATACTGGCAGAATTTCCCCATGAGGTGCTGTCTTTGGGATATGTCAGTTGCCATAAAGTCATCAATGAAGGTCTGCAGAGTGGGATAGCACTATGAAGGATAAACTGTAACTTGGGAGCAGGAGATTAGCAATGGACAATGGGGCAGTGTGCAATACTGGTATTGTAATGTATTGTGATTGACTTTGACATAGTTGAAGGTATATACGTAGGCTACAACATACTTCTCAAATCAATTTATTGAAAATTAATTGTGGCATACTCCCATACATACATAATTATGTTTGTTTTTTGATGATAGGAAGGAGTTGTGTTTTGGAAATATAAAACTGAGTGGCTTAGAGATGGTTAGAGGAGCTGGAGGAATCCCAGTCGTTGGTGGTGGTTGTTACAGATATACAATATATCAAACTAATGTGTTTCCACAGGTTGACTGGATTTGTGCTGAAGTCCTTCAGCAAAGCTCGACCTTACATCTTCATAGATGAAAGTCATCTGAGCCACTCCCTTACCTGGCTGAAAAATAACCAGCAGGACACTGGATGTTTCCGCAGCGTGGGGAGGCTTTTCCTCAAAGACATGAAGGTGCTTTAAATGAGAATATTTTGTGCTGTGGGGCTGTCACAATGACATATTCTTGATTCAGGGGATTCATAATACTATACTGATATGTAGACCAATAATTGAAAATTACCCAAAAGCTTAAAATACCGGAAAATACAAAATACGAGAGCAGTGAGAGTCTTTTACTCTGGTTCCCCAAATGTTTCTAAGATTCTCTGTACTTCGTAGATCCTTAAAGAGGGACGGCAAATTGAAAAGTTTTGTGGGCAAACTGCAGGTAGGCTCAAAATGTAAAGTGACCCTACAACTCAAGAAAAATATTTCACATTAACTGAGGAACGAACAAAAAACTTAACTGGAGCCCTCCTTTTCATCTTTTTAGTTGCAGATTTGCTAATTCTTGGGCTCCTCTTCTGCCATCTAAGATGGCTGCACTGCTTCTCAGACTGCATGATGCATATTATGCATTGGCAGTCAAAGACACTTCCTGCCTGTGCAGTCCTGCACTTGGATTAGCAATCCAAGGACAGCAAGAATTGTATTAGGCTACCAAATACATAGTCTGAGAAGCGATTTAGCCATGTCTTATGGCAGAAGTGAAGACCTAGAAGTATTGGATCTACAGCTAGAAAGATATAAAGTTATTTTTTTTCTTGAATTGGAGGTTTGCTTTAAACAACAGAGCCTTCTCATTTTCTCAAGGGAGCTGCAGCCATGAAATATTGTTTCTGTTGCAGTACAATATTGCTTTTGCTTTTGACAATTATTACTGCGCATAATACTGGTAATACAGAGAGTTCTTTGTTCCCTTTCAGGTAATTCTTCCAGCTTTCTGGTCAAAAGTAGTAGGAAGCAGATAAAATAGAGCAGAACACTCTCATTATTAACAGTATTATGTTTAAAGTAAATACAGGAGGCAGGCAGAGCGTGCAAAATAGTCATTTTGTTATTTCCTGCTGTGAGGAGGAATTCTGTTGTTCGGTGCCCCTTGGACGACAATGAAAGAAATAAAAGCCCATTAGAGTTTTGTGGTCAAGCACATGGCAAGTGTGGATATAGGCATGAAGGGTCACTGACACAGCCAGATTTTCTTAGAGATTAGAGTTACAATTGAATGACCATGGCTAGGGGTGAAACTACCATAGTGGCAGACTATGCGACTGCAATGGGGCCCAGGGCTAGAGGGGGCCCAGTTGAGATTATCCCCTCTTCAACTGGAAGTGAAAACTTGGTCAGGACTCTACCTTCTAAAGGAACAAATTTTAGCAAATGAGGCAGTGGAAAAAAATGGACCAAGGGGTTTAGGCGGACACTCTTCTGTCCTGTGTGAGGGGCCTAATTTGATCCTTGCTGTGGGGCGTCTTTGTACGCCACTGACCATGGCTGATCACGTTAAAATAGTTACTAATCACAAGCAGCAGTGATAGTAATGGTTCTTCCTTCTCTTGTTCGGCCAAGCTCCGCTCTGCTAAGTTACTGACAATCAAGCACATCTGTAATATAGAGGATGGATCCCTCCTTATCGTTCCAGACCACAAATTCTAGTGATACAGTGCCTTGCGAAAGTATTCGGCCCCCTGGAACTTTTCAACCTTTTGCCACCTTTCAGGCTTTAAACAAAAAGATATAACATTTTAAATTTTTGGTGAAGAATCAACAACAAGTGGGTCACAATTGTGAAGTGGAACAAAATTTATTGGATGATTTAAACTTTTTTTGTAATAATAAAACTGAAAAGTGGGGCGTGCAAAATTATTCGGCCCATTTACTTTCAGTTCAGAAAACTCACTCCAGAAGTTTATTGAATGATCCAATGTTGTCCAAAATGACTGTTGAAGATAAATAGAATCCACCTGTGTGTAATCAAGTCTCCGTATAAATGCACCTGCTCTGTGATAGTCTCAGGGTTCTGCATCATGAAGACCAAGGAACACACCAGGCAGGTCTGTGATACTGTTGTGGAGAAGTTTAAAGCCAGATTTGGATACCAAAAGATTTCCCAAGCTTTAAACATCCCAAGGAGCACTGTGCAAGCAATCATATTAAAATGGAAGGAGTATCAGACCACTGCAAATCTACCAAGACCCGGCCGTCCCTCTAAACTTTCATCTCAAACAAGGAGAAGACTGATCAGAGATGCAGCCAAGAGGCCCATGATCACTCTGGATGAACTGCAGAATTCTACAGCTGAGCTGGGAGAGTCTGTCCATAGGACAACAATCAGTCGAGCACTTCAAAAATCTGTCCATAAATATCAATATCCATAAAAAGTCTCGTTTACAGTTTGCCACAAGCCACCTGGGAGACACACCAAACATGTGGAAGAAGATGCTCTGGTCAGATGAAACCAAAATCCAACTTTTTGGAAACAATGCAAAACGATATGTTTGGCGTAAAAGCAAAACAGCTCATCGCCCTGAACACACCATCCCCACTGTCAAACATGGTGGTGGCAGCATCATGGTTTGGGCCTGCTTTTCATCAGCAGGGACAGGGAAGATGGTTAAAATTGATGGGAAGATGGATGGAGCCAAATACAGGACTATTCTGGATGAAAACCTGTTGGAGTCTGCAAAAGACCTGAGACTAGGACGGAGATTTATCTTCCAACAAGAGAATGATCCCAAACATAAAGCTAAATCTACAATGGAATGGTTCAAAAATAAACGTATCCAGGTCTTAGAATGGCCAAGTCAAAGTCCAGACCTGAATCCAATTGAGAATATGTGAAAAGAGCTGAAAACTGCTGTTCACAAACGCTCTCCATCCAACCTCAAAGAGCTCGAGCTGTTTTGCAAGGAAGAATGGGCAAGAATTTCAGTCTCTAGATGTGCAAAACTGATAGAGACATACCCCAAGTGACTTGCAGCTGTAATCGCAGCAAAAGGTGGCGCAACAAAGTAATAATGCAAGGGGGCCGAATAATTTTGCACCCCCCACTTTTCAGTTTTATTAATCCAAAAAAAGTTTAAATGATCCAATAAATTTTGTTCCACTTCACAATTGTGACCCACTTGTTGTTGATAATTCACAAAAAATTTAAAATGTTATATATTTTTGTTTGAAGCCTAAAATATGTCAAAAGGTTGAAAAGTTCCAGGGGGCCGAATACTTTTGCAAGGGACTGTAACTGATGAGTGCCCTTAGCACCACCTCAGCTTGTTTGTGTCTTTCCTGGGTTGCAATGGACCTACATGCTGTTTACTAAACTCTAACCAGCATACTGGCAGGAAGACAGGCCTTATATACAGTAACTTTACTAGCTCCAGCCATTATGGAGAATGTGCCAAACTTATAATACTGTGTTCTCAAACTGGTATGGTGAAGGAGTTGTGTCTTTCCCCCAAACATGGCATCTGGAGCCATCCTTTTCCTGCACCATACTGAACAGGGAGTAAGTGCAGAATAGAAAGCAAAAGCCATAAAACCTGCATGCAATACAATATATATAAAAGAAATGCCACAGATTACAGGCACTGTGCACCTACAGTATGTAGCACAAATATGTACAGATTATGATATTTCGGTGAAATGCCTGTTGTTGCGGGTTCATGTGCTTGTGGTGGGGTCAGCAATAACAGATTTCACAGACTTCTGGGTTAAAACTCTAAAACAACTTTATTTTTCTCCAAATAGTCCACAGCAGCCAAAGTTGAACATGCACTTTGGGAATCAGTTCACAGACAGAAAATCAAGTACCCCTCCATTTGGGTGCTAACTATACTTAAGTTTACCTCACCTAGGTACTTCCACAAACACCAGAAGATCAAGCTTCACAAAGCCACCAGTTCAACCACCTTCCAGGCTCTGACCCTGAATAAGCATTTCAGCCCTGCATTTCTTCCCACAGTAATGAGCCCAACATTTACACCTGGGATTACTTCAGGCTAGGGGAAAATGTTGTACTGGAGTGAGGAAGGGAATGGCAGGTCCTTCTACCAACCTACAGTACCTACCATTCCATGAAAATGCAGGCCCATAAAATACTTTAAAGAAAAGTGCCTTAGCAAACCTTTTGCTGACACCACCCAGCTTTATTTGATTCTTTTCCTCACCCATCTCAACAATCTCGGTGAGATATACAGCCCCTCCGGTACTTTACTTGCCACCATATTACTCTTTCTAAAACAGTTGATACACATTTAAACATTTAACCACCAGCAGTACAATGTAAACAAGCTGGGGAAAGACCACTCTATTACTTTACAAACATAAAAGGTCCAGTGTACTTACTATGAAAATTAAACAACAATATCATTGTGTTTCAGGGAGGTGTAGAAGATGAAATTTCCCTTTCTGCTTATATAACTCTTGTTCTTTTGGAAGCTGGTGTGTCTGTGCAGGTAAGTGGCCATGTAAAGTAAATGTAAGATATAAAAATAAATAAAACTGATTTTTACGCTAAGTTTGAAATCTTATTTCTTTTCAGGATCCCTTGGTAAGGAACGCTCTGTCTTGTTTGAAGCAAGCTTCTGTGAATTCCAGTAATGTTTATACCCAGGCCCTTCTGGCTTATACCTTTACATTGTCTGGAGACACAGAACTTACAAAAACTTTGATGGATAAATTGGAAGAAAAGGCAGTGCATGGAGGTAAATGTTTAGTGCAAACTAATGGCATCCTCTCAAGTTCTGAGAACAGGGGTCCTATGTTCTCAGCAAAGAGTTTTCAGCACATGTAAGGTCTTTCTATCTATGTATTTATGTAATCTATCATACAGTACATCTTAACTTTGTATTTTTTTTATCTACAGATGGACAACTACACTGGAAGCGGGACTCTCCTCCTCCTTCTAAAGTCTCATATGGGTACCGAGCTCCATCAGCAGAGGTGGAGTTGACCGCCTATGTGCTTTTAGCGCTGCTCTCTGCTCCCACTCAAGACTTGGGCAAAGCTTCCCTGATTGTGAACTGGTTGAGCAAACAGCAGAACCCGTATGGAGGATTCTCTTCTACACAGGTGAAAAAAGTAAAGCAGTAGAGAACTTAGAACTGAACGTGGATCGACAGGATTGTGGTTGTTTCCTCTAATATTAGTTTCCTATTATTTTCAGGCGTTTTCTGGAACATTTTATTAAAAGGAATCTGTCACCACCATATCATTCACCCAACTGCTACACGTACCTTATAGTTTTCTTGCTCAAGTCTCCATTCATGTGTACATTTCTCTGTGTTTTCATTTTGTAGAAAGCTGGAGGTTGCTTCATCTAATCTAAAAATGATTTTATATACCTTGTGTGCAATTTGTGCCTTTAAAGTCAAGGAGCCAGCATAGCTCATGCTACAAGTCAAACTTATCACACCCGCAGACATCCTCTTTAGTATTGAGCGATTGGAAGTGAAATTAGTTGACTTCAATCTGAATTTCCTCTTGCTTTGTGGTAACAAATTGCTTTTTTCCTAAAATGGTGGCTACACATGTTGCAAACTAAAAGTAAGAAGTCCAGGAATGCAATATAACCCATAATGCCATCCCCTGTGATGTCACAGCTCTATAAAAAGCCTCATCCCATCCGGTCTCCATGATTTTAATGTGAACTGAGCATAGTGATACACCTGACAAATGCTAGGGACAGTGTTTAACAAAGCTTGGAATTGTAGAATATTGGATTGGGACAGTGCAGGGACACTGTAGGGAGATCATAGGGAGAGCATAGGAGGAACATAGGGAGACTGCAGGGACAGTGCAGACTGTGTAATCATCCTGTGTATCTTGTTCCACTGCTGTGCCATTTAATGTTAATCTAAGACTGTGCAGCAGGCTTAGACTCAACAGCCAGTCTAATATATTGGTGTGTGTACCAAGTTCATCTGCTGCACCATTAATAATTAATATGTCCAGTTATGCATAGACATACTGTGCAATAAACTCATTGTCAACAGGCGGTGTAATATATAGGTATGTTTATATAGTTAATCTGCTGTGCCATATATATGTATGTTTATATAGTTTATCTGCTGTGCCATTTATATTTAATCTGTTGTGTTATACATAGACTTGCTCTGTATCAGTTTTAGTTTCAACAGTGGTCTAATATATCTGCGCTAAGGATGAGCGATCCGAACCGTAACGAACCAGATTCGTTACGAACTTTGAAAAAGTTCGTAACAAATCTGGTTAAAAAAAAAACGGCGACGCAAAACTGTACTTTTTTCACAGAATAGACCAGGATACAAGGGATTATTACTCCTATAATCCCTTGTATCCTGGTTTTCTGTGAAAAAAAAATGTGTGACGTCACCCCATAGCCCCTGAAGTTCCTAAGCGCGCCGGCATATTGTCAGTGCGTCGCCAGACATCAGAAAGAGAGGAGCTTAGCATTAGATATAGAAGATAAGGTGATAGATAGGGAAAGAGGCTGAGAAATCAAGAGATAGGTAGAGATAGGGAGAGATAAGCATCTAAATAAAAAAATTGTGAGATCTAGGGAGAAATAGAGAGTTAAAAAAAGAAATAGGAAGAGAAAAGTGAGAAAAGAGTCAGGACAGGTAGCATTCCTGTCCCGTGACCGATAGTACACGCTACACGTTGCTGCTCTGCTGGGTGCCGTCAACCCCGTTTAGCCGCAACAAACAAAGTTTAAAAAAAAGTAAAAAAAAAAAAGTTGTAAAAAAAGTTATAAAAAAATAAATAAAGTTTAAAAAAGTATAAAAAAAAATACATCATTTCATTTTCCCCCACCCAAATAAAAATATGTCCAAGCGTCCTACTTCCAGCACTTCCCAGGCAAGGAGTGCAACAGCAGGCGGTGAGGGTAAGAGAAGTGGCAGCACCAGGCCCGGTGGCAGCCGGGGTAAGAGGCGTGGCAGCAGGGTGCAACTACCCCTGACGCCCACTGGTCATGTAAGAACCACACAGCCAGCAGTTCTAGATTGGCTTACCCAATCCTCCAGTTCCACCGCCCAAAGCTCCCAAATGAGGAGTCAAGCATCGGCTGGATCATCTGACACCACCCTTACATGGGACGGTCAGTGAGAGTCCTCTGTCCTGTCCCCTGTTATTAGAATGCCACTCACCTTTGGGGCACCTTCTGCCAGGGAACGCTTGGCAAACCTTGATCTGCCCTTGGAGTCTCTACCACTTTTTAGTGATGAGGAGGAGGAGGAGGAAGTCCACCAAAGTCAGCGGGTGGAACATACTGAGACTCCAGAGGAGGTGTTGGCTGTAAGCAGTCAACAGAGCCAGGGAGGGGCATCCAGTGCCACACCTGATATCCTGTCCCAGCCACCGGAGGAAAGTAGCAGTGGTGCAGAGTTTGATGATGATGTCGCTGATCGGACGTGGCGCCCTCAAGCAGCATCATCCTCATCATCAGGGGAGGAAATAGAGGTGCCACCGACGCAGCAACATCCCACTGTTGCAAGGAAACGAGGCACAAGAGGGAGGGGTAGAAGAGAAGCTACCAGGCAGAGATCACCCTCTCAAAGCCTTGGTCCTGAGAGGGCACCCTCAGGCAGCAGTGGCAGTCAACAGCCAGCAAGACCCCCCGTGGCTGTCAGCAAACCACGGTCCTCAGTCGTCTGGCAGTTCTTCCGCCTGGGGAAAGATAAGCACATCGCTTTGTGCCTGCTGTGCAATGAGAGGGTCAGTCGTGGTAGGGGTGATAATCTTGGGACAACATCGATGCGAAAGCATATGGAAAGGCAACACCAACAGGCCTGGAAGAACCATGACCCCAATACCACCTCCTGTCAGGATGCACCATACACTGCAGATCCCATCATGCAGCATCCTCTCAGTGGAACTCAGGGCTTGTCAGCCTCAGGTGCCAGCACCAGCACAGTGTCACTGCCATCTACACCGCTAATGAGGCAGCAATCCGTGACTGAGTCCATGGGCAGACGTCAGGTGTATTCCAGCAGCCATCCCATGGCCCAGAAACTGACCGGACACCTAGTTAAGCTGCTGGTGCTTCAGTCCCTGCCCTTCAACCTTGTGGACTCCCAGTCTTTCAGGGATTTCATGGCGTGTGCGCACCCCAGATGGCGAGTCCCCAGCCGCCACTACATCTCTGGCAAAGCTGTCCCATCACTGCACAGTTATGTGCAGAAAATGGTTGGCGACTCATTGGGACTCTCGGTGTCCAAGACCATGCACCTGAGTGCTGATGTCTGGTCCTCAAATTATGGGCAAGGGCAGTACATGTCTGTTAGTGCCCATTGGGTCAACATCCTCCCAGAAGACCATCAGGAAGTTGGCCCATTCTTGCCACTGTGACCTCCACGGTGCTTTAGGGGGCCAGCAGCGGGAAGCACAAGTTCTGCCTCCACCACCTTGCAACCATCCGCCGCTTTGACTGCAGTCCAACCTGCCCCGGTGTCTTACCACCGATGTCAGGCCCGGCGCTCTCAGGCTGTCCTCCATTTGGTGAGCCTGGGTGAACGGAGCCACAGTGGGCAGAAGCTCCTCCGGACCATCAGGGAGGAGATAGATCAATGGCTGACCCCATGTCAACTAACGGTGGGAAGTGTGGTAGCAGACAATGGGAGGAACATTGTCTCTGCAGTGCAGCAGGGAGGGCTGAGTCATACACCTTGTATGGCACATGTGATAAACCCCATAGTGCACAGGTTTCTTCGATCATTTCCTGCACTACAAGACCTTATGAGGATGTCACGCAGAGTGTGCAAACACTTCAGCCACTCCTACACTGCAAGGAACACCCTGCTCAGGATCCAGAGACAGCGCAGTCTGCCCCAACATCAGCTAATCTGCGACTTGCCAACACGCTGGAATTCTGCCCTCCATATGCTGGACCGACTGTACGAGCAAAAGTCAGCCGTTACAGACTACCTCATGGGGCAATCAGGCAGCTTCACGCCACACTGCGACTTCCAAGTCACACACTGGCAGATGATGCGTGAAGTCTGCCAATTGTTGATCCCTTTTGAGGACGCGACTCTGTGAGCAGGCATGACTATGGGATCAACGACATCATCCCACTCGTCCATGTTCTGGAAAGTGCGCTGAAAACCATCATCAGCGAGGATTCCCAGGCCACCACTCCAAGGCTGAACATCGCCTTGAGCCCAGAGATGGATGAAGTGCAGATGGAGGGTGAGGAGGAGGAAGATGTCTACGCCCAGCCATTCCACACACCGCCACCTGGCTTCTCTGCCTCTCAATCACAGAAGAAGATGGAGGATGAGGTGGTAGAGGAAGAGGAGGAAGACCCCAGCAGACCCTGGAACTATACCGAGGACAGTGGAGAGGAGAGGCGCTCATTGTCCTTGGTGCAGATGGCAAGGTGCCTGCGGGAGTGTCTCAGGAATGACAGCCGGATTGTGGACATCCGCCAGAGGGACCAATACTGGCTGGCCACCCTGGTGGACCCTTGCTTCCGCCGCAAAAATGGCTGAATTTTTTCCGACATCAGAGAGGGGGGCAAAACTGGTGTACTACCGGGACCTACTCACCAGTCAGTTGGTCTCAACTTACCAGCAAGACCAGCCAGGTTCCCAGACAACATCCTCTCGGGAGGAACCAGCGCGCTCCACTACCACCACCACTAGTGGAGGCGTGAGGAGTCGCTACAGCCTCCAATCGCTGATAAGCGATTTCATGCAGCCAGCTGCTGAAGAGGGGACACAACACCGGACTCATGGCATGGACCAGCATGAGCTCACCCACCAGGTCACTGCCTACCTGGATTGTACCTTGCCCCAAAGTGTCACCGACCCCGTGCAGTACTGGGCAGAGAAACTGGACATTTGGCCTCAACTGGCAGAGTTTTCTTTGGCTCTGCTGTCCTGCCCAGCCAGTAGTGTTGCGTCAGAGAGGGTGTTCAGTGTGGCGGGTAACATCGTAACACCGCAAAGAACGAGGCTCTCTTGCCACAGTGTTGAGATGCTGACTTTTCTAAAGATGAATCGTGCCTGGATTACATCGGATTATACCACCCCCCTGCCTGATGTGAATGATTAAGTCATCAGTCACCCGTCTTGCATGGCAATCCGTGTGTCCAAGAAACTGACCTTAATATCCTAAATATGTGCCCAATGTAAAAATCCGTAATTTAACTTAAGTAATGTTCCCCCCTTAGACCCCAAATTAAACAAAATCACCTTAAAAATTCATTAAACAAAATCACCTTAAAAATTCCCTACTTAATTCGGATACATTTGAATAAACAGAACCCCATCTCCAAATGTAATGCCCATGGTGTGTTGGCCATTTAACATCTCCACACCAGCTTAATGCCTCACACCGGTGCACCGTCCAACCCATACCCCAAGAACAGTACCATCCCTAAAATAATCCCCACGACTATGCTTCACAAAGTGGGGATTTCACCTTTTGTGAACTATAGCCGTGGGGTTCTATCCCTGGCACCCTTGCCAAGGAACACTACTCACCGTTTTGTGAGCGGGTACTAACTGTTCTTGAGGTATTTTGTTGATATCATGAGAGTAGTAAAATCTCGCACCGCAAATCCCGATGGGGTTCTTCTCTGTGCGAATGATTTCACGCCTCTCATGCAGTCACACGTGGAATATGGCTGTCTATGGGGTATATATTACGGAGGCTGCTGTCCTTCAACTGTGATATAAAAAACCTCCACAGTTAGTTACAGCAACAAACAGTTGCTGAAAGGCAGGTTAACTTGCCTTATTTACGGGTGCCTTTACAATGGGATGCTTTTTTGGGGTTCTCTGCTGCCTAAAATCCACAGCGCATCGTTGGCTGATTTTATGCCACCTTTAGTACTATGGGGCTGGACGCAAATACCCAGTTCAGCACAGAACTGCGTATGTCCGGACGGCACCATAGTACTGAACGCCGTTTGGTGAACGGTATAAAAATGACCTGTGGATTTTACTCAGCAGACCCGCAGCCACATGTGAAGGTACCCATAGGGTGAGGTTTTTTGGGAGTGACCAAAGAGAGGGCGGGAAGGACAACCCCTTTAAGTATAAATGGCACAGCAGATTAACTATATAAACGTGCCTTTATATTAGACCACCTGCTAGTGCTGAGTCTGATGCACAGTAAGTCTATGTATAACTGAACAGATTAATTTATAGAGACATAGCAGATGAACTAGGTAAATGCGCAGATTAGGAATGAGCGAACTTTTGAAAAGTTCAGTTCGGCGAACTTTCGTGAAGTTCGGATTCGTACGAACTGAACCTAAAACGAACCTTGCTATAACGGCTGAATAATTGCAGCTACAATAGTGGGAGTCTGATAGGGTATAGTTTCGTTTAGTTGCAGTTGCTATTACAATGAAAAAAGTTGAAAAAATCAAAGTGCAAAAATAGTCGTCGACAGCCAGGTTGACAACATTTGACAGCATTGAAGATGTCCGCTGGAGCAGTCCATGTCATGCCAGAGCACCAAAAACACACGGTAGATAGTGGCACCAGCCCAAGAATAGCGTTGAAGTCGATGCGGTCTCAGTGACATCACAGGTCAGAAGACAGACAGGCGTACCATTTAATTAGACCTTGTGCACCCCAGAACAGGTACACATTAGCCAATGTGTAAGTGATTACACGGGACATAGGACACAAAGTGCAAGTTGGCAACACCGGCAGCATTGCCTTGGACCCAGTAGGGTGGAAAACAGACATTTGACAGTGGAACCAGCAGCAGTAATAGTACTGTATTGGACCCAGTATGGTTGAGAACAGACAATTGACGGAGGAGGAGGAGGCAGCAGCACTTGATTGCACCCAGGCCAGTACGGTTGAGAACAGACAATTGACGGAGGAGGAGGCGGCAGCACTTGATTGCACCCAAGCCAGTATGGTTGAGAACAGACAATTGACGGAGGAGAAGGCGGCAGCACTTGATAGCACCCAGGCCAGTATGGTTGAGAACAGACAATTGACGGAGGAGGAGGCGGCAGCACTTGATAGCACCCAGGCCAGTATGGTTGAGAACAGACAATTGACGGAGGAGAAGGCAGCAGCACTTGATAGCACCCAGGCCAGTATGGTTGAGAACAGACAATTGATGGAGGAGGAGGCGGCAGCACTTGATAGCACCCAGGCCAGTATGGTTGAGAACAGACAATTGACGGAGGAGGAGGCAGCAGCACTTGATAGCACCCAGGCCAGTATGGTTGAGAACAGACAATTGACAGAGGAGGAGGAGGCAGCACTTCATAGCACCCAGGCCAGTATGGTTGAGAACAGACAATTGACGGAGGAGGAGGAGGCAGCAGCACTTGATAGCACCCAGGCCAGTATGGTTGAGAACAGACAATTGACGGAGGAGAAGGCAGCAGCACTTGATAGCACCCAGGCCAGTATGGTTGAGAACAGAAAATTGACGGAGGAGGAGGCAGCAGCACTTGATAGCACCCTGGCCAGTATGGTTGAGAAGAGACAAGTTGAGGAGGCAGCTTCAGCAGCTCTTGATTGCACCCAGTATGTTTCCAAATAGACAATTGACGGTGGGGGCATTAGTAGGAGCAGTATTCTTTTGGACCCAGAAGAGCCTAGTACAGAGAACTGAAGTTGGAAGCTAAGAATATGCACGCTTGTAAAAATCAGTTTTTATACATGACAAAATGTTGATGTAGAGTTCAGCACAGGACAGTCAACTTTAAAAAAAAAAAACCCTCTAACATTACAGCTAGTCTAGTAGGATACGGATACAGTTAAATAGACAGACAACCTCACCCACAGAATCCATGAGGTGAAGAAAGGACATTTAAAAAGGCACAGATTCAAGAAGGCTTTACCAGTTCCAAAAATACGTGTCCAATTTTCATGAAATGGACACCTCACTGGCACTCGCTTTTCAAATTGACGCAACTACTCTGGTGTCAAACCTGTTGAATCTGGGCCTATGGCTGTTGGCGAGACATATATATATATATATATATATCTTTGTTACACCAGTTTGATGTCCTAACCAAGTGCAGCGCCCAACCCAATGGATGTATGCTTTTGTGTTTTTTTAGTGCTGTCACCAGCTGGCTTAAAGGGAACCTGTCATCTCGGAACCCCCCCTGAACTAGAGTTAGCGTTGTATAGTGTAAGTGATGCTGAATCCGAATATGTAAGCTTTATCTTCATACTCACTTCCATTCTGACGCTGTGCTCCCACAAACCTGCAGTAAAATGCACTCAGTGGACTCTTCTTTGAGTCCTCTCCATTATGTGAGTGAGCACCGGAGTCCACTGAGTGCATTTTACTGCAGGTTTGTGGGAGCACAGCGTCGGAATGGAAGTGAGTATGAAGATAAAACTTACATATTCGGATTCAGCATCACTTACACTATACAACGCTTACTCTAGTTCAGGGGGTGTTTTTTTGGAGATGACAGGTTCCCTTTAAAGGATAACTCCGGGCAAATTATAAGTTTCTTGTTCAAGTAAGGGCACAGAAAGTTATTAATTGCCTGGACTTATCTTTTAAAGTGGGTAGGTGAGCTGAACCCGGACATACCCTTATATTCACCCAGGCAGCCTGCCTGAACAGGGCATCGGAGCATCTCATGCTCCGATGCCCTCCCTTGCTCTGCACTGGATTGCGCAGGGCAAGGGCTCTTTTGTTTACTTAACACACTGCCGGGCGGAGACTTCCGCCCGGAAGTGAGTTCGGTGACGTTACCGGCTGTAATGGGCCGGCTTTAGCGCTGCCCTAGCTGTTTTACTGGCTAGGGCAGCGCTAAAGCTCGCCCATCAGCGCCGGTGACGTCACCGGGCTCACTGCCGGGCGGAAGCCTCCGCCCGGCAGAGCCCGGTACGTCACCGGAACTTTGCTAAATGCCTTTGCCCTGCGCTAATTAGCGCAGGGCAAAGGAGGGCATCGGAGCATGAGATGCTCCGATGCCCTGTTCAGGAGGGCTGCTTGGGTGAATTTAAAGGTATGTCCGGGTTCAGCTCTGAACCCGGACAACCCCTTTAATTTGTTCTGTTATACATAAACTTACTGTGCATCAGACTTAATCTCAACAGCCGGCCTAATATATCAGCGCGTTACCTAGTTAATCTGCTGTGCCATTAATAACTAATCTTTTCTGTTATACATAGACTGACTGTGCATCAGACTCAGTATCAACAGGCAGTCTAATACAGTTTATAGGAATGTTTATGTAGTTCAACTGCTGCACCATTTATATGTAATCTGTTCTGTTATACAAAGACTTACTGTGCATCAGATCAATTGTCAACAGGCGGTCAAATATAGGCACGTTTTTCTAGTTTATCTGCTGCGCCATTCATACTTCATTTATTACATTACTGATTCAGTTACTGTACACTATGGCCACGTGGCAATACACCTTGCCAACTTGCAGTGATTGCTCATGTGGAGAGAAGGAACTTGGTCTTCCCAGCTGCTTTCGATTTCTGGTTCGGGATATCGGCAGCAGAGATCTAAATATCTGATCTTGTTTGAGGTGAAGGTGGCCTGCTTCTATAGATCCTGCAGTGTCAAAAAGTGGACTCTGGACAATAATTTTTATTTTTTTTATTAATTCCCCTGTAGGCACAGTTCAGATTGGTCCTCCAGCATACACCTATGCAAAGCACGGCATTGTCACACAGTTCTGCACCTGGTCAGCCTGGGCAAATGGAGTGACACCATAGACTAACTGCTCCGCGTCATCAACCAAAAAATTGGATCCTGACTGTCTCCTCATCAACTGGAGATAGGAACCATGGTCACTGATGATGGGAAGAACATTCTGTCTGTGCTCCACTCCATCAGGAAGGGCTAACCCATGCACCCTATGGTGAACATCTTCAATCTGATTGTCACCCAGTTCCTAAAGACTGCCTCACAAATGCAAGACATCCTAAAAATGTCAAGGAAACTGAGCATGCACTTCAGCCACTCTTATTGTTCAAAATACACCCTCCCTTAGCTGCAAAGACAGTGGTGATCCCCTGCATTGCCTCATATGTTACGTTTCAACACATTGGAACTCCACCTTTCACATATGGGACCAATATATATGACTAATTAAAAAAGGGGGGCAGTACTATTTAAAATATAACTTTTAATAATAATTAAAAAAGGAAAATAATAAATTTTCCACAGAGAACACCCCAAGAGAAAAGACACACGTAATTAGCATAAAATTAAAATACGTCCTACTAAATAGGAGGAACCATCTTACCGGATTCCGGCCGTATTTAAAGGGCGGTATCTGCCGTGATAGAAGAACATCCGGTTCATGACTGTAATTGTCACTATTGAGCACTATATGCAAATCATATTTTGGTAAAAAAGGAAATTCACCAAATGTTTACATAACATAGAAACTGTGTATTCAGTCCACACCAAAGGATACATTCTCAAGAATAAAGGGCTCAACTGTCCCTAGGTTAAAGACCTGATAATACTCAGCCCGGAGATACGACCATAAGGTAGCCGTACTCCGTCCCCGTACCTAAGTCTAGTCTCCCCTCATCAAGGCCCTAGTATACATAAATCCCAATAGTCCCAACGTGTTTCATCAATTAATTTAACAATTACCCAAGAATCATCAGGGGACTAGAGCAATGTAAATACTGGGAAAGATTCACAAGCAAATGTAGTGATCAGCAGGCGATAAGTAGAACAGTTTGTATGCTCAACATTCGCCACATAAGGCGTGTAGTGTACAGAACACACTATATTATTATTCAATGCTGAGGAGCATATGGCCCACAAATAGCAAAAACAAATTATATACTCAATATTCGCCACATAAAGTGTGCAGTGTACAAAGCACGCTCCATTATTATTCAGTGCCCGGTGGCATATGGCCCACAGACAGCAAAGTAACCAATGGTGCTGGTAGGTAAAAGGTTACCATACCGCACCGTGTCCAGAGCGAGGGATCCCGTGCGCTGATAAGGATATATCCCGCTGGTGATGGCAGTCAGCGTCACAAAATGTTGAGAGACTAATCTTTCTAAAAATGAATCAGGCCTGGATAAACCAGGATTTCCAGATGCCAGTGCTGATACAACAGACTAGATCATTCTGGCAGTAATAATCTGACTATAGTGTGTTGCCACACTGGAACATTGTAACAAATGGCCCATTACTTTTGCCCACAGGCCACTATTCTGATGCTGCGACAAGTCTGATACCACACACCTGCTGCCTCTGCTGCCATCTGCCCATACTGTGATCTTCCACCATTTTGTGCTGTTACTGCCATTACTGTTGCCCCACTCCCCAATATGTTCCAGGGTCTCTATTGTGACTCTTCATGCTGTTTCCACCCTCACCGCTCTTTTATGGGGCTACTATTGTGACTCTTCATGCTATTGCCAGTCTTACCAGTCTGTTACAGGGCCACTAGTGTCCCTGTTTGGCTGAGTTAACATCATTGTTTATTTTTCCATTCTTCTGATCTGTCAAAAGAACAGAAAAATAACACAACAATAGTTCTGTCCATAAGACCTCTATCACATGGTCAGTATTTTGTATCAGAATTTGATCATGATTTGGAAGCCAAAAGCAGGAGTGTGGACACCACATGTTATCTCTGTTTTGTACCCATTCATATTTTTGCCTTACCAAAACTTCTGAAATATTGATGAAAAAACTGACCAAATACTGACCATATGATAGAGGCCATTAAAGTCCTGCATGTGGGACTTCTTTTCCATCTGGATAAAACAGTTTCAGATGCAAAAAGTTAAAAATCATGAAAATTGAGCATTAGACCTCTACTGTATTACACAGTGAGAATTTTGAATCAAGATTTGATCATGATTTGAAAGCCAAAAGCAATAGTGGGTCAAAAACACAGAAGACATGTAAATATTTCCATCACATGTTATGTCTGTTTTGGACCCACACATTTTTTTTACCTTACAAATACTGATCGAATGCTGACCAAATACTTATGATTCGAAGGTAGATGTTAAAGGGTTATTCCCATCTTGGACAATGGGGGCATATCGCTAGGATATGCCCCCATTGTCCTATAGGCGCGGCCCAGCTCCCATTCATTTGTATAGGGTCGACAGAAATAGCCGAGCGGGGCCCCGTTCTCGATATAGGTGCGGGTCCCAGCAGTGGGACCCTCACCTATAGGACAAAGGGGGCATATCACTATATCCCATTGTCCAAGATGGGAATAACCCTTTAAAGCTGCAGCATCTGCTCTTTTGGGCTGTTTTTCAAAAAGGCCAGAAGAATGGAAAAATAAGCAGTTATATAAACACAGCCTTACTGCTGACACCCTCCCTACCGTCATGTGACCACTACTTGAACACTGGGCCACTGCATGGTTAAGTCCACACTTATAAATTAGGCTTGACGCTAACATTGATCTGTAAGTCTGAGTTTACTCTTCAGTTATTTGACCAGTTATTTCCATCAGTTTTTGTAAACCAAATTTAGGAGCCAAGCCTACTCTCGGATTAGGTATCATGAATAGATCTGCACCTGTTCTGTGGTTTTGACCCACACCTGCTTTGGGCTGACAACAACTGACCAAATAAGTGAAGTGTGAACTAAGCCTAAAAGTGAAGAACAGTCATTCCATTGCTAATAGAAATTATTCAAACACATTCTGTTTGCACTGCCATTACATGGATTAAAAGAACATTTTTTCCCCACTACATTATTGGTGCTACTTCCATGTGCTTATTTTGTTCCATTTAAAAAGTTATTGGAACACCTGCAGAGTTGTGCAGCATTTTTTTTTTTGCTTTACTGAAGGCTGCTATATGCTTTTCTTTTGTTTTAGCTAGGGGTTAGCTAAGAATCTTTGTGGCCTGCACGACGATGATTACATCCATATACACTCACCGGCCACTTTATTAGGTACACCATGCTAGTAACGGGTTGGACCCCCTTTTGCCTTCAGAACTGCCTCAATTCTTCGTGGCATAGATTCAACAAGGTGCTGGAAGCATTCCTCTAAGATTTTGGTCCATATTGACATGATGGCATCACACAGTTGCCGCAGATTTGTCGGCTGCACATCCATGATGCGAATCTCCCGTTCCACCACATCCCAAAGATGCTCTATTGGATTGAGATCTGGTGACTGTGGAGGCCATTTGAGTACAGTGAACTCATTGTCATGTTCAAGAAACCAGTCTGAGATGATTCCAGCTTTATGACATGGCGCATTATCCTGCTGAAAGTAGCCATCAGATGTTGGGTACATTGTGGTCATAAAGGGATGGACATGGTCAGCAACAATACTCAGGTAGGCTGTGGCGTTGCAACGATGCTCAATTGGTACCAAGGGGCCCAAAGAGTGCCAAGAGTGCCAAGAAAATATTCCCCACACCATGACACCACCACCACCAGCTTGAACCGTTGATACAAGGCAGGATGGATCCATGCTTTCATGTTGTTGACGCCAAATTCTGACCCTACCATCCGAATGTCGCAGCAGAAATCGAGACTCATCAGACCAGGCAACATTTTTCCAATCTTCTACTGTCCAATTTCGATGAGCTTGTGCAAATTGTAGCCTCAGTTTCCTGTTCTTAGCTGAAAGGAGTGGCACCCAGTGTGGTCTTCTGCTGCTGTAGCCCATCTGCCTCAAAGTTCGACGTACTGTGCGTTCAGAGATGCTCTTCTGCCTACCTTGGTTGTAACGGGTGGCAATTTGAGTCACTGTTGCCTTTCTATCAGCTCGAACCAGTCTGCCCATTCTCCTCTGACCTCTGGAATCAACAAGCATTTCCGCCCACAGAACTGCCGCTCACTGGATGTTTTTTCTTTTTCGGACCATTCTCTGTAAACCCTAGAGATGGTTGTGCGTGAAAATCCCAGTAGATCAGCAGTTTCTGAAATACTCAGACCAGCCCTTCTGGCACCAACAACCATGCCACGTTCAAAGGCACTCAAATCACCTTTCTTCCCCATACTGATGCTCGGTTTGAACTGCAGGAGATTGTCTTGACCATGTCTACATGCCTAAATGCACTGAGTTGCCGCCATGTGATTGGCTGATTAGAAATTAAGTGTTAACGAGCAGTTGGACAGGTGTACCTAATAAAGTGGCCGGTGAGTGTATGTGTCCTGCCTGTCATTCTGACGCCAAGTAACTGCTTAGCTCATGAATGTTGCTGCAACGCACAGTAATGTACACTGAGATACATTATCCCTAAAGTTAAACTACAGGTTGAGATAGATCTGATTTAAAGTGCTTTGTGACAAATTAATTAGCAACGAAGCAAATTTTTAGGAAAAATTCAGTGAAGCAACCAAATCGAAATTTTGCAAAACTTTGCTCATCTCTAATCCTCTTCATTGGTTTTCGACCTTTGTGATCCAGCAGACATCATATGCAATATGCCTGAGATTCTGCGCAAGAGGCATTAACAATTTTTCTCATTACCTGCACAGTTTGCCGAGCTGTAGTCTCTTTGGCTTTAGAGCCTCACTGCGCAGGAGCCACAACTCGTTACCACGAGCACCCTGGAATGTGGTATCTGTCCAGTGAGCCTTTTGAAGCCAAGGAGACAGCAGCTAAGCAACCTGTGTAGGCACCGAGAAGAATAACTTTTTTTTCTTGGCACACCGATTCTGATATTTGCTGATTTTAAAATGTCAATCAGTAGTGAAGAGAAAGTCTGGGAGAATGGCAAGCTTGACTTGTAGCATAAGCTCCACTGCTCCCTTGACTTCAAAGGCACAATTTGCATAAAAATATTTTTCTACAAAATTAAAATATGGAGAGATTTCCAGTTACCATGAATGTACACTTAAGCAAGAAAACTTTGTACTTGTGGCAGTTAGGGGGCTGGTATGGTGGTGACAGGTTCCCTTTAAAAAAGGCCACCAGTTTTTGTTCAATGAAGGGTCAGACACCCCAGATCACACACCTCATAGCAGAATGAATGACATTCAGTGTTCACTATGTACCCTTCACTGATTACACAGGCACATCTTCTTGTCAATATAGACAAGTGTGCCTGGTACAGCGGCTACAATGCCAGGAATGTCCTTGTTCGGGGCTGTGCCTGAGTAAATATTGAAGCAGCCTCTTCATTCTGCTGACTGGTGGTGAATGCAAGGGGTTGGACCCTACCGATCAGATACTGATGATCTAGCAACAGCATGGATAGAGAATCTGTGTTTAAAAGAAATCTTAAATTTGGACAACCTCTACTTTTTAAAATGGTCCAAAGAACTTCTCACAAGGTGTATTAAACAGTGGACCCTTCTCTATTAATTCAGAAATCTTTCAGGTACTGTATATAACGTTAGTTTTCAAAATTAGACAACCCCTTTAAGTCATGATAAATGCCTTCAAATTCCAATTATACATATGTACATATGCCATTTTATTTCTAAGGACACAGTTGTGGCCCTTCAGGCATTGGCCAAGTATGCAGAGGTCACGTTTACTGATGAAGGAGATGTGACTGTTACTGTCAGTTCCAAGACGGGATTAATCGAGAAGTTCCATGTGGACAAAAATAACCGTCTTCTGCTCCAAAGGGCCAAGCTATCAACAATCCCTGGAGACTACACGGTGACATCTACAGGGACTGGTTGTATCTTTGTTCAGGCAAGTAGAATAATGACACAGTATTCTTTCTCCTGATTTAACCCGATGAAATGCAGATATGTGAAGACTAGTGTTGAGCGAATCAAAGTGGACTTCCATCCGAATTTCAGGAAAATTTGATTTGTCCGCAAAGACGAATTTCCTTGTGCTTCGTGGTAGCAACTCACCTAAGGGAATGCATAAACAAACATTGCTCTAACATAACCAATGTGTTCATTAAACACAGTTTATCTAGACCAGCAGAGATATGCCATGACTCAGTTCTTTCTGAATTTCATTTAACTCCTTTGGAATAAATACCTCTTATAGTGTGTAACAGGTGTAAGGTACTAAAAAAACAGGAAATGATTTGTATATTCAAGATGAATTCCCTCATGCCTGTGGCTAACTCACTAAAACTCTGTCCTTCTTAAAGGAAGTCTTGTCACTTAATTTTCACCAATATAACTAAGCACACTGCCCACAGAAGATTGCAGACACATCCCAGACATACCTGTGTGCACTTTGTGTCTTTATTTCATGTCCAGGAAAAGCACTTTTATTCTGCTGGAAAATGGCTCCTAAGTGCCCAGCTCTGCTGCTGTAAGTGCCCAAAGTAAGCTAGACTGGAGAGGGGAGCTTCTTTAGCTTCTCATATCTTAGGATAACTACTAGCTTGAAATATGAGCCTGACCTTGTTTGAAAGCTGGCAATCCAACCTTTCAAACGATACCAGAATCATAGCATTATATCCACTATATCAGAAGATATAGCTGTTAGAAATTGAGTCAGA
This sequence comes from Rhinella marina, assembly GCA_900303285.1. NCBI lineage: Eukaryota > Metazoa > Chordata > Amphibia > Anura > Bufonidae > Rhinella > Rhinella marina. The sequence continues at coordinate 29,220 of ONZH01003850.1, forward strand.
AGTGAAAGCTGTTTTTACTTTCACTTTCCGTTGGGCACTTGGGAGCTGTTTTCAAGCAGAATAAAAGTGTTTTCCTTGACATGGAATAAAGGCACAAAGTGCACACAGGTATGTTTAGGATGTGACATGTAATACAGACACACAGTGCACACAGGTATGTCTGGGATGTGACATGTAATACAGACACACAGTGCACACAGGTATGTCTGGGATGTGACATGTAATACAGACACACAGTGCACACAGGTATGTCTGGGATGTGACATGTAATACAGACACACAGTGCACACAGGTATGTCTGGCGAATGCTGACATGTAATACACACACAGTGCCACACAGGTATGTCCTGGGATGGTGACATCATAATACAAGACAACACAGTGCACACGGGATGTTTGGGAGGTATGCAATCTTCTATCGTGGCAGTGCTCTTAGCTATATTGGTGAAAATTTACGGGTGGACAGACTTTCTTTAAGATTTACTTATATGAGCGAAGGTTATTGACTAGCTATTAATATTTTATTTCCTCCTTCTTATATACACAATGAACATTGTGCAGTATTTTATCATAATGTTTCATTATGTGTTAGCATGCAGGGCGGATGGAGGGGGCTTCTGCTAGTGACTTGCTGCCCATTGATAGTGGATACTGCCAGTAACTCAACATCGTTCACTACAAAATGGATGGAGTTGTGCAGTGCAGAACAACTGATCTGTGGGGATACAGGGTGTCTGACACCTACCGATCAGTTATTGATGGCCTATCCTGAAGATAAGCCATCACTTGTAAAATCTTGGACAACCCCTTTAATGAGACCAGAGCATGATACTTGCTGGGTATGAGACTGCTGCCTTAGCATCTACAGCACTCAGCACACAGTCTCCATGCTGAATGTCAGATCAGGTAGGAGACTATACCTGAACAACTATATGTAAAAAAAAACATACCTTATCTTTAATCCACAGGCCGTACTGAGATACAACATCCCTCCACCAAAGGGAGAAGCAACTTTTTTATTAACCATTAAAACATCAACAAGAATTCAATGTCAGCTGGATCCAATGACACATTTTGACATTCTCATCACTGCAGCGTGAGTTATTCTTTTATACTTTTGTTCAAGTTTGATCTAGCTTTCCAATTGTGTCTCGGAGCCTGTTTACTCTGGCCAATTGGACGGGCAGTGATCAGGAATGATACTGAGCGTATTCATTTCTAACCACTGCCCACGAGTTAACTGCTTTTACATGCAGCAATCTCCTCCTCTTATAGAGATGAATGATCACTACTACGATCATTTGTCCTCATACAGCCTGTTTGTCAGCAGCCTATACTTGCTTATACAAGGCAATGTGCTGCCATCGAATGATGACAACAAAGATTTTTGGTGCTGCATTAAGGATGTGGGAAAGCTGCGAATATTGAAGAATACTATAATGACTACCGCTTTGGTTGTCAATCAGCATTTCCAAAGGCGGATATAAGTATTAAACATTCTGTACACTAAAAAGTGTCCATCTTGTTTGGCTCCAAAGGTCCTTGAAGGGGCAGATTCAATGGGATTGGTCTTTTTGAGGTGTGTTCCTTATATAAAAGTCCATGGCTGAAGGCAGAGGCATCAAATCAGGGATCAGAATTAAGGGGTCTGGTCCCTTGGCGGGAATCTTTGTTTAGAAAGCTTGTATTTACTTAAGGTGTCTTGTCTGGGTTCTCTAGTTATTTTTGCAGACAGATCTGAATTGGGATTCTCCAGTTGGGTCAACTACTTCAAGGATGCTATTTAGCAAATAACTGTTTTATACTTACTGTACTGTATATCCACCTTTGGAAAATCTGGGTGGCAACCAAAGAGTTAACCATTCAATATTCTCTCCCAACTTACCCACACTTACTGTATGAACTGCTAGTTATGCGGTTAGGGGAGATGTTGCTGCAGATTTATGCAGGTTTGCTTCTGAAGAAAGCTAGAACACCACTTTTAAAGTCAGTCTTATATGAGCTCTACTGAATGGCCATCTATGCCAGCCATTTTAAATTGGACTTTAGGAAATGTGGGTAGCAGCAATAATGTTTTCTGACCATTTTTTCCTGATTCAGATAAAGGCTAAATATAATTTTTGATGCTTTGCCAGATGAGTATGATTTATATATTTTGTGAATCACGTGGCAGTAGCTTAAGTTTCATGAAAACAAATATAGACCCCTCAACAGAATCAACCAAAATAAATACAGACTCCCAGAGCAATCCACCAAATAAATACAGACCACAGAGTTGACCCACAGCGTCCAGAAAAGTCAGTCTAAATAAATACGCATCCCAAAGCTGGCAAAGTTTTACAGTCTTTGTTTATTCACACATTTGAGTCATTTTGAACCACATTTTTTTCAGTTCTGTCAAACATTTGCCAGGGCTTTCCTCATAAGAAGCTGAATGATGACTGGTGCACCCTATTGACTTTGATACAATGTCTTAGCATAGATTAATATTATTATTTAGTCAAGGAAAAGGCACACAGCACAACACGCGATCACAGTTGGTGTTCATATTCATCACTTGTTGAATTCCTCCCAGGAATGTAGGACATGGTGATGTATCGGTGAACAATGAGTACAGATCACAGCAGGCTTTTAGAAGGCAGGTGGTGATTTTGTCAACATTCAGTAGTTCTAAGTGCCTCCCAAAGTCTTTGGGTTTGGCACCCAATGTGCCAATCACCACTGGCCCAACAGCTGCTGGTTTGTGTCAGAGTCTTTTCTTTTCTGTATTCAAATCTTTGTAGCCATTTTTTTCATGTAGGTTCTCATAAACCCTGCTGTCACCGGATATTGTGATGTCGATGATCCACACCCTTTTACTTTTCTTCTTATGATTAATATCTTTATATAGCCCATACATATTTTGCAGCACTTTAGAATTCAGGAAAAAATAAAACTTCTGTACTTTTTCTTCTCCAGTTATATTGGTGCCCGGGAGAAATCAAACATGGCCATTATTGAAGTCAAGATGTTGTCTGGATATATTCCAGTGAAGAGCACAGTAAGGAAAGTAAGTGACTGGGATTTTCCTATTTAGACAAATTACATATCTGCTGTATGGGATTAAAAAGGTTTTCCAACCTGTAACAGTTTTTAAAATAAGAGTCAGAAATTAGAATGGCATAAAGAAAAACAAAAGTAGTGATACTCGCCTCACCGATCCCCCCTACTACAATTGTGATGCTTTCTGGGTCCTCACTGGTCTCTATCTCCATCTCCATCTCGGCACACTGATCACTCAGTCAATCATTGGCCACAGTGGTGACTCAACTAGTGGTATTTGGCTTAGTGGTCATGTACTGGGTGTCCCATAAAGATTTGATGCCACCGGTGATTGTTCTAGGGAGTATCATTTTTCTTGCTTTCTTTAATGTCATTCTGACTGGACAACCCTTTTAAACATCTCTTGAAAAAATTAACATAGCAAGGCCGAACAGTGAAATGGCTATTGCTATATCGGTTTGCCAAAACAATTTTTTATGACATGTATTATCTATAATATCTGATTGAACAGCTAGAAAATTTGAGTTCAAGGACGTATCAGGGGGATGAGGGTTCTACTAGGTAAATCTCTTTCCAAACCAGTGGTAATAACAGTCATACCTCATGCCACCCTCCTGGTTTAGATTTTTCCAGAATTGCAGTATGGCAGAACAAAGTTTAATTTTCCTTCTCCTAAGAACATGACAACTCCTTTTTGCCATGGCATGCAGCTGATATAATTGAGAGAAGGTAAAGTTTAGCAGATGCAACGACCCCTATAAGGCAACATTTAAAACTACATGTGCATTGATACCTATAGAAATGAATGGTAGGCCATTTTAATGCCTTCCTTGCATAGTAATACCAGTTGTAATATCATATTTTCTTCACAGCTGAAAGAAGACAAATTAATAAAGAGAAGTGACATCCAGACTAACATGGTGACCCTGTACCTGGACCAGGTCTGAATTAGCATCACATGTTTTTAGAGGTTTTGTGGAATGAAAAATCCAAATTCATTTTAAGGGGCCTTTAGAATTATGGATCAGTGTTGTATGGATTGAAAACATTGTTGCCTGCTCCAATGTTTGCCTCTTACAGAGATGTTCTCCCCTAGAAATTATTGTTTGAAGGTGAGAATATGATGCTTACAAAGGTGGCCCAAGGCTTCTTTCACATTTGCGGCATAGCTCACTCCATCATAGAATGCCAGGAATCGCCTGGAGTGGTTTTAGTCTGGCCAAATCCTAGCATATTTGCCAGGTAATGGCCAAATCTCTGGTTGACCCCATCATAGTCAAAGGGGCAGAGACAGGGGGCAGAGAGCTGTGCCGCAAATGTGAAATTAACCTAAGACCTCATGCACAGAAGGCTAAATGACAACATAAGGAGTCATCTCTGGTTTTAGAGGAAACAACTGTTGGCCAAACAAGTCATGGTTGACAGTTATATAAAGTTTATGGCCAACCTTACAGCATACACCTACCTTTGTGGGTTTGAGGTTATGTAGGGGATTGTCAAATGTCCCTGACTTATCTTATATTTTGGATACTTTTATAGTGTGCTTTATGCTTTCTCACCATAGTTGGTTCACAACCCGGTAAACCTCTCCTTCATGGTGGAACAACACATAACAGTGAAAGACCTAAAACCATCTACAGCAAAAGTATACGATTATTACGAGACAGGTGAATATCCAAGTGTTGCTGTAATGAAATATTAGACCGGATAGGATGAAATATATCACAAGCTTCATTACAGATGTTGCTCATTTGCCTTATCAATGTACTTTAGAAAGACAGAGCAGAGAGATGGATTCATTATGTGATGCACACCTAATGAGTTCAGGGTTTAGATTCTTAATTTACATGGTCATCTGCAATAAGGAATGACCATGAATCAAACATGGAGATCAGGACCTCCCATCTTCTGGTAACCTTGTGTGCACTACAATAAATGTCCCACCAGAAAAATTCACCTGAGCTACCATAGATGGTTCTTCTCTCATGTTTATTATACAGCACCTGCATATGCTATTTGACACCATTAACTATGAATTTTCTGGGCATGGCCAAGTGGAGGATCATAAACAACAGGGTTTGTTTGTAGTTTGTAGATTATCAAAGCTGATATGATGGAAATGGTTAGTGTGAGCGAACTATTCGGGCCGAATATAGTATTCGGCCGAACATGGCAGCTCTCGGGTCCACGCAGTGTTCTACGCTATACCACGTGCACATTTTGCATTAAAGGTGCATTAGAACCGTTCTGTGGTCTATATACCTGACATCGTGTCATTTTTTCTACGTTAGCCGCAGTACCTCTTTGCATCTGCTGTCTAACATTTGCGCAAGGAGGGACATATAGGTAGGCATAGTTGCTAGGCGGCTAGTAGTTCTGTTCAAATGACACAAAAGTCCATTGTTATATCTGGCTCTCTTTTTTTATTTTGGGGGAAAAATAACGCAATGTGCCTGACGCTAATACACTGCACAGCTGTGCATTAGATCCTTTCTGTAGTCTATATACCTGACATCCGTGTGCTTATTTTTTCTGCGTTAATTAAGCCGCAGTAGTTTTTCTGCTGTATACATTTGTGCAAGGAGGCACATATAGTGTAGGGATAGGATTTGGCTAGCAGGGCTAGTTGTTCTGTTCAAAAGACACAAAAGTCCATGTTATATCTGGCTAATATATTTATTTTTTGGGTGGGTGAAAAATTAGCGCAAGGGCCTGACCTTAACACCACCTTTTCAGCGTCTGCTGTCTAATTTTGGTATCCCAATAACAGAAATCAGTGTATTTTTTTTCTGCAGCTTTGAAGGCGAAACAAAAGGATAAAAAAAATAAAAAATCCTCATGATGCTTATAATGACTGCAGGATGTCAAGTGGCTAATATATATCAAAAGTAATATCACAGAAAAAAAGGTTTTAGGGTTGACCTCATTCTATATTGTAGATGAGACAATGCATAAGCAAATGAGTTCACGAGTGTATAAAACCTCAAGACCTTCATTGCTGAATGATACAAGCAATCTGAGCACAATGCTTGAGGATAGAGCAAATATATTTTGCATCAACACATCTGTGCCCACCTACCCAGCGTCCGGGTCTCAGGAGGCAGGCCACTAAACCTAACATGCCGTTGGGCATCTATATCTAGGAGCATGGACATGACATATAGGTGTGTGCTCCTAGTCACCTCTATGTGCATACAGCACCAATGAGAGGAGGAGGCAAACACACCTATATGTACCACGCAATCAAGGCGTCAATGTGATAGGAAGAGCAAAGGTACACAGGAATTGCTACTCAAGATAAGCTATTGAGCGCATTCACACCTGAAGGTGCCACTCCCTCAGGAGCATGCCATAAACTAAGAAACTAAAAATGGCACCTACAGGTGCATGAATGCGCTTCTTAGCTTATCACTTGGTAGCATTCCTGGTACCTTGCTCTTCTATCAAATGAGCGCCTTGGCTGGACAATATAGGTGTGTTTGCTCCTCCTCTCATTGGTTGCTGTATGCACATAGAGGTGACTAGGAGCAACACCTATATGTGCAGTGTCCATGCTCCTAGATATAGATGCCACGGCATGTTAGGTTTAGCGTAGGACTGCTGATATGAAACCTGACGCTGGGTAGTGGGCACAGATGTGTTTTGATTAAACATTGGCTAAGAGTCTCAGATTTTATCATATCAGATGAGGTTAGTTTACAGTATATTTGTTTGCATCTATTTTGCACTAAAACCTTTTTTCTGTGATTTACTTTGATATATATAGCCACTGACATCTGCAGTATCACATCATGCAGGATGTTTTTATCTTTTTTATCCTTTTTTGTGAGTTTGCTTAGTTTATCATTGACTGAGTGGCACCTTCAGGGTGTGAATGCGCTCTTAGCTTATCTTGAGTAGCATCCTGTGTACCTTTGTCTTCCTATTCAAATGAGCGCCTTGATTGCGTGGTAATATAGGTGTGTTTGCTCTCCTCTCATTGGTTCTGTATGCACATAGAGGTGACTAGGGAGCAACACACCTTATATGTGCAGTGTATGCTCCCTAGATATAGATGCCAACGGCATAGTTAGGTTAGCGTAGGACCTGCCTGACTGACCACCGTGAGCTGGGGTAGTGGGCACAGATGTTTTGATCAAATATATGGCTAAGAGTCTCAGATTATCATATCAGAATGAGGTCTTAGTTTATAAGTATATATTGTTTGCATCTATTTTTGTGCACTAAAACCTTTTCTGTGATTTACTTTGATATATAGCCACTGACATCCGCAAGTCATTTCAATCATGCAGGATGTTTTTCCTTTTTTTATCCTTTTTTCTGTGGTTTTGCTTAGTTTATGTACCTGAGGGAGTGGCACCTTCAGGTGTGAATGCGCTCTTAGTTATCTTGAGTTAGATCCTGTGTACTTTGCTTTATCACAATATTGCGTTTTGCTCTTGCTGTTGCACAAGAGGTGACTAGGAGCAAACACTATATGTGCAGTGTCCATGCTCCTAGATATAGTGCCCAAGGCTAGTTAGGTTTAGCGTAGGACCTGCCTGACCTGAGACCACCGTGACGCTGGGTAGGTGGGCAAGATGTGTTTTGATCAAATATATTGGCTAAGAGTCTCAGCATTTCATATCGAATGAGGTCTTAGTTATACAGATAATTGTTTGCATCTATTTTGTGCACTAAAACCTTTTTCTGTGAATTTCTTTGATATATATAGCCACTGACAATCCGCAGCATTATCACATATGCAGGATGTTTTTTCCTTTTTTTTCCTTTTGTTTTCTGTGAGTTTTGCTTAGTTTTGGCATAGTACCTGAGGGAGTGGCACCTTCAGTGTGAATGCGCTCTGCTTATCTTGAGTAGCATTCCTGTGTACCTTTGCTCTTCCTATCAAATTGAGCGCCTTGATTGCGTGGTACATATAGGTGTGTTTGCTCCCTTCTCATTGGTTGCTGTATGCACATAGAGGTGACTAGGAGCAACACACCTTAATGTGCAGTGTCCATGCTCTAGATATAGATGCCCAACGGCATATTAGGTTTAGCGTAGGACTGCCTGACCTGAGAACCGTGACGCTGGGTAGGTGGCACGTGTGTTTTGATCAAAATAATTGGCTAAGAGTCTCAGATTTTATCATGAATGAGGTCTTAGTTTATACAGTATATATTGTTGCATTTTTTTGTGCACTAAAACCTTTTTTCTGTGATTTACTTTGATATATATAGCCACTGACATCCGCAGTCATTATCACATCATGCAGGATGTTTTTTATCCTTTTTTTATCCTTTTGTTTCTGTGAGTTTTGCTTAGTTTATGGCATGTACCTGAGGGAGTGGCACCTTCAGGTGTGAATGCGCTCTAGCTTATTGAGTAGCATTCCTGTGTACCTTTGCTCTTTCAATTTGAGCGCCTTGATTGCGTGGTGACATTAGGTGTGTTTGCTCTCCTCTCATTGGTTGTGTTGCACATAGAGGTTGACTAGGAGCACACATAATGTGCAGGTCCATGTCCTAGATATAGATGCCAACGGATAGTTAGGTTTAGCGTAGGACCTGCCTGACCTGAGACCACCGTGCGCTGGGTGGTGGGCAGATGTGTTTGATCAAATATATTGGCTAAGAGTCTCAGATTTTATCATACAGAAGAGGTCTTAGTTTATACAGTATATATTGTTTGCATCTATTTTGCACTAAAACCTTTTTTCTGTGATTTACTTTGATATATATAGCCACTGACATCCGCAGTCATCTATCATCATGCAGGATGTTTTTTTCTTTTTTTTCCTTTTGTTTCTGTGAGTTTGCTTAGTTATGGCAATGTACCTGAGGGGAGTGGCACCTTCAAAGTGTGAATGCGCTCTTAGCTTATCTTGAGTAATTCCTGTGTACCTTTGCTCTTCTCTATAAATTGAGCGCTTGATTGCGTGGTAATATAGGTGTGTTTTGCTCCTCCTCTTGGTTGCTGTATGCACATAGAGTGACTAGGAGCAACACGCCTATATGTGCAGTGTATCTCCTAGATATAGTGCCAACGGCATAGTTAGTTTAGCGTAGGACTGCCTGACCTGAGACCACCGTGACGCTGGGTAGGTGGGCACAGATGTGTTTTGATCAAACTATTTGGCTAAGAGTCTCAGATTTTTATATATCAGAATGAGGTCTTAGTTTATTACAGTATATATTGTTTGCAT